>JAMWET010006316.1:0-87500 GCA_024036415.1 Prochilodus magdalenae
CTCCCAAAACCACTCTGATCCACTGATATCTCAGTACTGATGTCTTGTCTAAACCACTGGAACTTTTTCTCGTCGGACTGGAGGTGGATTTTTCAGATCCAGTAGTCATGGATCTCATAGAGTCTTCACTTCCACCAGCCTCCTCTATCAAGACTTCCAAACTACTCTCTTCTTGGAATTCTTGCTGGGGGATTCTCACTTTGCCCAATTTCCATTTCACGAGTGGTAAGAAACCCTTGAACTCGTTTACAATCCTGATGGATGTTCTCATCAAAAGATAAATCATGAGAATCTGAAGTGTGAAAACTTGCATTCCGAAAGAAGTTTTGAGCCAATATATCGCATCGTCAGCTGGGTGTGGTTACTTTGGCAGCTTGCAATCTGGAATTGTAGGTTCCTCAGGAGAACTCTGATTTTGTTTTTAATCACAGTAAATGAAGCCTTGTTCAAAGTATCATCTGGAGTACTGTTTCAATCTTTTCTCCTGGAACTGAGGTGAGATTTGGTCAGATCCAGTAGTCAGGGATCATCAATAGAGTCCTTCATTCCCATTTAGCGTCCTCCCTATCGAGATCTCTAACCTGGCTCTCTTCCTGATTTCTCATTGGGGAACTTCTCACTTCCCCAATATTCCAGATCAAACGGTGAAGAAACCGGGACCTCTTTTACACTCCTGATGAATGTTCTTGTCAGGAGTTGTAATATGAGAATCTGAACATGGTAATCTGCATTCCTATGGAATGTTGAAGTCTAGCTACATCCGGCACGCGTAGCTTGTGTTGGTATTATGGCGGTCTGCACATCTGGAGGTGTAAGGTGCCTCTCAGGAGAACTCTGATTTGTTTTAATCAACGGTAAATGTGAAGGCCTTGCGCAAAAGTATCGTCTGTAGAGAACTGTTCAATCTTTCCCCCCTGGAGCTGAGGTGGATTTGGGTCAGATCACAGTAAGTCCAGGGATCTCTATCGGTCCCTTCACTTTCCATAAGCACCCTCTATCCGCGATCTCCAAACCTTCTCTCATCTGGAACTCTCTCTGGGGATTTTTCAGCTTTGTGCCCATATTCCAGATCATGACTGTAAGTAATGTGGACCTCATTCATATCCTGATGGGTTTTCTCGTCAGGAGTTGAATCATGAGAAATCTGAAAATGGATCTGCATTCCCTATTGGAATGTTGAGCTTAACACGATCGTGCAGCGTAAGCTTGTGTGGTACTTGGCGGATGCATCTGGAGGTGGTAAGGTTTCCTCAGTGAGACGCTGATTTTGTTTTTAAAATCACAGTAAATGAAGCCTTGCGCAAAGGTATCGTCTGGAGAAACTGTTTAGTCTTTCTTCTGGAACTGAGGTGGATTTTGTCAGATCCAGTAGTCAGGGATCTCATAGAGTCTGTCATTTCCAACCGCATCGCTCTAATCGAGATCTCCCAACCCTTCTCGTCATCTGAAACTCTCTCTCTCTGGGTAACTCTCACTTTTGCCGCACTTTCCCACGATCACGAGTGTAAGAAAACCTGGACCTCTTTTTAACATCCTGATGGATGTTTTCTCATCAAAAGAGTGAATCTGAGAATCTGAACATGGGAATCTGCATTTCCGAAGTGGAAGTGTGCAGCTAATCATACTCAGGCATTGTTAGCTTGTGTGGGTAATTGGTGGATGCCATCTGTAAGTGTAGGTTCCTCAGGAGAACCTCTGATTTGTTTTAATCACAGTAAATCGGACTTGCAGCAAGTATCGTCTGGAGAACTGTTTTAAGTCTCTCTTCTGGAACTGGAAGTGAAATTTTGGTCAGATCCAGTAGTCAGGGATCTCATAGAGTCCTTCACTCCATGCAGCAACCTTCTATCGAGATCTCCAACCTACTCCTCGTTCTGAAATTCCTCACTGGGGAACTCGCACTGTTGCCCTAATTTCCAGATCACAAGTGTAGAGACAACACTGGACCTCTTTTACGTCCTGATGGATGATTTCTTTGGTTTCAGGAGATAATTCATGGGAATCGCGAATGTGAAACTTGCATTCCGAAAGAAAGTTTGAGCCAATACACTGGCAGCGTAGCTTTGGTGTTGTACTTGGCTGAATGCATCTGGAGGTGTAGGTTCCTCATGAGAACTCTGATTTTGTTTAATCACGGTAAATAAGCCTTGCGCAGAAAGCATCGTCTGGAGAACTGTTCAAGTCTTTCTCCTGGAAACTGAGAGTGGATTTTGTCAGATCCAGTTAGTCCAGGGATTCTCAAAGAAGTCTTCATTTTCCACCACATCCTCTCTATCGAGATCTCCAACCTCACTCTGGCATCTGGGAACTCTCTCTGTGGGGATTTGTACTTTGCCCCATTTTCCAGATCACGAGTGGTAAGAAACATGGACCTCTTTTAACATCTGGGAAAATCGGTGTTCTTGTCAAGGAGTTTGAATAATGAGAACCTGAACATCGGAGATTCTGCAGTGTCCTATTGGAATGCTGAGCTAATATAATTCAGCAGCTTAGCTTCGTATGTGTACATGGAGGATGTATCTGGAAGTGTAGGTTTCCTCAGAGAGACTCTGAATTTGTTTTTAAATCACGAGTAAAGTGAAAGCATTTTGCATGACGTATCTAAGAGAACTGCTAAACATTGTCTTCTGAAATTGATGCTGAGCCTGTCCAGATACCAGTAGTTAGAAGTTTTCATGAAATCCTTCTCAGGTCCATCAGAACCAGATTCCTTTTCCTTCCAACATTCTTGTTAGTGGGCTTCTCCAATATGCAAGCCTCCCGAATCATCACTGCAAGTACTGTGTATCTCGAGGGCACCCCCAGAAAGGTTTCCTCATCCATAGCTTGATGCACACGGATACCAACTGTCAGCATCAGCCATTTCCGATGTCTTCCCCTTCCTGTTTCTCTAGCATGCACCTTCGCCATTTTAATTCAACTGTCCCATCAACAATCAAAAGCCTCTGTCCCCTGATTTTGGGTCCATGTAGCTGTTCATCAATTATAGGAGATGAAACAACCGCTTGGACCTCAGAGGACGATGGAGCATTTACGATATTTTCACAAGGTTCTTATGCCATCGTTGGTTCTTGGCAGCAGGCCTTCAAGTTTTGAACCCTTCACGCAATAACCAGCCAGGTTGAAAACCTGTTATTGAGATCATCCACATCAAGGAAACATATCCGGTATCTCCCAGCGTTTTCAGTCAACTCGCTTTGTGTAACGTGTGGATTAAACCGTCCTCTCTGCTGCAGACTCGATATCGACTACCTCCGAGTTTTCTGGGTATGTACAGGGCTGCTATCCTTTATGACGGTGGCACAGAACAGTTCAGACGCCAGTTTTATTCGGTTGATGATTTCATGTTGTAGAGAGACGTTGAGACGGTATGGATTTCTCCTGAGTGGGCACAGGAGGCCCATGAAACACTTTCTGCCTCTCCAGTAAAACAAGTATGAGCACTTCTGGAGCTCATTAGGTCACACTGGAACCGCTTCATCAACTGTGAGTCTAGTGCCGTTATGTTATGTTTCACAATGCCCGCCATGTTTGCTTTGGTGTGCTCAGAATTCTCACTGGCAGTGTCCTGATCAATAAGGCCCTCGGACAGGGCCTCCTCTGACTGTGAGCTTTCCGGTTTTGTTTTAGGGTCAACCTATGCCCCCGGCAAGGGAGAGCTGTGCACTCAGCAAGCCTGAGCATGGTCTCCCCATCTATTAGACTCCTTCATGCACGGCGGCCCTAAGGGATGCTGATATCTCGTCTGCAGACATCAGGGGATTATTTGTCCCGTCTTTTCCCAGGCTTCACAGGCAGAAGGCGGAGACCTGTTCTCCTCGTGCACAACTGCGCCTCCTGCATAAGTTGGATAATAGAGAGACCTTCTCAGCTGTGGTTTGGGGTCAATTCAGATCCTTCCAGGTTTCTGCCTTTCCAAGATCTTAAATATAGAGAGAGTGCGGAATCAGGCCAAACTGGAACGGCCCCGCTCCAGGCTTAAAGCAATCTCCACTGGTTGGTCACGTGCAAGCCGCCGGTGGCGAAGCTGGATCTCAGATGGATTCTTTAAGGCTAGAAACCGCTCGGAAATAGCCCCGTCCACTCGCTGTGCTTGCTACCACCGAGCAACGGTTCTGAGGCATAAGGTGGGGTTCTGATGCATCTATTGGCCCCATTCAAGTCCTGCAGCTGCTCATACATGGGCTCGGTCCACAAGGTTGTGCTTGAACTCGTCCCATCCAAGTCCAGACACATGCGGAACTTCAGGTAAATGAGCTCACAGGTTATGAAGCTTGGCCTCTAAGAAGACTGAGGTCCCGTGGGTCTGGTCAATAAGACCATTCTGCACCGAGCGGCACACAGACAGGAATTGCTTCCGGTTTGCCACATCTAGAATACCCTTCAATGACTTGGAACTCCTGCAATACAAAAGAATGTGCATCAGGGAAACTGCCTACTGCAGAAACAAACCTCGGTTTCCAAAAAAGGTTGGGACAAGAGTGTGAAATGCTACTAAGAACAGAAAGCGGTGATTAGGAAATTTTGGTTTCGATCCTCATATTGAACTGAAAATGGGAATAAGCAGTATCAGAGTGCGGCTAAGATAGGCAACGGGATGTCCCCTAAAAATGACAGTTGACCAAGAACAGGGGTGACGCAGTGAATCACCGAACTGTGCTGGACTCCAGCCTCATGCTGCGTTCGATCGGCGATGAAACTATATTCCGAACTGTGGCTAACACTTACCCCCACATGATTTAAGTAAACATGTAGCTTATTAGGTTATTAGGGCAGCTTGTGGGTCTGGGAGGTTAGGAAACGCAGCCTTAGGCTGTAAATGAGGGGAGCTCATAGAGAAATCCATAGGCAGGTTTTTAATGGGCAGAGAAGGAAACACCAAACAGGAAAAATTGTGCAAAAAACCGACAAACACAAAAGTCCAAAAAAAACCACAAAGCTCCAGACAGATGACTACAAAATGGACGTAAAGTCCAAAACAGAATCAAAAACACAAAACAAGACAGGTCAAGAGCCATCGGACAAAACCGCCGAAAAGGACAAGAAACTCAAAACAGACCCCAGTACCATGAGCTGACAGTCAATGCTCCACAGCTCCTACAGGGGAGGAAGGGCCTTTTAAAGGAAGGTAGTTGGCAGGTGGAGATTGGATGCAGGTGCTAGAGGCAGGGGTTAAAAGGTCTGGAGCATTTGGCTAGAACTCTGAGTGAATGCTGACCTCTGGTGGCCAGTAATGTGAACAGTTCCTGGTGGCTAACTCCCCTGGGAAAACCCTGACACCTATGAGACCGGAGAGTTTGGCCGGTTTGTATTTCCCTGAACCAAGCAGTACCGACTGAAAGTGCCCTTGCGCATGGCACCTAACGCCAACTGGCTCCCCTAGTGCGCTGCCCACCGCTCCATGCCAAGTGTGCTCTTCACCACTAGTGTGTGTGTACGTTCACGTAGAGTGTGCGTATGTGGACACACCACAGAGGTTACACATACAGAGATTACGCTTTTTAAGTGTGAAGCTGTGATTTCTAAACAGTTAGCTTGACTGACTGACCAACTTTCTTCCCAAGGGTTAAAGGCATTTTTGGCTAGTCTTTAACTCCCTCCCCTCCTCTGAAACGTCCTTCAGCCATCGCTTTCAGATGCGTCTCATTTTGGATTGACAATGATGCCGGATGAAGCCAAACCTATTTATTCTGAAAGAAGAATCCAGGCTAGATTTCCGAATCACCGATTTCTGGTTCGTTTTTGCATTCACATACCGTCCTGAGCGTCTCTGGAACTGAAGGTTCGCACAGGGTTGTTTTCAGTAACACATTCTGTACAGATTATAAGGATATAAAACGCGTACTCCACCCGTGTAACAAGGCTACGGGACTGTAACAGTTTCATTTTCACGAGTGCAAGTCTCAGGAATTTCAGCAGCAAGAAGAGTGGAATTTAAAAAGCTGTCATGCATCTGTAAACACAACTTTTCAGTATTTTGCAAAACAACAGTAGGTTAGAGAACAACACACACTGAGCATTACTCTGCGGCGCGCCGGAAGACCTTCTGTGACGGACTAAAAGAGCTCCCGGGGTGCGGCTGTGAAGTCAGAGAGAGGTCGGGTTGACATTAAACACACATGCTACTGCAATGTTTACAGCATACTCATTTAACTACCGTGTACCGTAAGCGTCTTCCTATACATGCTACCCTCTGTCAGTGATGCTCACTAGAGAGATGAGGGTGTGTATTAGTGTGAACGTGGTTTCAGAACGAACTAGTGTCCGGTAATACGTGTGGTACCATGCCCGAAGGTTGAACCATGCCATGGTGCAGTGAAACATGTGCCTTTGTCACACAACCGAGCAGCCCATAACGCTCTGTTTGGCCTGCTTTCTGTATGAGGTGTGTCCGCACACGCTGTTTCAGCAGCAGAGGGCAGCCTGGATCTCCTTTCTTCTGAGGAGAGCTCGCTGTAGGCCTGGTGGAGAGAATTTTCAGCTGCTCTTTCGTTTCATATTCTTTTCTTCCTCGATCTCATCCTGAGGAAAGAGGAAAACACAAGTTCCTAGCCATGAGATCTCAGACCGGTGAAGTTTATCCGGAACCAGAGGCGAGCAGAAGCAGACATGTGCCGGGTTTCAGGAAGGTGACTAATAAGGGGGGAAAAGGTAAAAAAAAATACTTGTCTACACTGTGTTTGGGTTAAAATCAGCTGAGTGCGTCTCATTGCTTCTGACAATCCTGCTCCTATCTTTCTGCAGGACTCTTGCCCTCCCTTGGGACCTTCGAAATGAAAGTAGACAAAAACTGTTATTAGGCAAAGCTGCTCTGTTCTCAGTGTTCGTCAGGGGGCTAATTTCATGTTCCGTTATATTATCCTAATACTGTACTGCAATCAACAGGTCACACTCCAGAAATACATAAACCACCATGTATATACAGTTGTGTGGAAAACCAATAAGGGACCACTCCAGCTTTTTACCTTAAATCAGCATCTTCTCCACAAGTAAAGCAATACGTTTCAAAGGCTGTCATTCAAAATGGGCACACTGCAAGTAGTATGTTCCAGCACACTGATAGATACTCCCCCTGTGTGTGGGTATACGTAACATGTAACACGTTCTGACCTACAGTGTAGTATTCTAATACAGTCCACATGACCAGTTACCTCAACATTTTACCTCAGAGCTGTTATTACTGTGTCCCACTGTTTTAGAGCTAGCTGCCTGCTAAACTGCTGCTCAGTTCACCTGAAGTACGGTTAGCCTATCTGTTAGCTCCCCTCGGCTATTTCACTCTAAAACTGGAGCTCTAAAGCGAGGTTCATCTTTTATTAATTGTCTTCAGACCTGTAGTGTATTTAACTTTCTGAGGACTCGTTCTTATGAACCCACCCCCACTACACCCGCATTTACTCCCAGAGCTGTTATTACTAGTATCCACTGTTTTAGAGCTAGCTGCTGCTAACGCTAGCTGTGTTAGCTCCCCCTCGGCTATTTCACTCTAAAACTGAATTCCTCCTAAAGTGCGTTCATCTTTTATTTAATCTTCAGACCTGTATATTTAACTCTTCTGAGGCTCATTCGTGATAACACACACCCCACGTACTCAATCACTACAAACGCCACATTTAACCTCAGAGCACTGTTATTACTGTAATCCACTGTTTTTAGAGCTAGATGCTTGCTAAACGCTGCTCAGTTTCATCTGAGATAGTTTAGCCTAGCTGTTAGGCTCCCCTCGGCTAATTTTCAACCTCTAAAAACTTGATCCTCTAAAGCGAGTTCATCTTTTATTAATCGTCAAAACACGTATTGTCATTTGTGTACAATTTTACATGTTAATGCATCATTTTGAACACATCAGCTGCAGTTTTTAACAACTATGTGAAGGATTTAAAGGACATCATGGGAGCCCAGTTTCTGGTTCCACTGACTAACATTAAAGCCACATGAGGTTTTCGGCCTCTCCTTGTAAAGTTACCCATTTGAACGATGACCTTGTTTTCTTGGTTAGACAGCAATGATATATTAATCTAAATCGGAACCAGAGTGCCCATATGGCATGATTCATATGGCCATTACTACTCCAGTTTATTACACTGCAAGGTACTGTAAAACACCATGATGGAAGTGTCAGATGCTTCTGACCACAAGGGTGTGACCGACTTATTCAGGCCGCACGGCAATCTTTGTGACACCTACAACTTAGCAAAACCTATACATTATCAATGTGGAAACAGCTATAATGCCCTCTAAAAACGTGTCATGTTTTGAGCATATTTTAATAAAACATTATATCCTTAAATATTGTTTTTAAATATAAATAAATAAATCTAAATTAAATAGAAATAAATGGATTAATTATCCCACTATAACTGGGCATATACTTGGCTTGCTGTAAGGATCATTAGTAAACATCATTTTTATTTAGTTCATATATTTCAAAAAACCACATATAGAATGTCTAGAAATAGGTGAAAAAACTGGAAAATCTTAAAATATTGGATTCAGTTCTGATTTAAAAACCATTTCACTGGATAAACATCACATTTTTTGCTGCGTATAAGAACTTTCCAGCAGTTTTCTAGATTAACATCCTCTGGTCTTACAGCTGAGTCAATCACCAACCATCATTGACTACAGTCCTGTCCGTGCTGGTACTAAGTGTGATAGGTACTGAAGGCATACATGTACGATCACTGTTCAGAAGTTTTGGGATTCACTTGATTTTATAAATAATAAATAATATGGAACCAAACATGTATCAAGTGATCCTAACACGCCGGTCCTAACACATTCGGAGGGTGTGTCCAGTCGAGGTTAACCAGACTAGCTGTGCAAGCTTCTGAAGTGATAGAGGATGCTGGGGTAAGTACTGAGAACTAGTTTGATCATATATTATGGACCGTGGAGATTAAATACAGTAAGTACAGATTTTTTAAAACGATGCTGGATAAAACTAAAATTCCTTTTTGTGAAGGTTATTATTAGATAGAACCACAACTGTTTTTGATACAGTGCAAATAATTCCGAACGTTGTGTGGTATGTGTAAATTTCCACTGAACTGAAATGCTACTGATTAATAAATGGCTGTTAAGTGAATCGAACCTTTTTTCCTATTCGCAATCTGTGCTTTTAATCATATCACTGGTGTACTAAGGAAGACAGAATGGGAACACCGAGCATAGATGTTCCAGGATGTAGCTGACTAATAGAACAGGGAGGATCATGGTTTGGGTCCTTGGTTTTACGCTTCGGTCCTTTATTATTACATTTAAATATGCAATGTGAACAGCAAATATCCTCTACAGGGGAACTTCTGCATGTAACAATGTACATTAATAAATACTGTGTCACTTGCGTAATTTAACATATGGGGGAAACATTATACGTGCCTCAGCTTTTTGCACAAAAGGATGAATTTTTTCTGTCCCCTGAGTATGTGTCAATTCTGTAATTAACACAGTATACCTGTATTTACACGTGCAGAAGAGTTGTCCATCTCCTCCGTGTCATGTGCTCATGCATTTATACTCCACTCAAGACTGCTGGGATATGACTGTGTGTATTAGTAGTTGAACTGTGTTTCTGTTCGGCCTGTGAAGGGCCTTTAGACTGGGGCTCTACATCCGTCTCCCCATAGAACGCTTTAGGAGCCCACAGTATTGAGTGTTGGTGCATCTGTGATTTAGTGTTTTATCACCAGGGTTCTTAACTGTTCCCCCAGGTGCCCCGTCTCATGATAACCCAACGTGTAGCGGCCCTCTAGAAAACCAAAATCATCTTTTAAATGAATAAAATGATTTTATTTGTTTATTCAGTGTTGATGTTGAAAGACCTGTGAATCTGGTAAAAGACCGCGTTCTCTAAGTTTGGTGATGATGTAGCTGTGAACGCAGCTGAGAACCCTCTCCACCAGAAAGCTATGTTTGTTTCAAACTGAACTCAAGATTATTTTCATTTAAAGAGCAACAATGTAATTATTGTTTAACATGGTTGAGAATTAATATATGTATTCTATATTTTTATAATAGTAACTATTACTATATTTATATATTTGATATATAATCTAAAATAAAAAGGTATAAATAAATAAAAATAAATAAATGTAAAATAAATACTATTTTAATGTTATTTTAAATAAATAAATAAAAAAAAACGAAAACTCTAATATGTGTATTTATGAGTTACCAGGCCAATACAAAGTAGTGCCTCCCCTACAGGGGTTGAGAAACCCTGGTTTATTACACATACTGTATATGGTATATATGGTGTGTGCGGGCATCGGGGCTGCTGCAATCACGTGACTTTCCCGCTGGGATTTAATGAAGTGATCTATAAAGCTGATCCTATTTTTATCTATGGTATAGGTATAGTCTCACCGCTGTCTCACAGACAGATAAGCATCTCTTCTTTCCATTCTAGCTTTCCTGCCGTTTACCCAGTGTCAAAATCTGGAATTACTGGAGCAAACAGAAACGAGCCAGAGTGACCCATTTCCAAAAAAACCCTTCCCATTATCCCTCTGTGTAGTGAGTAATGAATGCTTTTTGGCCGTGTGCTGCCCAGTGTGTGCGCGCGTGTTGGAGAAGAATGGACAGCTAATGACAGTCCGTGGTGCTGTTCTGTATTCGTCACATGTCTTGTGCTTGATTTTGCGTTGCTTGTGAAACTTTCAGTGGACATCCGTTTTTCTCTGGCCACCTGCAGAGCAAAGGCCTAGATAACTCCAATCCGCTGCAGAAACCGTTTAGTACAGAAACGTACCACAATGACCAAACACCTGAAAGGCTAATGCATAAAGTATAACACATAGCTCTTTATTCCAAACAAAATTTTTTGTTTGGTTTTTGTTTAAACTAAAAAACCCCCCCCCCAAAATTTCTTTTAGAGTATTTCAATCACTTTGGAACTTTTGACCTCTGTGACCGCTGGTGTGCCGTTAGTCCCCAACATTCTCTCGTGGACCTGGAAATTCCTTGGAAACAGCTGGAATTAGTGGGATAAAAAAACCGAGCTAAGCAAAACAACTATTTACCCTGCTGCCTTGATTAACTGCTCTCTGTGCTGGCTTTCCCATGCGCTTAAAGCCTTTCCCTCTTTGCTCTGGTTCAGTTTTCATGTCTTACATCTCATTTCAATAACTTGTTACCCATTACTGGCAATTGTCTCTATTCTTCTCCTCTTTCAATGCAGATTTTCTGAATTTTCACAAATACATAAAACATTGCAGGGTGAATACTACAACCAAACATGCCACCCACAAACTGGATTTTCTGAGTATGCATACCTCCATGCCATTTTTCACCTAATGTCCTGAAGAATGCCTGAGAAGTCAGAAGTTCTGGATGCGTTCTAAGGTGTGCGGGTTTGTGTAGAAGAGCTCTTCGACACCCCACAGAAAGTGTGAAACGTGGGTCCACAGAGAATTAACAGACATTCATACACATGTTCATAAAACCCAGAAAAGTTTCACCCCCCACCCCCCCCCCCCCCTACCCCCCCCCCACCCCCCCCACCCTAATGGAAATACATTCCCAGTAAGCAGGTCATATACTAATATAACGATCATAAAAACTTTAAAACTTAGCATAAATGTTTATTTGACCGGCTAATAAAAAACTTGCTGCTACGGAAGCATTAAAATACGGATTTGCATCTGATGGATATACGTGACGATGAATGTATTGGGCCCCTGGAAGAAGCCGAAAGTTTTTAAGGTGATTGCTATTGTGCTCTTTTTAGTTAATTTAATGATACACAATAAATAGATGGTTGCATTTATCATGCAACATTTTATAATTGGATCGGCTTCACCCAGAATCGTCCACAGTTTTTTCCCATATCGAGTGCATCCCCCCATTCCTGTTATATGGCTTTTTTCCAGCCCAGGCTAGAAAACTGGAACAGCTTCACTAGTATGCTAACCTTGACAGGGATTAATGGAAAGCTAACAGCATTTTTTTTTTTTGGATTTGTCCTGATGCAGTTAGAGGCTCACGGACGGGCATATGGTTCAAAACTGGAGTTATCAACGATGTTTTGGTTATAACCATTCCAGTGGTCCTCCAACCCTAGTCCTGGAGGCAGCTTTCCCTGGAGATTTACTAATTCCAACTACGCTTGGCCACAACCATGCTTCCAGCCAATCAACCTACTCTCCCTAGTTCCTAATAGGCTGGGTTAGTGTGAACTAACTACTTAGCCCTAACCTTCCGTTTTTGCAGGTTGGCTACATGGCAATTGTTGAAACTGAAAGGCCAACACTTCCAAATGGAGTGCTTGGTTTGAAATTTTTTGCCAGAATTCCCTGGGAAACTCATCGGCAAGATGGCTGCACCTTGTGCAGCCATCTTGCCGATGATTCCCAGGGAATTCTGGAAATTTTCATTCCAGCACTCCATTTGAAGTGGTGCTTTCCAGTTTACAACATGCCATGTATCCAACCTCAAAACTGACGGTTAGGGCTAATTGTTAGTATCAACCTAACCCGCCTATTAAGGAACTAGGGAGGAGGTTGATTGGCTGGTGGGGGGGGGAGCGTGTGCCAAGCGTAGTTGGAATTAGTAAATCTCCAGTAAAGCTGCTCTCCATGACTAGGGGGTTGTTTTTTTTTTTTTTGGGGAACCACTGGAAATGGTTTAAACCAAACATATTGCTAACTCCAGTTTTGAACATATGACATGTCCCGTAGCCGCTAATCGGCATCCAGGCAATCCATGCTGTTAGCTCCATTAATCCCTGTCCAGGTTTTTTTTTTTTAGCATACTTCGTGACGCTGTTCTCAGTTTTTCTAGCCTGGGCTGGAAAAGCAATATAACAGGAATTTTGGATGGCACCGATATGGGAACTGTGGGCCGATTCTCTGGTGTAAGCCGATCCAATTATAAAAATGTTTGCATGATAAATGCAACATCTGATGTAATGTTGTACATCTCTTAATTAAATAAAAACATCACTAGCATCACCTTAAACCTTTCTGCTCCTTCCAGGGCCCATAAATTCATCGTCACGTAATCCATCAGTGTATAAAAAATCCGTATTTTAACTGCGTCCCCTAGCAGCAATAGTGGTTTATTAGCCGGTCAAATAACTTTATCTAAGTTTTTACGTTTTATAGATCGTATATAGTAATAGTGCCCCTTGCTTTACTGCTCTCCTCAATGTATTTTCCCATTAGACTGTATTCACATTTGTATGAATGTCTGTATAATTTCTCTGTGACCCACGGTTTCACACTTTCGGTGGTTTTGTCCGAAAGGCCTTCTACACAACCCGCACACTTAGAACGCATAGAACTCTGACTTCTCAGGCATTCTCAGGACATTAGAGTGGACATGGGCATGGAGTTTATGCCTCCTCCCAGACAATCCCAGTGTGCGTTGTGCATGTTTGGGTTGTCGTAATTCACCCTTGCAATGTTTTTTTTTGTATTGTGAAATTTCAGGAAATCTGTTGAAGAGGAAGAAGAAAGAGCATGCCAGTACAAGGTTTAACAAGTTTATTGCAACTGTGATGTCCTCGATATGAAAACGAACCAGAGAAAGAGGGAACGGCGTTTAAGCGATTGTAAAGGCCAGCAGCAGAGAGCATTAATAAGCAGCAGTAAATAGTTTGTTTTGCTTTCTCGAAGTCTCGTTTTATCCCACTAATTCCAAGTTTTCCAAGAATTTCCCCAGGTCCAACAAAGAGATGTGGGGACTAACGGCACACACCAGCGGTCACAGAAGGTTCAAAGTTCAAATGTTGTAATACTCTACGCATCAGAAAAGAAAATGATTATGTACAATGTTTGAATAAGAGCTGTGTTTATATTTATGCATTGCGTTCACAGGTTTTGTCATTGGGTTAACGTTTCTGTACTAACGGTTCTGCAGCGGATATTGAGTTATCTAGGGCCTTTGCTCTGCAGGTGGCAGAGAAACGGTGTCCAACTGAAAGTTTCACAACAATGCAAATCAAAGCACACAGACATGTGACTAATACAGAACATGCACCACGTGTCATTGCTGTCCATTTTTTCTCCAACCAGGAACTAGTGCAGCACACGGCCAAAAGCATTCATTCTCTCCTAATGTGGATTAATGGGAAGGGTGTTTTTTGGAAATGGTCACTCTGATCGTTTCCTGTGTTGCTCCAAGTAATTCAGATTTTGACACTGGGTAAACGGCACGTCGAAGCAGAAGGTGGAAGAAGAGATGCTGATTAGTTTGTGGCATCCGCGTGATATATACCATATACCATAGATAAATAGATCACTTTATAGATCACTTCATTAATCCCAGAGGGAAAGTCACGTATTGCAGCAGCCCAGATGTATACCATATATACCATATACAGTATGTGTAATAAACCAGGGTTTCTCAACCCCTGTAGGGGAGGCACTACTTTGTATTGGCCTGGTAACTCATAAATACACATATTAGAGTTTTCGTTTTTTTTTATTTATTTATTTAAAATAACATTAAAATAGTATTTATTTTACATTTATTTATTTTTATTTATTTATACCTTTTTATTTTAGATTATATATCAAATATATAAATATAGTAATAGTTACTAATTCATAAAAGCTGATTTTGGTTTTCTAGAGGGCCGCTACACGTTGTGGTTATCATGAGACGGGCACCTGGGGGAAACAGTTAAGAACCCTGGTGATAAACACTAATACACAGTGCACCAACACTCAATACTGTGGGCTCCTAAAGCGTCTATGGGGACGGATAGAGCCCAGTCTAAAGGCCCTTCACAGGCGAACAGAACACAGTTCAACTACTAATACACACAGTCATATCCAGCAGTCTGAGTGGAGTATAAATGCATGAGCACATGACACGTGAGAAAACTCTTCTGCACGTGTTAATATACAGTTACTGTGTATTACAGAATTGACACATACTCAGGGGACAGAAATTCATCCTGTGCAAAAGCTGAGGCACGTATATGTTTCCCCATATGTTAAATTCAGCAAGTACACAGTATTTATTAATGTACATTGTACATGCAGAAGTTCCCTGTAGGGGATATTTGCTGTCACTTGCTATTTAGATAATAATAAAGACCGAAGGTAAACCAAGGACCCAAACCATGATCCTTCCTTTTCTTAGTAGCTACATCCGGAACATCTGCTCGGTTTTCCCATTCTGTCTTCCTTAGTACACCAGATATGATAAAAGCACAGCATGAATAGGAAACAGGTCGCTTCACTTAACAGCCATTTATTATCAGTAGCATTTCAGTTCAGTGAATTTACACCACCACACAACGTTCAGAATTATTTGCCGTATCAAAACAGTTTTGGTTCTATCTAATAATAACCTTCACCAAAAGGAATTTTAGTTTTATCCAGCATTTTAAAAAATCTGTAATACTGTATTTAATCTCCACGTCCATAATATGATAAACTAGTTCTCAGTACTACCCAGCATCCTCTATCACTTCAGAAGCTTGCACAGCTGTGTTCACCTGACTGGACACACCTGAATGTGTTAGGACCGGCGTGTTAGGATCACTTTATACATTGTTGGTTCCATATTATTATAAAATCAGTGATCCCAAACTTCTGAACAGTGATCTGTACAGGTATTGGCTTCAGTACCTATCACACCTTAGTACCAGCAGGACAGGACTGTAGTCCATTATGGTGGTGATTGACTCAGCTGTATGCCAGAGATGTTAATCTAGTGCTGGAAAGTTATACGCAGCAAAAAATGTGATTTTATCCAGTGAAATGGTTTTAAATCAGAATGAATCCAATATTTTTAAGATTTTCCAGTTTTTTCACCTATTTCTAGACATTCTATATGTGTTTTAAATTATAGAACTAAATAAAAATGATGTTTAATAATGATCCTTACAGCAAGCCAAGTATATGCCAGTATAGTGGGATAATTAACATTTATTTCTATTTAATTTATATTTATTTATTTATATTTAACATATATTTAATGGTATAATGTTTATAATATGCTCAAACATGAAACGTTAGAGTGCATTTTAGCTGTTTTCACTTGATAATGTATAGTGTTTTTGCAGTGTAGTGTCCCAAAGCTGCCGTGCGCCTGAATAAGTCGGTCACCCTGTGGTCATAATGCATCTGACACTTCCATCATGGTGTTTTAATTAATTGCAGTTAATAACTGAGTAGTAATGAGCATATGATTATGCCATATGCACTCTGGTTCCGATTTAGATTATATATCATTGCTGTCTAAAGAAAAACAAGCATCTTCAAATGGTAACTTTACAAGAGAGGCCGAAAACCTCATGTGGCTTTAATGTAAGTCAGTGGAACAGAAACTGGGCTCCATATGTCCTTAAAATCTTCACATAGTGTAAAACTGCAGCTGCTGTGTTCAAATGATGCATAAATGTTAAAATTTACAAAAATGACAATACGTGTTTTGAAGATTAATAAAAGATGAACTCGCTTTAGAGGATCAGTTTTAGAGTGAAATAGCCGAGGGGAGCTAACAGCTAGGCTAACTATCTCAGATGAACTGAGCAGCGTTAGCAGCAGCTAGCTCTAAACAGTGGATACAGTAATAACAGCTCTGAGGTAAATGTGGGTGTAGTGATTGTAGTGGGGGTGTGTTTATCAGAATGAGCCTCAGAAAGTTAAATATACAGGTCTGAAGATTAATAAAAGATGAACTCACTTTAGAGGATCAGTTTTAGAGTGAAATAGCCGAGGGGAGCTAACAGCTAGCGTTAGCAGCAGCTAGCTCTAAACAGTGGATACAGTAATAACAGCTCTGAGGTAAATGCGGGTGTAGTGGGGTGTGTTCATAAGAACGAGCCTCAGAAAGTTAAATATACAGGTCTGAAGATTAATAAAAGATGAACTCGCTTTAGAGGATCAGTTTTAGAGTGAAATAGCCGAGGGGAGCTAACAGCTAGGCTAACCGTATCTCAGGTGAACTGAGCAGCGTTAGCAGCAGCTAGCTCTAAACAGTGGACACAGTAATAACAGCTCTGAGGTAAATGTGAGGTAACTGGTCATGTGACTGTATTAGTATACTACACTGTAGGTCAGAACGTGTTACTGTACTGTATACCACACACAGGGGGCGTATACAGTGTGCAGAACATACTACTGCAGTGTGCCATTTTGAATGCAGCCTTTGAACGTCTGCTGTACTTGTGGAGATGCTGATTTAAGAAAAAGCTGGAGTGGTCCCTTATTGTTTTCCACAACTGTATATACATGGTGTTTATGTATTCTGGAGTGTGACCTGTTGATGCAGTACAGTATAGGATAATATAACGGAACATGAAATAGCCTGACGAACACTGAGAACAGAGCAGCTTTGCTAATAACAGTTTTTGTCTACTTTCATTTCTGAAGGTCCCCATGGAGGAAGTCCTGAGAAAGAAGGAGCAGATTGCAGAAGCACTGAGAAGCACTCAGCTGATTTTAACCAAACACAGTGACAAGTATGTTACTCCTCCTTTATTAGTCCCCTTCCTGAACCCGCATGTCTGCTTCTGCTCGCCCTGGTCCTGGATAACTTCACCTGTCTGAGGATCTCATGGCTAGAACTGTGTTTTCCTCTTTCCTCAGGATGACCGAGGAAGAAAAGAATGAAACGAAAGAGCAGCTGAAATCTCTCCACCAGGCCTACAGCGAGCTCTCTCAGCAGACCGGAGACCAGGCGCCCTCTGCTGAACAGGTGTGCGGGACACCCTCATACAGAAGCAGCCAAACAGAGCGTTTCTGGCTGCTCGTGTGTGACAAAGGCACATGTTCTCACTGCATGGCTGTTCAACCTTCGGCATGGTACCACGTATACCGTACACTAGTAGTTCTGAAACCACGTTCACACTAACCACACCCTCATCTCTCTGTGAGCACACTGACAGGGTAGCATTGATCAGGAAGACTCTTACGGTACACGGTAAACTGAGTATGCTGTAAACATTGCATAGCATGTGTGTTTAATGTCACCCGACCTCTCTCTGACTTCACAGCCGACCCCGGGAGCTCTTTCTCCGTCCTCGAAGGTTTCCGGCGCGCCGCAGTAATGCTCAGTGTGTTGTCTCTAACCTACTGTTGTTTTGCAAAATACTGAAAGTTGTGTTTACAGATGCATGACAGCTTTTAATTCCACTCTTCTTGCTGCTGAAATTCTGACTTGCACTCTTGAAAATGAACTGTTACAGTCCGTAGCCTTGTTAAACGGGTGAGTACGCGTTTTATATCCTTCTAATCTGTACAGAATGTGTTACTGAACACCTGCGAACCTCAGTTCCAGAGACGCCAGGACGGTATGTGAATGCAAACCGAACCAGAAATCGGTGATTCGGAAATTAGCCTGGATCGTTATTCCAGATAAATAGGTTTGGCTTCATCAGCATCATTGTCAATCCAAATGAGCTCATTCTGAAAGCGATGGCTGAAGGACGTTTCAGAGGAGGGAGTTTAAGACTAGCCAACAATGCCTTTACACTTGGGAAGAAAGTTGGTCAGTCAGTAAGCTAACTGTTTAGAAACAGCCTTCCTTAAAAGGTAATCGGTATTGTAACCTCTGTGGTGGTCCACATACGCACACTCTAGTGAACGTACACACACACTAGTGGGAAGAGCACACTTGGCATGGAGCGGTGGGCAGCCCTAGGGGAGCAGTTGGCGTTAGGTGCCATGCTCAAGGGCACTTCAGTCGGTACTGTTGGTTCAGGGAATACAACCGGCAACTCTCCGGTCTCAAGGTGTCAGGGTTTCCCAGGGGAGTTAGCCCCAGGACTGTTCACATACTGGCCACCAGAGGTCAGCATCACCAGAGTTCTAGCCAATGCTCCAGTACCTTTTCAACCCCTGCCCCTCGCACCTGCATCCAATCTCCCCTGCCACTACCTTCCCTTTAAAAGGCCCTTCCTTCCCCTGTAGGAGTGTGGAGCATTGACTGTCAGCTCATGGTACTGGGGTCTGTTTTGAGTTTCTTGTCCTTTTCGGCGGTGTCCGATGGCTCTTGACCTTCTTGTTTTGTGTTTTTGATTCTGTTTTGGACTTTATCATTTTGTAGTATCTTCTGAGCTTTGTGGTTTTTGGACTTTTGTGTTTGTCGGTTTTTGCATTTTTTCCTGTTTTGTGTTCCTCTTGCCCCATTAAAACCTGCCTATGGATCTCTATGAGCTCCCCTCATTACAGCTAAGGCTGGTTTCCTAACCTCCAGCCCACAACTGCCCTAATAACCCTAATAAGCTACATTTACTTAAATCATGTGGGGGTAATGTGTTGCCACAGTCGAATTAGTTTCCATCGCCGATCGAACGCAGCATGAGGCCTGGAGTCCAGCACAGTTCGGTGATTCACTGCGTCACCCCTGTTCTTGGCAATGTCATTTTTAGGGACATCCGTGCCTATCTAGCCGCACTCTGATACTGCTTATTCCCATTTTCAGTTCAATAGAGGTCGAACCAAATTTCCTAATCACCGCTTTCTGTTCTTAGTAGCATTTCACACTCTGTCCCAACCTTTTTGGAACCGAGGTTTGTTTCTGCAGTAGGCGTTTCCCTGATGCACATCTCTTTGTATTGCAGGAGTTCCAAGTCATTGAAGGGATTCTAGATGTGGCAACCGGAGCAATCCTGTCTGTGTGCCGCTCGGTGCAGAATGGTCTTATTGACCAGACCACGGGACTCAGTCTTCTAGAGGCCCAGCTCATAACCTGTGAGCTCATTTTACCTGAGTTCCGCATGTGTCTGGACTTGGAGGACGCGTTCAAGCACAACCTTGTGGACGAGCCCATGTATGAGCAGCTGCAGGACTTGAATGGGGCCAATAGATGCATTCAGAACCCACCTTATGCCTCAGAACCGTTGCCGGTGGTAGCAGCAGCGAGTGACGGGGCTATTTCCGAGCGTCTAGCCTTAAAGATCATCGAGATCCAGCTTGCCACCGGCGGCTTGCACGTGACATACAGTGGAGATTGCTTAAGCCTGGAGCGGGCCTTCCAGTTTGGCCTGATTCCGCACTCTCTCTATATTAAGATCTTGGAAAGGCAGAACACCTGGAAGGATCTGATTGACCCCAACACAGCTGAGAAGGTCTCTCTTATCCAACTTATGCAGAGGAGCATTGTGCACGAGGAGACAGGTCTCCGCCTTCTGCCTGTGAAGCCTGGGAAAGACGGGACAATATCCCTGATGTCTGGCAGAGAGATCAGCATCCTTAGGGCCGTGCATGAAGGTCTAATAGATCGGGAGACCATGCTCAGGCTGCTGAGTGCACAGCTCTTTGCCGGGGGCATAGTTGACCCTAAAACAAACCGGAAGCTCACAGTCGAGGAGGCCCTGTCCGAGGGCCTTATTGATCAGGACACTGCCAGTGGAATTCTGAGCCACCAAAGCAAACATGGCGGCATTGTGAACCCACATAACGGCAATAGACTCACAGTTGATGAAGCGGTCCAGTGTGACCTAATGAGCTCCAGAAGTGCTCTACTTGTTCTGGAGAGGCAGAAGTGTTTCATGGGCCTCCTGTGGCCTCACTCTGGAGAAATCCTTACCGTCTCAACGTCTCTACAACATGAAATCATCACCGATAAACTGGCGTCTGAACTTCTGTGCCACCGTCATAAGATAGCAGCCCTGTACATACCAGAAAACTCGGAGGTAGTCGATATCGAGTCTGCCGCAGAGGACGGTTTAATCCACACTTACACAAAGGAGTTGCTGAAAACGCTGGAGATACCGGATATGTTCCCTGATGTGGATGATCTCAATAACAGGTTTTCAACCTGGCTGGTTATGCGTGAAGTTCAACTTGAAGGCTCTCCAAGAACCAACGATGGCATAGAACCTTGTGAAAATATCGTAAATGCTCCATCGTCCTCTGAGTCCAAGCGGTTGTTTATCTCCTATCTAATGATGAACAGCTACATGGACCCAAAATCAGGACAGAGGCTTTTGATTTTTGATGGACAGTTGAATAAAATGGCGAAGGTGCTGCTAGAAACAGGAGGGGAAGACATCGGAATGGCTGATGCTGAAGTTGGTATCCGTGATTCAGCTATGGATGAGAACCTTTCTGGGGGTGCCCTCGAGATACACAGTACTTGCAGTGATGATTCGGGAGGCTTGCATATTGAGAAGCCCCTAACAAGAATGTTGGAAGAAAAGGAATCTGGTTCTGATGGACCTGGAAGTTTCATGAAACTTCTAACTACTGGATCTGACAGGCTCACATCAATTTCAGAAGAAATGTTTAGCAGTTCTCTAGATACGTCATGCAAGGCTTCATTTACTGTGATTAAAACAAATCAGAGTTCTCCTGAGGAACCTACACTTCCAGATACATCCTCCATGTACCATACAAGCTACGCTGCTGATATATTAGCTCAGCATTCCATAGGAATGCAGATCCCATGTTCAGGTTCTCATTATTCAACTCCTGACAAGAACATCCATCAGGATGTAAAAGAGGTCCATGTTTCTTACACTCGTGATCTGGAAAATGGGCAAAGTACAAATCCCCCAGAGAGAGTTCCAGATGAGAGTAGGTTGGAGATCTCGATAGAGGATGCTGGTGGAAATGAAGACTCTTTGAGATCCCTGACTACTGGATCTGACAAATCCACCTCAGTTCCAGGAGAAAGATTGAACAGTTCTCCAGACGATGCTTTGCGCAAGGCTTCATTTACCGTGATTAAAACAAATCAGAGTTCTCCTGAGGAACCTACACCTCCAGATGCATCCGCCAAGTACCACACAAGCTACGCTGCCAGTGTATTGGCTCAAACTTCTTTCGGAATGCAAGTTTCACATTCGGATTCCCATGAATTATCTCCTGACAAGAACATCCATCAGGACGTAAAAGAGGTCCAGGTGTCTTACACTTGTGATCTGGAAATTGGGCAAAGTGAGAGTTCCCCAGTGAGAATTTCAGAAGAGAGTAGGTTGGAGATCTCGATAGAAGGTGCTGATGGGAGTGAAGACTCTATGAGATCCCTGACTACTGGATCTGACAAATTCACTTCAGTTCCAGAAGAGAGACTAAACAGTTCTCCAGACGATACTTTGCGCAAGGCTTCATTTACTGTGATTAAAACAAATCAGAGTTCTCCTGAGGAACCTACACCTCCAGATGCATCCACCAATTACCACACAAGCTACAATGCTGATATATTAGCTCAACATTCCATAGGAATGCAGATCCCATGTTCAGATTCTCATGATTCATCTTTTGATGAGAACATCCATCAGGATGTAAAAGAGGTCCAGGTTTCTTACACTCGTGATCTGGAAATTGGGCAAAGTGAGAGTTCCCCAGAGAGAGTTCCAGATGAGAGAAGGTTGGAGATCTCGATAGAGGATGCCGGTGGAAATGAAGACTCTATGAGATCCCTGACTACTGGATCTGACAAATCCACCTCAGTTCCAGAAGAAAGACTAAACAGTTCTCCAGACGATACTTTGCGCAAGGCTTCATTTACTGTGATTAAAACAAATCAGAGTTCTCCTGAGGAACCTACACCTCCAGATGCATCCGCCAAGTACCACACAAGCTACGCTGCCGATGTGTTAGCTCAACATTCCATAGGAATGCAGATCCCATTTTCAGATTCTCATGATTCAACTCCTGACGAGAACACCCATCAGGATATGAATGAGGTCCACATTACTTACAGTCATGATCTGGAAATTGGGCAAAGTGAAAATCCCCCAGAGAGAGTTCCAGATGAGAGAAGGTTGGAGATCTCGATAGAGGGTGCTGATGGAAGTGAAGACTCTATGAGATCCCTGACTACTGGATCTGACAAATCCACCTCAGCTCCAGGGGAAAGATTGAACAGTTCTCCAGACGATACTTTGCGCAAGGCTTCATTTACCGTGATTAAAACAAATCAGAGTTCTCCTGAGGAACCTACACCTCCAGATGCAGCCGCCATATACCACACAAGCTACGCTGCCGATGTATTAGCTCAACATTCCATAGGAATGCAGATCCCATGTTCAGATTCTCATTATTCAACTCCTGACAAGAACATCCATCAGGATGTAAAAGAGGTCCAGGTTTCTTACACTCGTGATCTGGAAATTGGGGAAAGTGAGAATTCCCCAGTGAGAAATCCAGAAGAGAGCAGGTTAGAGATCTCGATAGAGGATGCTAATGGGAATGAAGACTCTATGAGATCCCTGACTACTGGATCTGACAAATCCACCTCAGTTCCAGGAGAAAGATTGAACAGTTCTCCAGATGATACTTTGCACAAGGCTTCATTTACTGTGATTAAAACAAATCAGAGTTCTCCTGAGGAACCTACACTTCCAGATGCAGCTGCCAAGTACCACACCAGCTACGATGCTGATATATTGGCTCAAACTTCTTTCGGAATGCAAGTTTCACATTCAGATTCTCATGATTTATCTTTTGATGAGAACATCCATCAGGATGTAAACGAGGTCCAGGTTTCTTACACTCGTGACATGGAAATTGGGCAAAGTGAGAATCCCCCAGCAAGAATTCCAGAAGAGAGTAGTTTGGAAGTCTTGATAGAGGATGCTGGTGGAAGTGAAGACTCTATGAGATCCCTGACTACTGGATCTGAAAAATCCACCTCAGTTCCACGAGAAAGTTCCAGTGGTTTAGACAAGACATCAGTTACTGAGATATCAGTGGATCAGAGTGGTTTTGAGGAAACTGCCTTTTCAGGTTCATTAGCTCAGCCTTCTATAGGAATGCATATTTCACAATCGGAATTAGATGATTCCTCTCTGGATGAGGATGTTCCCCTGGAGTTGTGTAGTACCCATACTACTTGTTTGGAAAACCTGGATATTGACAAGCCTCTATTGAGAATTGCAGAAGCAAGTGGTTCAGAGAATCCTATAGAAGGTGCTGAGGAAAATGAAAGTTGCTTGAGATCTTTAACTTCTGGATTTGATGGGCTGGCATCTTCGGTTTCAGGTGACGTATTGGACAGGTCCTCGGAAAAAGACCTGCATGATCCCGAGAGAAGAAGTCCAGACGTTTGTGAGGACACTACACTTCCACATGCATCCACCAAGTACCATACAATTGACGCTGTCAGTGCATTAGCTCAGCCTTCAGTGAGAATGCAGATTCCACATTCAGATTTGCATGAATCATCCCGGGATCAAGAAAGGAATGAGTTGCCTATCACTCACACAAGTAATCTGGATAGCATGCACGTTGAGAAGCCCCTACGGATAATTCCAGAAGAGAGTCAAGACAGGAAAGAGCTGCACATTGCCTACACTAGTGATTTGGAAAACATGCAGATCGATAAATGCCTAGTGAGAATTCCTGAAGAGAGTGGTTCAAAAATGTGCATAGAAGGTGCTGAAGGAAACAACGATTGTATGGAATCTTTTGGATCTGACAGGCTAGCACCAGTTTCCAAAGAAACACTGGACAGTTCCTCAGAAAAAGGCCCACATAAGGATTTAGCTCCTGAGATAGAAACATATCCAGATGCCTTGTCTAGGAATGGCACAAATTATGCTCTCAGTATATTAGCCCAGCCTTCCATTAAAAATCAGATTTCACATTCCGATTTGCATGATTCATCTCCGGATAAGGATGTCTCTCAGGATGTGAATGAGGTTCACATTACTGAGGCTAGTGATTTGGAGAAGCCTCTGGCACAAACTCCCAATGAGGTTGTTTCAGAGATGTGCTTAGAAAGTGCTGAAGGAAATGAAGATCGCATGGGATCTTTAACTTTGGGATCTGACACACTGGCCTCAATTTCCAGTGAAATGCTTAACAGCTCCCCAGAAAAAGCTCCACATGTGGAGATTAAAGAAAATCAGGATGCCCATGGGGACACATCTGCTAAGTACCACACGAATGAGAATCTTTTACAGATTTCGGATTTAGATTCGCGGAACCCAGATGAGAACATCCTTCAAGATGGGAAAGAGGGTTATATGGATTTGGAAATCATGAACGTCGAGAAGCCCCTAGCAAGAATCTCGGAAGAGAGTGGTTTAGAGAGCTCAATAGAAGGTGCTGATGGGAATGAGAGGTGTTTATGGGAAGCTTCAGTTTCTGAGATGAAAGTGCATCAGAGTGCCATTGAGGAATCTCCACTTTCGGATGCATTCCCTAGCTTCCAAACAAATGCCGCTGTTAGTACCGTCGCTCAACCATCCACAGGAATTCAGATTCCACATTCAGATTCGCAAGATTCATCTCTGGATGAGGACACCCGTCAAGGTTTGAGAGAGTTGCATGTTTCCCACATTAGTGATCTGGAAAGCCTCCAGATTGAGACGCCCCCGGCGGGAAATCCAGAAAGTGCTGACGTGAATGAAGAAGACCTGAAATCTTTCATTTCTGGATCTGACAGGCAAACATCAGTTTCAGGAGAAGTATTTAACAGTGGTTCAGATACGGCTCCTGCTCACGCTCCTGGGGAAACTATACTTCCAGATGCATCCTGCAAGCAGCCTGAAAATTCCACTGTCGGTGCAATAATTGAAAGCTCTATCGGAATGCAGATTTCACCTTCACATTCAGATGGTTCCTCTCTGGACAAGGACATTCCTCAGGATGTGAATGAGGTTTACACACGAGATTCGGAATCCATACCTAGTGAGAAGCACCTCTTGAGAATTCCAGAGGAAAGTGGTTCAGGGATCACTATAGGGGGCGCTAATGTAAATGAAGCTCCCATTAAACCTCAGCCCGTGGTGCCGGACAGTCTCATGTCAGCCTCAGCAGAGCGTTGTTCAGGTAAAGCTCCGGTCCTTAGTGGTCCTGAGGAAACGACGCTTTCAGACGTGTTCCCTAACTACCAGACGAATGATGCTGTTAGTGCATTAGCTCAAAGTTCAACTGGAATCCAGGTTTCACATGTGCATGACTCACCTCTTGATGAGAGCATCCCATACAGTGCTCTCTCTAGTGATTTGGAAATGAGGCGTACTGGGAAGGCGCTGGTGAGAAATCCCGGAGACAGTGCTTCAGAGAGGTCTGTAAAACATACTGATGTAAATGGCGTTTGCATTAAGCCTCTAAATGTTGGGGCGGACAGTCTAGTGTCAAGACCAGTAGACGTGTTCAGCAGCTCATCAGAGAGTTCTTCACCTAAAGCTTCGGTTACTGAGATGGAAACAAATCAGGGTGGCTCTGAGGAAACTAGCCTCTCGGACACACTCCCTAACTACCAAACAAATGTTGCTGTCAGTACATCAGCTCAGCCTCCCATAGGAATCCAGACTTCATCTTCAGGTGAGTCACCATGTGATGAGAACATCCCTCAGCATGTGAACGAGGTTTGCATTGCTCACTGTAGTGATTTGGAAATCATGAGTACTGGTGAGCTCCCAGAGAGAATTCCAGAAGAGCATGACAGTGATGGAAATGAAGATTGTATGAAAGCTACTGGATCTCACAAACTCATCTCTGACATACCAAATAACACTTCCCAAGACAACAGTCCACACAAGACCTTGAGTGCTGAGATCAAAGCCAATCAGAATGCCTATGGGGAAGCTACAAGCCTAGATGCATCCACTAAGTTCCTTGTAAGTGATGCTCCCCGGACATTGGCTCAACCTTCTTCAGGAATGCGGGTTACTGCTTGTTCTGAATCTGCCACCCCAACAGCCTCAAAATCTTACCATGCAGAAGGAGTAGACCAGGAAGAAGACCCGACAGACTGTTCTGTGCTGCCCACCAAAGTAGATACCCATGCAGAGAAGACTTTTGAACACCCACAGCATGAAGGCACATGGGACCACAAGTCTGAAAGAGTACGTCTTCTGAGAACCCAGGTAGAAGAAGGAGGCGTTTTAGATGTAACATCTGGAGAGAGATATGACCTTAACGCTGCTCTTGATAAGGGCCTCATTGATGAAGAGACTGTGCTAGAGGTGCTCGCACTACAGCTTCAACAAGATGATGTTGTAGGGAATGACGCTAACGCAATGTCAGTGCTAAAACGATCTGTGTTACAAGGCTCCATATCGTCTCAGGTGGCTTTGCAGATTATAGAGCAGCAGGGCCTACTGGGTGGCTTCAGTGATCCCACTTCTGGGAAAGCTATCAGTATTACTGAGGCTTGGGAGATGGGCCTGATTACTGATGACCTGAGCAGCATTGTTCTTCATTCACAACCAGTTTGGAGGGCAATCGTTGATCCAGAGGAAAAGTGCATCCGCAGCGTCTCTGACGGACACCCTCTGGGCATGCTGGACAATGAGGAGGCTGGGAATATGCAGCATGAGCCTTTCAGAAAGACTGAGCAATTCAGGGAGGAAAGGCCAAGTGTGGAAAATGAAGTGGAAGGACTTCAGAAGGCCACTTGTCTACCAACAGATCAAACACAAACCGTCAGGAGTCCAAAGTTATCAGTTAGTGATGCACCTTCTAAGATGTTGTCACTTTCTGGTGTTGATCCAGCAATGGAGAACCGGATTGATCAAGTCGTTCACACCACTGCTTCACAGGATATCCAGCATTTGGAACTCGAAGTTGATAGAACGTCCACACTGGTTATAACCCAAAAAGAGAACGAGCAAGAGGGGATGTCTTTTGATCCAATGCAATCCAAAGTTCCTTTAGCCAGAGTTGTACGTCTGGCACATGATGAGGCAGCGGTAAACCCTGTTCAGAGCGACTCTAGGATATCCTGCCCATCACAAAGCAGCATTTGCTCAGATGAGAGTTTCAGCTTAGTGAGCTTGGGTCAATCCAGTGAGTCACAGCAAACAGCGAGAACTCCCTCCAGCGATGGATATTCTGAGAACCTAGTATCTTTACCATCAGGGGATGATAACATCAGTATAGTGAAGGATCATCAGCCATCTTTATCCTCATGTGCCACGTTGTCTCAACCATCAGAGCTGGGAGCTTCAGGGAAAACAAGTGAGCAGCATCTGGAAGTGAATGTGTTGCCTCATTTGCACAATGCTCAAACAAAGTTGAGCAAGAAAGATCCCAATCAGTGTAGCATTATGGAGAATAGCACGAGCCCTGAAGAACCTGGGCATGAAAACAAGTCGGAAGAAGCATCCAAATCCAGTCATGTTGGTCCCATTATGGATAGGAGGGACGATTCTGACTACACTGCCAATGTCAATACATCCAAACTGATGGGCCTTTCACAAGCTGTCCCCAGAGACACTGCAGAAACAGTGCCACCCTTGTCATTGTTGCCAGATGTAACTCTCAACAACACAGAACGTGGAGATAGCATTAACTCAAAACAACTGACTGAGCAACCTACCCAGCGTTCGCTTCAGGCTCCAGATAAAGCAGTGGCTGTTGACTCTAACATGCCTAAATCAGACTCTTCCAGAGCCAATATTAGCAAATACCAAATGACAGGTTCACAAAATGTGCCAGGTAAAGATCTAGAGCCGCCATCGGGCTCGGCTTATGACATGGAGGAACAACCAACAGAGTCTGCTGATACCATGTTACCAAGTTCATCTGACAAAGCCCAGCGTGTTATCAGTACATCCCAAGACATAGGTGGTGTTGAACCCTGCAGTGGAGATGCCAAGGAGAAGTCAAGGACAGTTCCGGCTAAAACTGACACCAGCTCTTACTCCAGTGAAGGGCTCAAGCCTGAGATAGAAGGGGCCAATGTGAATGAGATCCAGAGAGCCGGTAATCAAACCCTTGAGAATATCGTTCAGCTCCTGCAGCGTGCCACACAGGGTAGCTCCAGTGAGCGTGTCCTCCAAGGCCTTGCGGAAAGCAAGGATCCAGATTTGCTTCGAGATGTGAAAAAGCACGAGAGAATGAATCCAGACCCTGAGAGTGGTGGTGTTCCGGTGCTAACGCAGTCTCAGCTTCTGGAGGTGGTTCAGGGAATTTCCGCCTGCAAAGACCCAACAGTGCTGAAAGCCATTTTTGGGAACCTTGGTGGCCTTCTGGCAGGCACATCCCAGGCAGATGAAGGGACGTGTGCAGAAAGCATCGGGACGGAGGCTGCAGCAGCAAATGAAGTCTATAAAGATGATGTTGGTCAACCAGGTTTGTCTCAGCAGCCCTCTGAGACAAAATCCTCCACCCCTGAGGACATGGAGGAGGACGCAGTCAGACTCAGAGTGAGTCGACCTAGCTTTATACTACAAACCATCCAAAACTGAATTTCCCTCGTTTATTTAATCACTGAGTTTGTAGTTGAGTTTGTAGACTGATATTGTTTGTAAACATTAGTCACTAAAATATTTTTTATCATTTAAGATAAATTGTCAATCTCTTTCTCTCTTTCTATCCCATTCTCTAACACAGAGAAACTTGAGAGAAGCAAAGTTGATCACTGTAATGGTCCTTTTATAGTTGATCACTGTAATGGTCCTCTTACAGCAGAGTCGATCACTGTAATGGTCCTCTTACAGCAGAGTGGATCACTGTAATGGTGCTCTTACAGCAGAGTGGATCACTGTAATGGTGCTCTTACAGCAGAGTGGATCACTGTAATGGTCCTCTTACAGCAGAGTGGATCACTGTAATGGTCCTCTTACAGCAGAGTTGATCACTGTAATGATCCTCTTACAGCAGAGTTGATCACTGTAATGGTCCTCTTACAGCAGAGTTGATCACTGTAATGGTCCTCTTACAGCAGAGTGGATCACTGTAATGGTCCTCTTACAGCAGAGTGGATCACTGTAATGGTCCTCTTACAGCAGAGTTGATCACTGTAATGGTCCTCTTACAGCAGAGTTGATCACTGTAATGGTCCTCCTACAGCAGAGTTGATCACTGTAATGGTCCTCTTACAGCAGAGTTGATCACTGTAATGGTCCTCTTACAGCAGAGTTGATCACTGTAATGATCCTCTTGATTTAGGCACAGCTCCTCATACCAGGTTCTCCTTCTGTGTATCCTAAAGCTTTCCTGTAGAATAAAAGTGAAGACACCAAACTATAAACTAGCCCTCGTGGAATTATCCAGTCCACCTTAAACCCCTCCAGAGTGGAGCTGTACAGGAGGATGGAGCAGCTTCCTTACCCTGCAGTGGAGCTGATAGAACAAGGTTTATTACTAAGCAGGTTTGGAGCGATTCTATTGGTCGGTCCATCATGAATATTCACTAACCTGAAATGAGAACTAGAGCTTTTACACTGTGCAGAAAAAGAGATCAAAGTTTTTACACCACTAAATATATATTAGAGGTGGAGATATGGAGGAGTACCATACTGTGTACATCAGGAGTAGATGTGGTGTATCAGGATATGGACTGGTTCAGACTCTCAGCAGGTGGAGCTGTTCAGTGTACCACTGTAGAGTCTTTAAAATAGATAGTACTGTATATTAGAAATAGTGATCACATGGTCAGTATACACATCATCATGCAGTTTTTAATTTCCAAAAGTAAGAACCACAGGGTTTAGCATAAGATGGAGCCGTTAATAATTTGGTATTAGTACATATTATAAGAACCACTGATACGAATGTTCCTTCTGTCCTGTATCTGACAGAGGTATTCCACTCAGCAGTACTTGGAGTGCATTGGCAAACTCCAGGACCACTATGATGCTCTTGAGGATGTTAGAACCGATATGTTGGCCCAGGCTCCTTTGACTACCGACATCGAGAGTTTGCACTGCCAGCTGCAAGAAGCTCAGGTTTGTCCATCAGCACACACTTGAATTCCTACGTTCCTGAGACTTTCTCTGTCTGCTTGGGTGCTTAGGTCTATTTCTATCTCCGTTCTGTTTCCCAAATCCTGCTCTCTCCTTTGTCTTTTCCCTCACGTTCTGTTTCCAGTCTTTGGAGACACAGCTTGCTGCCTTTCCTGCCGTTTTAACCCCAGATTTGGGGATAGCAGAACAGCTTCTGTACGCTGCTGATGAGCTCACCCCCAGGCAGATCCACCAGGATTTGGCTGCGGTCTTTGTAGATTTGCAGAACACTTTCACAGAGGTTTGCCAGTTATCAGCTGAGAGAAGTAACGCAGTTCTTCAGGCCATTGACGCAGCGAAGGTCAGTGTCTGAGGAACTGGACTCTGTTCCTCTCGGATTAGAGGACACGTTTGCAGTCGTGACAAAACTCTGGAATTTGATCGAAAGGACGGATGTGGTTAACTCTCCATGTGTGAATGTGTTTCAGACGAGTTTGGAGTCCACATATCAAGACCTCCTCAGCTCCCTTGATAAGCTGGCGTCTGGTATGGAAGATAGTTATGAGATTGTCTCTAAACTGGACATCATGAACACTGATGACCTGGAGACGGTTAAATACAGAATTCAGCAAAATAAGGTAAGATTTTACATCCTACAGAATTCAGATGGCCATACAGGACACTCTGTAGGTGTACAGGTCCAGACTGTAGTCCATCTGTTTCTCTGTGTACTGTATTACCCTGTTCTTCAATGGTCAGGACCCCCACAGGACCACCACAGAGCAGGTAGTATGTGGGTGGTGGATCATTCTCAGCACTGCAGTGACACTGACTAGGTGGTGGTGTGTTTTTGTGTGTGGTGCTGGTGTGAGTGGATCAGACACAGCAGTGCTGCTGGAGTGTTTAGACACTGTGTCCACTCACTGTCCACTCTATTAGACACTCCTACCTTGCTGCTCCACCTTGTAGATGGACAGTCAGAGACGATAGCTCATCTGCTGCTGCACAGTGCAGTGTTGGTCATCCTCTAGTCCTTCATCAGGGGGCACAGGACGCTGCCCACAGGACGCTGCCCACAGGACACTACCCACAGGACACTGCCCACAGGATGCTGCCCACAGGACGCTGCCCACAGGACACTGCCCACAGGACGCTGCCCACAGGACACTGCCCACAGGACGCTGCCCACAGGACGCTGTTGGCTTGATAGTTTTGGTCGGTGGACGATTCTCAGTCCAGCAGGGACACTTAGGTGTTCAGCAGCACTGCTGTGTCTGATCCACTCACACCACCACCACACACACTAACACACCACCACCACCTCAGTGTCACTGCAGTGCTGAGAATGGTCCACCATCACATAATACCTGCTCTGTGGGGGTCCTGTGGGGGTCCTGACCATTGAAGAACAGGGTAATACAGTATACAGAGAAACAGATGGACTACAGTCTGGACCTGTACACCTACAGAGTGTCCTGTATGGTCAGTGGAGCTGATAAAGTGGACATGGTGGTTTTATTTGTATGGTTGATGGGTGTATATTAGAGTTGAGTCTCTTTTTTGTCCATCTCATTTAGGACCTGGAGAAGAACCTGACTGGAACTCGACAGCACCTGGAGGACACAGCTTTTGACGTCCAGTTCTTTATCTCGGAGCATGCTCAGTTCTTGACTCCAGCTCAGAACAGACAGCTGCTAAAATCTCTCAGTGCCACACAGAGGACCTTTAAGGAGCTGATGGACCGAGTGTTCACTCAGAGGCACACACTGGACCTCCACTTGGAGATCCGTGAGGATGAGAGTCAGCAGCAGGTCTGCACGACTCTGCATCCTGCCGGGGGTTTATCGAGAGTGAATGAATCGATTATGCAAATGCGTTTGGTGTATTAATGCACTGATATTCTGGAATTTGATTGGATGTCTTGGGGATGTATCGCAAACTGACGTTGACTGAATGTCCAGATGTCGTCCGTCTGTCTCTGCATGACTGTTTTAACAACACCAGACGGTCGTTGCTTGATCACAGCCTGTAATCCTTCTCTTCTCTGACCTCGTTCACCTTTTTCTAGGCTTGAAGAAATCAGTGAGGACCAGAATTTGACACTGTGTCTCTTCTGTGGAATGCTTTCCAACACGTCAGCACTAACACAGCCAGGAGAACTTCTACCCCTCTCCTCTTGTCTTTGTCATCTTGGCCCGGCCAATAACTCGGCCTTCTGAATGGCTAGCAGCATGTTTACAGCATACTCAGATGTGTCGTGTGCGTGTCCATGAATGTGCTGATGACCGTGTGATCGCCTTTCCTCGTTAAAGCTTGTTCTTTGTGCTGATAGACTGCAGTGGAAAAGCAGAAGGAGTTTGTAGCCAAGCTTCAGGAGATGTGCGACGACCTAAGACAGACCGAGAACCGGCTCATTGGCCACCAGCAGCAAGCCGTGCTAGCAAAAAGCGTGGGAGACCTCCAGCAGTACCAGCAGGAGCAGCAGGTACGCACATGTCCTGAAGAACACCATGTTACCCTGGTGCAGCTGTTGTACTGGTACCAAACCATAGACTGTTGTACAACTTGGTGTTTCTCTTGGCTCGTCAGGCTTTGCAGAAAGACATCCAGGCTAACGCGAGCGCCTTGAATGAAGTCATCAGCAGCACCAAAAAGTTCCTGGAGGAGAATCGGGGCAAACTGACACCGGAGCAGATCGCCGCTATCGAGCTGAAGTTGGAGGAGGCTAAGAGCAAGGTCAATATGCTTAACCAGAGAGCGGAGGAGTCCAGGAAGGATCTGGAGAAAGTTGTAACTACTGCTATCAAACAGGAGACACAGAAGGTTTGAATGCATTCTCTTCCGTTAGAGCTGCACTGTGACATGAGAACCACACCAGTGGGGGCAGATGAAATAAAATCAGAATCTTAAAATCAGTTATCGGCATTTTTCACATGCTTAGCTACGACAGGAGTGCTTTATGTGAAGGCTGCTGACACACAGAGCTCATAACACATGACATGTAACACGTAGTCAGTGTCCATCCCGTATAGTGTAAGGCCCTTTAGTGCAGAGTCATTGTCTGTATAAGTATGGAAGGCTATACTGTCAAAAGTATTCACTCCCCCATCCAAATCATTAAATCAGGTGTTCCCATCACCTCCATGGCCACAGGTGTATAATACTGAGCACCTAGACATCCAGACTGCTCCTACAGACATTAGTGAGAGAATGGGTCGCTCTCAGGAGCTCAGTGAACTCCAGCGTGGTACCGTGATAGGATGCCACCTGTGCTACAAGTCCAGTCCTGAAATTTCCTCCCTACTAAATATTCCACAGTCCACTGTCAGTGGGATTAGAACACAGTGGGAGCGATTGGGAATGACAGCAAGAAGTTCACATGTGTGTGAAGGCAGATGAGAATACTTCTGCAAATATAGTGTAGGTGTGTGAGACATTATTGGTACAGTTGAATATCACAGTATTGTCTATTGTGATACTGATGCTCAGAAACACAATACTGATTATTAATTATTAGTTGAGTGTAATAAATGGTAGATCATTTTGTGTTGTGTTTAAAACGTCTGTCTGACCACTAGATGGCACTAGTTGGCCTACCTGTAATATGATGACTCATGGATGGATGGATGGATGGATGGATAGATAGATAGATAGATAGATAGATAGATAGATAGATAGATAGATAGATAGATAGATAGATAGATAGATAGATAGATAGATAGATAGACACATAAACAGAGATAGATAGATAGATAGATAGATAGATAGATAGATAGATAGATAGATAGATAGATAGACAGACAAATAAACAGAGATAGATAGATAGATAGATAGATAGATAGATAGACAGACACATAAACAGAGATAGATAGATAGATAGATAGATAGATAGATAGATAGATAGATAGATAGATAGATAGACAGATAGACAGACAAATAAACAGAGATAGATAGATAGATGTAGCTGTCCAAACAGGTATCTCCAAAATGGCAACTTTACAGGAGAGGCCAAAGACCTCATGTAATTTGAATGGAAGTCAATGGAACCAGACGTCTTTCCAAGCAGTTTAAGGCCATTTCTGTCCGTCCATTCATAATGACATTCACAGCCAGTGTAAACAGCAGCTCAATGAGGCATAAACATCATTTTACATCAACATTTATTTATTTTTATAGCGCTTTTTACATTTGTAAAAATCAACAAAAATGAAGATACATGTTTTTCTTTGGACAGCGACAAAATAAAATATAGTATCTAAAATAAAATAGATTAGATTAAAATAGAAGGATGGATTTTTTGTTTAGATATTAAAATAAAAAAAACATTTTTATATGCACAAGTAAAAATAGAATGGTATTACAATATATACACTAAATATACATAAACATACAATACAAATATGAAACTTGAATGTACAGTAATGTGTGGCGTGGGCCTTGGAAAGGGCTAAAAGTTATAAATTGAGTCTGCTAATAAAGAATTGCCTGTTTGATATTTTTATGCACATATCTGATGATGTATTGATTGTAAATGGGACAGGGTGAATGTGTAAGCAGCTCTTCTGCTCTGAAGCGTCAGCATTCCATTCATATATGCATTTATAAACATATAGACACGAAAGGTACCTCTTTAATACTGAGTAGATGTTAACCCTTTCTACACCTCACTGTAGGGCACTGTACATAGGGCTACATGACATAAGCTTGTCATGACAACTGAATACATGTCTATGAATGAATCTCAGTAGGCTACATTTGCTCATTAATAGCACTTATTGGAATGAGCATGTGTAATCATTTATGTGGGGCTATGTTAATTTTCGTAACAGGCATACCCAGGTGTCATGTAGCCTCCTACACGAACAGCACCCTAGAGTAAAGTGTGACCTCTGTGTTCTATAGGTGTTTATGTATCAGCATCGGCCCAGTGCTCCCTTATCAGTGCACCCCTAGCCTACGTACCAGTACTGGGGTCAGCTGTACCCAGGAAATCATCATCATCCTCATGTTTGTGTGTTCAGGTCGCAGCCGTGGAGCAGCTTGAAGAGAGCAAAAACAAGATTGAGGGTCTTTTGGACTGGATATCCAACATTGGGAAAGAGAAAGAGATGGGAGGGACGCAGAAGGACCAGATGGCCAAACAGAATGGGAACATGCCAGCAGACGCCCCAACGAAAAGAGTGATTGGACGGGACGACGATCCCAACGGAAATGAACTGGACAGCACAGATAATAGCCCGGAGTGGTCAGGAGAAAGTGAGGACAGCAAGGAGCTGGATCTGGACCAGCAGTATAAGAGGGCTCAGGTAAGCGGAGAAGGCGTCGGTTAATCCTTAGATTAACTTACACACCTCCACTGGCTCCTTCGTTTGTCTCAGCCTTCACTGCTAAAAACTCTGAAATCATCTTCCATCTGGGGGAAAGTGAATATTGTGGAATGACTCTAATTGCACCTATATAGAGGATTTATCCCATTTAATAAATTTTTTTTAATTAGCCAAATTAAATATGTAATTTGAATACATGACCTTCTTGTGGCTACACTCTAGTGTCCATTCTGTCAGCTCCACTGACCATATAGGTGTACAGTTCCAGACTGTAGTCCATCTGTTTCGCTGTATACTCTATTACCCTGTTCTTCAATGGTCAGGACCCCCACAGGACCACCACAGAGCAGGTATGATGTGGGTGGTGGATCATTCTCAGCACTGCAGTGACATTGACGTGGTGGTCAGCAGTGCTGCTGGACACCTCAGTGACACTGCTGGACTGAGAATCGTCCACAGACCAAAACTGTCCAGACACCAGCGTCCTGTGGGCAGCATCCTGTGGGCAGCGTCCTGTGGGCATCACCCTGTGGGCAGCGTCCTGTGGGCAGCATCCTGTGGGCAGCGTCCTGTGGGCAGCATCCTGTGGGCAGCATCCTGTGACCACTGATGAAGGACTAGAGGATAATTATGCTAACCAATTAGCAATCAGCATCAGTTATGCTAACCAACAGTAGCAGTGCTGCTGGACATCTTAGTGTCACTGCTGGACTGAGAATCGCCCACCAACCAAAACCTTCCAGCCATTATAGTCCTGTGGGCAGCACCCTCTGGGCATCGTCCTGTGTCCACTGATGAAGGACTAGAGAACAACCAACACTGCACTGTGCAGCAGCAGATGAGCTATCGTCTCCGACTGTCCATCTGCAAGGTGGAGCAGCACGTTAGGAGTGTCAGGAGTGAATGAGCTGCTTAATGTGACATTCAAAGGAATGTGTGCACAGCTGGTGGAGCCCCCTACATACTGGAGTTACATGATTCTCTTAGATTTAGATTTTTGGGGAAGCTGGATTAAAATACACATGCCTGCCTCTCTCAAATCCTGTTCTCATTCCACAGGCTCACCATCAGGAGATCCTTTCCCAGCAGCAGGACCTGATAATTGCCACCCAGTCGGCGCAGGCTTTGCTGGACAAACAGGCGGAAGTTCTGTCTCCTGCTGAAAAAGAGAAGCTCCAGAGGGACATCAAGGAGCTGAGGGGCCGTTACGAGGCCTCGCTGACCCGGGCCGAGCAGCAGATGAAGCAGGTGCAGAGCGTACAGGAGGAGCTGCGGAAGTTCCAGGGCGACTGTAAAGAGTTCGAGGGCTGGCTGCAGCAAGCTCAAGAGCAAGTGGAGGAGCTGGCCGCTCCTGCTGGTCAGTTACAGGTTCTGCAAGAGAAGCTTCAAAAGCAGAAGAGCTTCTATGAGGACGTGATCTCCCATAAGGGAGACCTGCGTTTCATCACCATCTCAGGCCAGAAAGTGCTGGACGTGGCCAGGACCTGCAGCCAGGGAGAGTTCGGAGAGAAAGAAGGATTGCCGGATGTGGACACTTCAGGAACGTGTGCTGCTGTGAAGGAGAAGTTGGATTCTGCTACTGCCCAGTACAAAGCCCTGCACACCCAGGTAGGTTTGATTTACAGGTCGGATCATGAGTGGTGATCACTGGGGCCCAAGCACCAAGAGTCTGACTGAGAACAGTGATCACAACTGATGAGCAAAGGGCTTAGACTCACCGCCTGGACAGGTTTAATAAAACAGAACTCTGTCTCTCAGTATGGCGTCAAGCTTCCATGCTTGCTAATGCAACATGCCAGACGTCTTGGCATGGAGTTAAATAGGTTCCTAATGGTGTCCTGTGATGATCCATCCCATACCGCTTGAAAAACAAATTCCAGTACACAGCAAGCTATTAGCTTACTATTAACACTTCCATATTTGTTTCTGTGCCTGAACTCACTAAAATACTATAAACTGTATTTTGTATATGTTGGTGTTTATATAGTTTTAAGTGTATTTAGTTCTGTAATTATACATATTTAATATTATACATAACTAGACAGAAAGATAATATTTCAGTACTGCCAGAACATTTCTGAGTGTATTTGAACTCCTGCCTCAGACTTTTTTTTTACCGGTGTCTAATGTACTTTCATAAGTGGAAACAAATAGTTATTCTCAGCCTATGAGCTCCAATAACCAATAACCTACTCAGCTCACCCACCCAATCAGCACTCAGTATCCGTAAAGCTAACCAGTCAGCACTCAGTATCCGTAAAGCTAACCAGTCAGCACTCAGTATCCATAAAGCTAATCAATCAGCTCTCAGTATCAGTAAAACAAACCAATCAGCACTCAGTATCAGTAAAACAAACCAATCAGCACTCAGTATCAGTAAAGCTAGCCAATCAGCTTACAATAGCAGTAGAGCCAACCAATCAGCACACAGTATCAGTAAAGCTAACCAATCAGCACTCAGTATCAGAAAAGCTAACCAATCAGCACTCAGTATCAGTAAAGTTAACCAATCAGCTCACAGTAGCAGTAGAGCTAACCAGTCAGCACACAGTATCAGTAAAGCTAACCAATCAGCACTCAGTATCAGTAAAGCTAACCAGTCAGCACTCAGTATCCATAAAGCTAATCAATCAGCACTCAGTATCAGTAAAACAAACCAATCAGCACATAGTATCAGTAAAGCTAGCCAATCAGCTCACAGTAACAGTAGAGCTAACCAATCAGCACTCAGTATCAGTAAAGCTAGCCAATCAGCTCACAGTAGCAGTAGAGCTAACCAATCAGCACTCAGTATCAGTAAAGCTAGCCAATCAGCTCACAGTAGCAGTAGAGCTAACCAGTCAGCACACAGTATCAGTAAAGCTAACCAATCAGCACTCAGTATAAGTAAAGCTAACCAGTCAGCACACAGTATCAGTAAAGCTAACCAATCAGAGCTCAGTCACAGTAATGCTAACCAATCAGCACTTAATAACAGTAAGTTTTGCTGTGTATAGGTTTTCACTATCTATTTTATAGCATTTCAATATATCACTGTATGTTTTATTAATAAATAACAATTATTATTATTATTATTATTATTATTATTATTATTATTGTTATTATTATTATTACCCCAAACATCTGGGTGATGATAAATATAATTATTCAATGCACTGTGACAATACAATGTATCACACAGCACAGTACTTCACGGTCCTAACCAACAGATGGCGCCATTTTTGCACCAGTAACTGAAATAGCCCTGTGTTTGACTGCGTAAGCGAAGGTCCCAGTTCGACACTGTTTATCTTAAAGTCTTTTTCTTCTCTTTCAGTCATCAGTCATCATTTTAAAGGTGTTTGAATACGTGCAGACTGTGTTCTCCATCAAACTGTTCTCCTGTTTCAGTGCACCCAGCTGGGAACCAACCTCAAAGACGTGGTTGACAAGTACAAGAAGTATGAGGATGCTGCTGGTGGTCTCATGACGTGGCTGAATAATTCAGAGGAGGAGGCGAGAAGACAGCAGTCGGAGCCTATTGCTGCAGATCCACAGACGCTCCAGCGACAACTGGAAGATACCAAGGCACGGGAACCGCTCACTCACACTCCTGTCGCAGCTACATCACTGCAGTCAAAATATTTCCATCTGACTCAGACACCAGAGAGGGGAAAAGCTGTTCTCACAACTGTCTGTTCAGAGTTTACTCACGTTGTTCAGTCTCACAAGGGCTGAAAGGTCATTACACTGCAGTCCAGCCTCTCCATATACAGTGTTTCCACTCTCTTTAAAACAACACAGGCTTTTTATAGGCCTCTCCAAACACACGCCGGCACGAAAGGCACACATAGCTGAGTGCAGAGATGGAGGGGCCGGCTGCTGGCATGCGATCTCTAGTGTGGGTTAGAGATCTAATCAGAGGCCTGATTATCTCTAAATCAATTACTTCCTTTCGTCAGTCAACAGGCCAACAGCTCATTTCATTACATTTGGATTGAACAAGTCTGATTAGGATCGACTTCACCGTAAAATGCACTAATTTATTAAATATTGGAACAGTAAAATATATTTCAGGACTGTCGGTACATTTCTTAGTGAGTAATGCTAACCACTCAGCTCTCTGTAGCAGTAATGTTAACCAATCAGCTCTCAGTAGCAGTAATGTTAACCAATCAGCACTCAGTAGCAGTAATGCTAACCAATCAGCTCTCAGTAGCAGCAATGCTAACCAATCAACACTCAATAGCAGTAATGCTAACCAATCAGCATTTAGTAGCAGTAATGCTAACCAATCAGCATTCAGTAGCAGTAATGCAAACCAATCAGCACCCAGTACCAGTAATGCTAACCAATCAGCTCTCAGTAGCAGCAATGCTAACCAATCAGCACTCAGTAGCAGTAATGCTAACCAATCAGCACTCAGTAGCAGTAATGCTAACCAATCAGCTCTCAGTGGCGTAATGCTAACCAGTCAGCACTCAGTAGCAGAAATGCTAACCAATCAGCACTCAGTAGCAGTGATGTTAACCAATCAACACGCAGTAGCAGTAATGCTAACCAATCAGCACTCAGTAGCAGTAATGTTAACCAATCAGCTCTCAGTAGCAGCAATGTTAACCAATCAACACGCAGTAGCAGTAATGCTAACCAATCAGCATTTAGTAGCAGTAGTGCTTACCAGTCAGCACTCAGTAGCAGTAATGCTAACCAATCAGCACTCAGTAGCAGTAATGCTAACCAATCAGCACTCAGTACCAGTAATGCTTACCAGTCAGCACTCAGTAGCAGTAATGCTAACCAATCAGCACTCAGTAGCAGTAATGCTAACCAATCAGCACTCAGTAGCAGTAATGCTAACCAATCAGCACTCAGTAGCAGTAATGCTAACCAATCAGCACTCAGTAGCAGTAATGCTAACCAATCAGCTCTCAGTAGCAGTAACGCTAACCAATCAGCACTCAGTAGCAGTCCACGAGCCATCTCAACGCTAACCAGTGTCAGTGTCTGTTTCTGCCAGTATACAGTAGACGCTGGGAAACCAATCAGCTCTCAGTACAGTCACAGTAACGACACTTAACCAATCAGGCTCTCAGTACTGGCCACCAGCTAATGATACCCTACGCAAAAATCAGCTCTCATCGCTGTGGAGGGCAGTAACGCTAACCAATCACCACTCAGTAGCAGTCACATGCCATATCTCAGTAAGTGGCTGGTTGTCAGTGTCAGTGTCTGTTTCTGCGGGGTTATACAGGTAGAGGTCAGTGATTTCAGGTGGAGCTCTGGGGAGCGTAACAGTCACACTAACAGACACTTCTCCACCTCAGGCTCTTCAAGGCCAAACCACTGGCCACCAGGCTGCTATGGAGACCCTACGCAAAACAGCAGACGCTCTCATCGCTGTGGAGGGGGACCTGCTGACCAATCAGGAAGAGATCCAGGAAGCAGTGGGTGAGTCGTCCTCACTCGGCCTTTATCAGTTTTCAGTTTAAAGCTCCTTTCGAGCGACAGCACGGACACGGACCTCACAGTGTCTGTAGACAGGTCAGTCGTTAATAAGCTTCATTCACCTGCACACCGTCTGTTCCCAGATGACCTTGTGGAGAGATACGAGAACTTGTCCAAATCAGTGAGTGACCGTAACGAGAAGCTGCAGGTGACACTGACGCGCTCACTGAGCGTACAGGACGGGCTGGATGAGATGATGAACTGGATGGAGAAGGTGGAGGAGAGCCTTGAGAAAGAAGCACAGGTGCCCCTAGACTCAGACGCCATCGCAGATGCACTCAGCAAAGAGGCGGTACGTGACCTTTAACCATCAAGAGTTTCCAAATAAGTCTGCTTCTTAAAACCGGTGCTGGTGTTAACCAGAGCATGTGAGTGGTGCAGAGCTCTGGTGTTCACTCTCTGAAATCGCTCCGTCCAGTGAGTCAGACAGTCCTGTTTCCACACTGATCCCTCTGCATGAGGAATGATGCGCCACTGACTGCTGCAGCTCACATGTGACCGTCGCTCATACACAGTGTCTGCTGTGTACCAATCAACAGTGACAGTACCAGTAACACCCACCAATCAGCGCTCAGTAGCAGTAACACCAACCAGTCAGCACTCAGTAGCAGTAACACCAACCAATCAGCACTCAGTACCCAGTTAAAACAAACCAGCACTCAGTAGCAGTAACACCAATCAGCACTCAGTAGCAGTAACACCAACCAATCAGCACTCAGTAGCAGTAACACCAACCAATCAGCACTCAGTAGCAGTAACACCAACCAATCAGCACTCAGTAGCAGTAACACCAACCAATCAGCACTCAGTAGCAATAACACCAACCAATCAGCACTCAGTAGCAGTAACACCAACCAATCAGCACTCAGTAGCAGTAACACCAACCAATCAGCACTCAGTAGCAGTAACACCAACCAATCAACACTCAATACCAGTAACACCAACCAATCAGCACTCAGTAGCAGTAACACCAACCAATCAGCACTCAGTACCAGTAACACCAACCAATCAGCACTCAATACCAGTAACACCAACCAATCAGCACTCAGTATCAGTAACGCTAATTAATCAGCACTCAGTATCAGTAACGCTAATCAATCAGCACTCAGTAGCAGTAACGCTAATGAATCAGCACTCAGTAGCAGTAACGCTAATTAATCAGCACTCAGTATCAGTAACGCTAATCAATCAGCACTCAGTAGCAGTAACGCTAATGAATCAGCACTCAGTAGCAGTTACGCTAATTAATCAGCACTCAGTATCAGTAACGCTAATTAATCAGCGTTCAGTATCAGTAACACTAATTAATCAGCGCTCAGTATCAGTAACGCTAATTAATCAGCACTCAGTAGCAGTAACGCTAATTAATCAGCACTCAGTATCAGTAACGCTAATTAATCAGCGCTCAGTATCAGTAACGCTAATTAATCAGCGCTCAGTATCAGTAACGCTAATTAATCAGCGCTCAGTATCAGTAACGTCAACCAATCATCACTAAGTACCAGTAATGCTAACCATTAAGATCTTGGACGTTCTCAGAAGATCTTGGACTGCCTGAGCTCTCCACCAGAGGGAAGTGAGGAGCCAGCACCTCGTGATTAGGCCGTGGTTAGAGTTTCTAACCCGGGAAAGCCGGAAACACAGAATGATCAAAATCGAGGCTACATGTGCTCTAGCCTGAAATCGTGTTTTGTCGTGGTTTGTCTTTGCAGGCCCTGGAGCAGGACATGTCCAGCAGGCAGAGCAGCATCTTAGCCATGAAGACCAAGGTGAAGAAGTTTGCGGAGACCGCAGAGCCAGCGGCGGCCGCACTGCTCCAGACCAAGTTGGAGGGCCTCTCTCAGCGCTTCACGGACGCCTGCGAGAAGCACAAGCAGAAGCTGACGCGGATGGAGCAGCTGAAGGAGAAGGTGGAGCGCTTTGAGAAGACGTCCGAGAAGGTACAGCAGTTTGTGCTGAAGCGCTCGCAAGCTCTCTCCGAGACGGACGGACCTGGAAAGAACGTGAACGAGCTCTCTCAGCTGGTGCAGGTATTCCCTATGATATTCCCATTCGTTCAGGTTCTCGCCACCTGAGCCGTGAGCTGGATTTTCAGTCGAACATTCCGAATCTATGTTCGCAGGACACCAGCGCAGAGCTAGCTGAACATGTGAAGGACATGGAGACCCTGCAGATGCTCTCTAAAGAGCTGTCCAGCTCAGGCCTGGAAGGAAGCAAAGCGCTAATTCAGGGCAAAATGGCCAACCTGACCAACACGTTCGACGCCTTCAAAGACACGGTGAAAGAGAAGTGAGTGTTCTCCAGGTGTGGGCAGTCCACGACTGCATGGTCAGTGTCCATCTCCTCTGTATGCCTGTTTAGACACGTCACATGCAAGTGATCATAAGGCTACATGACGCCTACGTAAGCTTAAACACTCCAGCATCAGCACTGCTGTGTCTGATCCACTCACAGCAGCACCACACACATTGACACGGCAGTCTCACTGCAGTGCTGAGAACGATCCACCCACATACACTGAGTGTAGATACACGGAGGTGGCTTTAAAGGGCCCATATCGTATATTTGTGTTTAGTTCCGGGACGAGATTTGTTCCATATTTCGTACACACATGTCACTCACACATGGCCACGCCCCCAGCCCCGCCCCCGTCCTTTATTATCATTTCTGAAAGGTGGCAACTTTATTCCAACCTCTCTTCATCCCTGAGAGGTAAACGGGCTGCTTTTCTTTAAGTGCATCTATGTTGTGTTTTTGTGACATCACAACATCAAGGCACTGCTGTCTCAAAAAAAAAGTTTGTTTAGCATCATAGCTTTCTTGTATGGACTGAATGCGTGTAACGCCGCTCGGCCAAATCATACACTGAAAATATTAATAAGGAAAAAAGGAAACTTTCCACGATATTGGCTCTTTAATTACACCTGTCATTTTTAAAAATTATTATTTGGCACATGCACGCTGCATTATCCAGCTTCCCTGTCCTGTTTTAGTTTAGTGTCGTCTGATACAATAGCCCTAGTGCTGTATTTCACAGTGTCTTGTCAAAAACAAAAGCGAGACCGAAAGGCCACCTGCCTGGTCGACCTCATTAGTGGAGATTCTGCCGACTCATGAGAAATCCAACAATATGTGCATCCTGTATTTCAGACAGGAGGAGGTTTCGTCTTGCCAGGACCAGCTGGGAGACTTCAAAGCGGCCGCAGGGGTGCTAATGAAGTGGCTGGAGGAGGCGAAAGAGCAAGTGCCTGCGGTTCAGCCCAACTGCAGTGAGCAGAGCCTGGGAAAGGACCTGCACAGAGTCAATGTGAGTGAGCACTCATGGTCAGACCGTCGCTTTCAGGCAGGCACCAGCATCAGCTGCTCAGTGCTCAAGGTTAAACATGCGTATCGCCACTGTCCAGAGGAAAACACGTATCTCCAAAACGGCAGCTTTACAGGAGAGGACTAGCTAAACCCAGTCTAACTTTAATATAAGTCAGTGGACCCCGACCCCGGGGCCATTTCTGTGGCTCCACAGCAGCTGCCATAAAACTATAGCTCAGCAGAAATGGAGATCCATGTTTGTCCTCAGGCCCTTTAGGTGCGGGTTCAGGACCTCTGTGGGAGGAACTCCTCTGTGGGAGGAACTCCTCTGTGGGAGGAACTCCTCCGTGATTGTACTTCTGTTTTATTGCTGAGATTTCAGGTTAGGCTCAGACTGTCAGTGCACACGAGACTGAATCGTTTGAAAATGAAAGGAAACTGGTTTCCCTTTTAAAGAGCCTCAGAAGTGATAGCTGAACATAACATTCAATCAGCAGAGCCCTTTAAACCGCACCACAGGACCGCTGGGGCTGGAATAGCGGAGATGCCTGTCACATGTGAACGAGTACTTTAAATAATCTGAGGGTCACATGCTCAGCGAACCTTAAAGACAGGGGTTTGTTTAGTTTGGTAGTGTTTACTTTTTTGAATTTTTTGGGGTTTGTGTTTTGTTTTGTTTTGTTTTTGGTGATTTTGTTGTGTTTTGTTTTTGGTGGTTTTGTTTTTGGTGGTTTTGTTTTTTGTTTTGTTTTTGGTGATTTTTTGTTTTGTTTTTGGTGGATTTGTTTTTTTTTTGTTTTTGGTGGTTTTGTTTTGTTTTTGGTGGATTTGTTTTATGTTTTGTTTTTGGTGATTTTTTGTTTTTTTGTTTTGTTTTGTTTTTGGTGATTTTTTGTTTTTTTTGTTTTGTTTTGTTTTTGGTGATTTTTTGTTTTGTTTTTGGTGGATTTGTTTTTGTGATTTTTTTGTTTTTGGTGGTTTTGTTTTTTTTGTTTTGTTTTTGGTGGATTTGTTTTTGTTTTGTTTTGTTTTTGGTGGTTTTGTTTTTTGTTTTGTTTTTGGTGATTTTTTGTTTTGTTTTTGGTGGATTTGTTTTTGTGTTTTTTTGTTTTGTTTTTGGTGGTTTTGTTTTTTGTTTTGTTTTTGGTGATTTTTTTTGTTTTGTTTTGTTTTGTTTTTGGTGGTTTTGTTTTTGGTTTGGTGGATTTGTTTTTTGTTTTGTTTTTGGTGATTTTTTTGTTTTTTTTTTGTTTTTTTTGGTGGTTTTGTTTTTGGTTTGGTGTTTTTGTTTTGTTAATGGTATAGCTAATAGTATTAATCATAAAATGTTTTAGAAAATGACATACATTAGAATAATAAACATATATTATATTTGTTATAATATATATATATATTATATATTTGTTCCAATAATCAGCAGGTTATTTGATATTTAATGTAGTCGTTAGCTGCAGCTCTGGTGTGTATGTTTAGTTAGATTTAGTAAATCCACGCTTTCCATCCTAATCAGAACCTCAGATGGGAGGAGCTGAGTTCTGCCAAAATGTCAGATTTTGTGTGACAGCAAAATTTATGAAAATAACGATAAATATATAATAAACATGTTGCCATATTGCCCAGCAATAACAGAAACCAGATACAGGTCAACATCAAAGGCTGTTGGGTCCTCGGTTACGGTTTGGACGCGAGAACGTTTTAATGAGTTCTCGAAAGCTCAGCTGAGTTCTCTCCTGTTTGCCGGGGCTGCTAAAGCATGCCCTGCGTCTCCAAGCAGACCTGGCAAAGACCCTACAGGCACATACCTAGATATTTGGTGGTGTTTGCTGGATAACGAGCTGGACCTCTCTCCCTGCAGGACTTGCTGGAGGAATGGACCGCTAAAGCCCCCGCCGTCCAGGATATAAATAGTAAAGGATCTGCTCTGTGTAGCCTAATCAGTGTTTTGACATCGCCAGCCAAAGCCAAGCTGCATCACAAATCAGGTATTGCTGAAGAGTGTTTTGGGGAGTTGATGAGCATTACTGCCTGTTTCTGTCTGACATGATCACACAGTGCAGTTTGTCAAGCATGATCTCAAACAGATGGAACCTGTTCTCTCTTTCTGCCCCAGTGACGAATGGCTCCGGTCCAGGAGGCCACGCCTACCTGACTAACCAAGGTAAGAGCTCACCGATCTCTCTGACACCTCTTTTCCACCAACCAAGTGCCAGTGCTGGTGCTGGTGCTGGATCCCAGGCTCTGAACCCGCTAAGAACGGGCCGCCTTTTCCACTGGTTTGAGATACGCTACGCGGTTACGTATCTGGTGGTGGGTGGAGATGGGCGGAGGTGGAATATGTTCTTCAAGGGCAAACTTTACTTCCAGCTTTGAGGGCATATCTCACTATCCAGAACCAACTCTTTCAGCGCCTGTGCTCAATCCAGAGCGATCACCATAGACAGGGATTATGCTAATTATGATTATGCTAATAGTGTCTATGCTAAGCTAATGTAATTAAGGGATGTGCTTTATTGTTATTGCCCCAAACAAACAAACCGAGGTTAAAGATAACGTCAAAATACCCAAAACACACCCATTCCGTAACTTGTATTCCATAATTGTGTTCTAGATATGGGATAATAATGGGTTCTACGTATAGGAGAACATGTTATCAGAGGATTGGAATTGTTAAATGGGTTTAAAACACACGTCATGATGAGTTTGGTTGGGTTTCATGCACTAACCAAGTACTCCAGCCACAGAGGTCACATGATCACAGATACACAAACTGTCCAGTGACTGGATCCAGCATGTTTAGTATAGGTCACTGAGGGACTGCATGAGTTGAGGTGAAGGATAAAGCTGTGTAAGGAACTTTCCAGGCTTTTAAGGGCTTGGGACACGGGTACCAGCATGGACTCTTATGGGTTCTAGGTTCTTAGCTGTCTGTAGTCTTCCGTGGACGAATTAAACGGTGAATGTTTTGACTTATTTACATTTTTTAGCTCATTAGAAAACTGACACATCCACAAGCACATCACTGGTGGGATACGACTGGTCCTGAGTTCCGCTCAGTGCAGTTCTTCGTGCATCGCCACGCCCCTTTGCCGCTTGTGTTACGGGTTCCACAGACCGAAGATGATGTTGGAATGACAGATTTTGAGACCGTGACCGGGTGGAATTTGGGCACCGGCATCATGTGGGTTGGTGGAGAAGGGCCGAACATGGTTTTTCATTAATACTGCCACTTCCCACCACTCCATAAATCCCTGGTACAGATACAGCACTGCTGGCTCACTCACGGCACTGGCAATTTGCTGTGAGCCAAAGGTGGTCCACTGGTACCAAAACATACATATAAAAATATGTATCTATATATATGGGACATATTTATACCCTGTAAAATGTGACTGAGGTGCTATAGGCGGCTTCTGGAATGCCATAAAGGCTGCCTACTTTATCTTGCTGCACTAACTGGGTGCTTAGTTGAAGGGTTCAGGTACGTGGGAGAGCAGGGATTAAGCCAAGGAAGCGCTTTTCTCCATTTCCACCCATCTAATGATGTCACTCTGGCTGCATGGTAAACGTCCTCAGTCGCTCTGAATGAGAACGCTGTGAGTATAAACAGCCTGCAGCAGCAGCGAGCTGACGGAGCCGTTCCGAGGTTTACGTATGGCCGTTTCCCGAGACAGAAGCCATGAGGGCACACGCATGGTTTGTTTGGCTGTTTTGTCAGGGCCGTTTGCAGTGAGCGATAGTTTGTTGAGGTTCTGACGATGCCTGGTTCTTGGCCTCCCGCAGAGCTGATGCTGGTGCAGCAGGACATGTCATGTGTCAGCGAGGGCTACAGGAGCCTTGGTGATCTGCTGAAGGCCCGGTCCTCAGAGTTGAACGCTCTACTGCAGAAGGTGCGAGGAGCTCACGACGAGGCCGAGTCCATGCTGCAGTGGCTGGAGGACATGAAGAAGACAGCGGCGTCCTGGAGCTCCGAGCCCACAGTCAAAGACTCGGTGAAAACACAAATGGAGCAGCAGAAGGTAGAGGAAGTCCTGTGCTGGAGATTATAATTATAATGCATGAACGATATAAATCTTAATTTTAACATTCAGAAAATAATATTAATAATGATAATAATGTCTTTATTTGTGTAGCACCTTTCGTATTTTCTTGCAGCTCAAAATGCCTCAGAAGATTGCTTTAAAAGAGGCAGGGGGTAAAAATAAATATATAACTATAAAGGGTAAAAGATAAATATTACAGCAGCTTAAATGTAAATTAAAAGCGGATTTATTTGGCTTCAGCATGTTTAGTTGAGACCTCATTATAGTAACTTGTGGCCTCAGTATAGTAACTTGTAGCCTCAGTATAGTAACTTGTGACCTCAGTATAGTAACTTGTGGCCTCAGTATAGTAACTTGTGGCCTCAATATAGTAACTTGTGGCCTCAGTATAGTAACTTGTGGCCTCAGTATAATAACTTGTAGCCTCAGTTTAGTAATCTGTGGTCTCAATATGGTAACTTGTGGCCCTAGGATAGTAACTTGTGGCCTCAATATAGTAACTTATGGCCTTAGTATAGTAACTTGTGGCCTCAGTATAATAACTTGTAGCCTCAGTTTAGTAATCTGTGGTCTCAATATGGTAACTTGTGGCCCTAGGATAGTAACTTGTGGTCTCAGTATAGTAACTTATGGCCTTAGTATAGTAACTTGTGGCCTCAGTATAGTAACTTATGGCCTTAGTATAGTAACTTGTGGCCTCAGTATAGTAACTTGTGGTGTCAATATAGTAACTTATGGCCTTAGTATAGTAACTTGTGGCCTCAGTATAGTAACTTGTGGTGTCAATATAGTAACTTGTGGCCTCAATATAGTAACTAGTGACCTCAGTATAGTAACTTTTAGCCTCAGTATAGTAATCTGTGGCCTCAATATGGTAACTAGTGGCCTCAGTATAGTAATCTGTGGCGTCAATATGGTAACTAGTGGCCTCAGTATAGTAATCTGTGGCGTCAGTATGGTAACTTGTGGCCTCAGTATAGTAACTTGTGGCCTCAGTATAGTAACTTGTGGCTTCAATATAGTAACAAGTGGCCTCAGTATAGTAACTTGTGGCCTCAGTATAGTAACTTGTGTCCTCAGTTTAGTAATCTGTGGCGTCAATATGGTAACTAGTGGCCTCAGTATAATAGTTTGTGGTCTCAGTAAAATAATTTGTGGCCTCAGTGTAGTAACTTGTGGCTTTGATATAGTAACTAATGGCCTCAGTATAGTAATTTGTGGCCTCAGCATAGTAGTTTGTAGTCTCAGTATATTAATAGTGGCCTCATTATAGTAATTTGTTTTTTGATGTAGTAAATTGTGGCCATGCTATATTGGAAAAATAGTAAACTGTGACCGATATTTTTACCCCTGTGATTTACCTAGCAAGCCGTTTCTGTGCACAGCATAAATTCCAGTTCAAAGGGGGAAATAATTGAGCTGTGGTGGTTTATGTAGACAAAGGAATGCCTACATTTTATACCTTGTCATGCAGGCCTATGAGGAAAATCTGAAACAAAAGCAGCAGCAGTACCAGCAGCTGAGGGAGAAGGTGCTCCACCTGATAGAGGAAAACCCAGATTCACCTGAGGCAGCAAAGTGGAAGCACATGCTGGATCAGATCGGTATGCATCCATCATCCCCAGAAACATTCATCTACTGTCGTAAATCTATTTCTGTGCTCCGGTGTTGGCCAGGTGCGAATTTGCGCACCGGCTCTCTCCTGCATCAGATCTGTACTCAAGTGAAAGCGTCTGAGTGCCGTTCCTCCATGTAGCTGGATTCGGTGCGCTCCGGAAGTGGAGCTGTGAGTGAATGTCTGTGTGTGTGTACTCCACGTATAGATGCAGGATGGAGGGAGGTCACAGGCTGCGTGGAGAACAGGAAGCAGCACCTGGAGGAGTCCTCCCGCGTACTGGAGCTGTTCCAGACGACCCAGACGCAGCTCTCGCAGTGGCTGCAGGAGAAAGAGCTGATGATGAGCGTCCTTGGGCCCCTGTCTATGGACCCCAATATGCTCAACACTCAGAAGCAGCAAGTGCAGGTAATGGGGGGGCACTGTGCAAAGACAGACATAAACATCTCCTAATATAGCGCATGTTTACACGGTTTCCCCCTCACCCCAATGACACACCGCTCACATATTTGGTCAGGAGGGTCTGTAAACAGTTGTAGCAGCTAAGGATGGGCTTTTCAGCTGAATTTATGACTGATAATATTTAACTGCGGTGCTTCGGCATATCTCACCGATCCATTGAAGTGCTATCGGCTCTGAAGACCACTTCGTGCGGCCGACAGAGCCTCACTACAAACACAGTTCAGCTGGTGGGAGCTAGTTTATTATTTGGCCTGTTTGAGTGGGATTACTTTCACCTCGACACATGCTGTAATGTGAGTGATTACTGGCGACCGCAGTGATTGTAATCCAGTGTAAATCAGCCACGTCTCTGTAATAATTCCAGAGTCAATTACCTCCTATAATTTGCCAAACATGGAGCTTCCACCTCTAATAAAATACTCCTGGTGATTGTTAAGTACATTCATCATCAGCAGAACAGCTGCACCCAGAAGGAGGTGTGGGATTGCCGTGGTGTTGGGAAGGAAGATAAAGGAGACCAGGATCAATAACTGATGATAAATTTAGACTGATATGATCAATATTTATTGAGCTACACATACAGAAGTCTGTCTCTCAGTATGGCGTCGGGCCGCCGTGTTTGCTAACCCAACACGCCAGACGTCTCGGTATGGAGCTGTAGAGGTTCCTGATGGTGTCCTGTGATAATCCATCCCATGCAGCTTGAACATCCTCACACAGTTCCTGCAGATGGTGCGGTAGGGGTGGAGGTGAAGGGATACCAGGCCTTCTGGATGTGTGACAGTAAACCGTTCATCTTGGTGCTGACCACGGTGCCTCCACACACGGATTCGTTGGGCGTCTCCACCAAGACTAAAGCGGGACTCGTCACTGAAGATGACCCGCTGCCATTCTGAGTCACTCCATGACAGTCTGGTACGACACCACTGCAGTGTTTGGTGACGGTGACGTGGTGTTAAGGACAGTCGTGGTAACGGTCTGTGTGCGTGTAGTCCTGCGTGGTGCAGCCGTCTGCCAATGGTCCTGGCACTAACAGGATGACTCATGGAGGCGTCACTGCTCGCTCAGTGTCAGCAATCGTGGCTGTAGGGTCAGTCAGGTACAGAGAAAAGGCCCATCCTTGCTTACGTCACACACGGCCGTGCCTCACGATGTCACACCTACCCACCAAGTTTCATTTCTGTCAGTTGATTCCTTCTGGGTGCAGCTATTCGTGCAATAGCATTCCGCTCCGTAAGCACCTGAACACACTGTGCATCTCTAATACATCAATCTCTTTTGTAGATTCTCCTGAAAGAGTTTGAAGGCCGCAAACCTCAGCACGAGCAGATGAATGAGGCTGCTGGGGCCATCACTAGCACCACCGGGAAGCAAGACCCTGCAGCAGAGAAGGTGAAGGAACAGGTAGCTGCTATCAACCAGAAATGGCAGGGCCTGACAGGCCAGCTGTCTCAGCGCGACGCCCTCATCGAGCAAGCGGTGGGTAAAACCACACAGTTCCAAGAGCTTCTACGGAGCCTGGGTGAGAGTGCAGCTGTCCTGGAGTCTCGGCTCAGTGGCCAGCAGGCCCTCAGCACGCAACCTGATGCCGTCAAGAAACAGCTGGAGGACACCAATGCCATCCAGTCTCAGCTGTGCGAGGAGAAGAAGAGGCTGAAGGAGGCAGAACGGCTCTGCTCCGAGCTTTCCAATCTGGTGACGGAGGAGTACCTCCGAGCCAACCTCACCAAGCAGCTGGAAAGTGTCTCCAAGCCTTTCAAACTGCTGGAGGACAAAGCAGGTTTGTTGGATCCCCTTTTCTAACACTGTTCTGGAGAATAGAGTACCTAAAAATGGAGCATTGCTTATGTTCTCAGTGATGGAGGGTAGCCAAGTGACTGCTCAGACTGTGCTTGTCAAGTCTATATATTCAAAAACACTGTAGTGTGACATTGTGGCATCCCGGTAGCTGTGCTGCACTACTGATGGAGTTCCGGTCTTCTAAAGTCGACAGTTGTTTGATTAAAGTTGTGTTGGCGTTGGCCAGTCACTGATGACGTCATCAATAAAACCACAAGAAAGGCGGAATCCTTTGCAGCCAGCAGCTTAAAAATCTGGTAACACTTCCTGTCAGTCCTGTGTTTATAATGCTCTACGGCGGCAATCGTTAGACATTATACAGCTTACATAACACAAATACTTGGCATGAGCTTGTTTAAAGTAGCTATAACGACATGCATAATGCTTCATAATGCAAAGTGTTCAACTTTACAATGTCAGGTTTCATAACAAGCTTATGTCTGCCCATAAGGACACTGTGGACGCTAAGGCTGTAATGCACCGTAACTCGTTATAGAGGTTCATGCCAGGCCATTGCAGGCACAGGAAGTAAAGTAATTTAAATACTTAATACATTTCATTTCAGTGCATTATACTTCATAGAGCATTATAACATTTACATTTACATTTAAGGCATTTAGCAGACGCTCTTATCCAGAGCGACTTACAACAGTGCTTAGAGTTCTGTTGGATAATATTCCAGCTAGTACAGGAAGGTTAGAGTCTGAAACTCACCACGAGCTCAGACACTGCCCGAACAGGGGGCCAGTGCTGGTACCTAGAGATTAATACACAGACATAGAGCAAGTAAACCATTACCTGGCAACCCCAGCCCAGTGCTCATTCCTATAGAGGGCAAAAGGTCATTAAAGTGCAACACAATACACACAACTTACACGTCTGCTAGAGCTCACTCACTTAAGTGCTTTACGAAGAGATGGGTCTTCAGTCTGCGTTTGAAGACCGCAAGTGGGAGTTCATTCCACCATCTGGGCTCCAGGACAGAGAAGAGTCTGGACGCTTGTCTTCCATGTGTCCTCAGGGATGGCGGGTCGAGACGAGCTGTACTTGAAGCACGAAGGGCTCGAGGTACAGCTCGACTCTTCACCATTGCCATAAGGCAGGGAGGCGCTGGTCCATTCTTGGCTTTGTAGGCCTCAGAGTTTTAAACCTGATGCGGGCAACAACAGGAAGCCAATGAAGGGAGCGCAGCAGTGGAGTGACATGGGTGAACTTCGGAAGGTTGAAAATGAGACGGGCTGCATAAGTGGTCTATAGGATCTAGGTCAGATTGGCTAACTGGTAATATGGGACATGCATATATGAGTATGTCGCGCTGCTGAATTTTGTGGGGCTTGAATAGGTAGAGCTTGTTCACATCTATAGCGGACCTAGTACAGCATTCATGCTTACAGTGCACTTATGAACAGATCATAGTGCGTCATAAAACCTGACATAAAGTCGCATGCTCTTGTTCTATAAAGTGTTATGCTTGAGGGAGGGTCACCGGTTCGATACCCTGAACCGACAGTAACATATGAAGTGCCCTTAAGCAAGGTACCAAACCCCTGAGTCGCTCCCTGGGCACCATGAATAGGACTGCCCACCGCTCTGGGCAAGTGCTCTGGCTGCCCCCTGGTGTTTTTGTTGGTGTTTCATGGGTACACTGAATGGCGAAGACAAATTCCTCTATGTGTAAGCACAAATGACAAGAAATGGCTCAAAATTGTACAAGTTTATGCCTGGTAATAAAGGTATCATGTATGCCATATTACAGCTTAGAAATAAATTTATATAGCATATATAGTTACCAAAACTCTCCACAGGTCAGAAAGGCATAACACGCTCTTTCCAAGGAGCCCTGGATTGCATTGCTAGCCTGAAGACATGGAATCTCACAAATGTGGATACCACCATGACCATCCCAGTGCACCCTAGACGGATTGACGATGTGCTCGCCTACTTCGCGGATCCATAAAAAAAATAAAAATTTTAGAGCATCGTAACTCAGCAAAAATAAGAGTAACCGACTCCAAACTGTACAGGATTATAGGGCGTTGTGCTTCCTCTCCAACCACACATGACTTTTTATTGTAGCCTTTGGCAGTGTGTGAAGTACCGCCTGATATTTAGGGGCTTCCATGTTGGCTCGCTAAGCCACCATTGGCAGCCTCCTCTCTCACCATAACGCCAAACTGTTAAAATGTTTAGTTCAAGAGTTCTTTTTTTGGAAATGCTGTTTTCAAGTTTGGTAGGTCTTCCACACACTAACTGAGATCTTACTCATCGTCTCCTCTTCTGTCTTCAGTCTGAGACGCTCTCAGAGACTCTTGGGAACATTGGGCATGTTTTTCAGATTTACAAACATGCTGCAGCATATTGCCGGTTTCTCTGTATAGAGTCTCTGTATATGGTTACACGTGCTAGGCTGGGAAGGACCAACCGGGCCAACCAGTTTGCTACAGAGCCAGCCTGAGGCAGCCTAGTGCTGGAGTTCTAGTTGGTTGAGAAAGACCAAAACTCATTGATTGTGGGTAAAGCAGGATCTATTTTTTTAGGGGTCCTCATAATACTGCGTGGGTGACTTTCAGGGGGTCCCCTCTGTGTTTTTACCTTGGTCCTCTGGAACCTAGAGATAAGTTCTAGAGCAGGGTTCAATATTTAGAAACACTGTAGATCAGCAGAAAAGTTTTAGGATGAAGCCCAACTTTTCTTGTGAGCCCTGGAACCAGAGATACAGACCCTAAAATCACCAGACTCCTCACCTGTTGACCTCTCAGAGGAGTCTGGGGCATTATGGCCATAATCTTGTGACCATGGATCAGTCAACATCAAGCTCAAAGCGGCATTGCGAAGCAGTGAAGCTGACTGGTAGTCTAGTCTGTGAAGCTCTATGTTCAGAATATTGACATTAATATACAGCTCTGGAAATAAATCAGAGATTCCAGTTTCAGCATCGCCACATGAACAGCAGGTTCTCAGTGAGGAACCGAAGGTTGGGTTCTAGCTTTACTGGCAGATACAGTGAGCGTCTGGTTCATAAGAACAAGGTCCAGCAGCAAACACACAGGACAACACAGCTACAGACTGGCAGAGGGCCAAACCCCCTCTCTACTGACCGTGATGAGCGCCACCTCATTCCAATGTCCCTTACCCACGTAAGATGACCTCGAGTGACCTACAGAGAGACTGGCGAGCGGTGGCTGGGGCGAAACGCACAGCGAGCATGGTTCTAAAAACAGGCTTCTGGAGGTCATTAGTGATTTTCTAAATACACAGATCTAATACAATATCTGATCTGGAGTTTGAGAGACATGGTCCCAGTAGTGTAGAGAACCAAACAGAACCAACACAAACCCAGAACCTGCACACCTAGAACTTTCAGAGCTGCCCTGTTTGAATTTGGACATATCATGATTTTAGTTTTGTGGTGGGCCGTCGTGCTTGAGGGTTATAATCAGGTGGGGCTTGGGGAGGAAATAGTTGAGAACCCCTGCCCTACACTATGCCAGTAGGAGGTCTTGGGCAAGACTCCTAACGCTACCTTTGCCTACCTGTAAAGAAGACATGATCAGATTGTCAGTCGCTCTGGTTAAGACATGTAAATGTGAATTGCAGCCCTGACATCTTACTTTGTGTTCACTAGGAAAGCGGATTCGGCAGCTCAACTCTGCTTTCGCCAGCTCCCAGCAATTCCATCAGACGTCCAAAAACTTCCAAGACTGGCTAGACCAAAAGCTCCAGGAGCAAGCCGAGCCTCAGTCCATTTCCGCCAAGGTAGAGACTCTGAGCGAGAACCTGAAGGAGCACAGTGCAGTGCAGAAGGCCCTTGGTGAACATGAGGAGTCCTATAGCACCATAATGAAGGAGGGCGAGGCTCTTCTGCAGAGCACGGAAGGAGCGGAAAGAGTGGCGCTCCAAGGCCAGCTCTCAGCTCTCAAGTCTAACTGGGAGGAGGTGAAGAAGAGTGCTGCGGAGCGTGAGGACAAGCTCAACACCGCGATGGAGAGGGCCCAGAAATACAAGGAGCATGCTGAGAACCTGAGTTCTTGGCTGAAGGAGTGTGAAGACCGGCAGAACAAGGTCAAGTTCAGTGTCAATCCTACGGAAGTCGAGAGCTCCCTCTCACAGGTGAAGGTCATCCAGAAAGACGTGGACAAGCGCAGGGGTCATATGGAGATGTTGAGCACGGTGGCCGACAGCCTTCTGGAGGTGGCCACAGCCGATGTAGATGCTGTGAAGGAAGAGAGGGAGGTCATTGGGAAGAACATGGATAAGTTGGCAGAAGACTTGCAGCTCAAGAAGGAGTCCCTGGATAAGCTCTCCCAGAGGCTGAAGGAGTTTAGTGACACGCACAAAGAGCTCAAAGGCCAACTCGAAGGCGCCAAGAAGCAACTTGAAAGCCATTCAGGCCTAGGTGTCCAGGCTCACAGCAACAAGAACCTGACTAACATGAAGGCTCAGCAGACTAGCCTAGAAGGCATCCAGAACCAAGTAGAGCACCTCAAAGGTCTAGCTCAAGGCTTGGTGGTAGATGTACCAGATGCCGAGGGGGTCACGGATCTCCTTCTTCAGGCAGACAGCTTGGAGAAAGAGCACAGCTCCATCAGCAAAGCCGTGGAAGACACCTGTTCCACACTGGAGGACAAGCTGCAGGGCATCGGCCAATTCCAGAACACCATTCGGGAGATGTTCACCAGCTATGCAGACTTAGATGACGAGCTGGATAGCATGGCACCGGTGGGCAGAGACCTGGAAACCCTGAGACATCAACAAGGTGACATTCAAAGCTTTATGTCTAAACTCCAGGATCTGATGACCAGCACGGCAAGTGCTCGAGACAAGTGCAAGAAGATGCTGGAGTCGGAGGCCTCACCAGATCTGCTGGGCCTGAAGAGGGACCTGGAGGCCTTGAGCAAGCAGAGCGGCAAGCTGATGGACAGGGCCAATGGCAGGAAGGAGCAGGTCGAGGAAACTTTGACACATCTGGACGAGTTCTACAGCAAGCTCCAGACTTTCACACAGAAGATGACTGGAGCGGAAGACCAGGAGGAATCCCAAGGGCCTGTGGGCATGGAGACGGATGTCATTAACCAGCAGCTGGAGACCTTCAAGGTAAGATCAGCATGTTTGTTTGGTTGGTTGGTTTCTTGCTTGCCTTGTTGCCCTCTGCTGCCCTCCTGTAGATCAGGGGTGTCAAACAGAAGTTGCCTGGGGGCTGCTAGCCAGGTGGTCTTCTCCAAGGCTGGCCATCTGGCTTCTACACTGGTTGACAAAAATATTTATGTGAAGGTTTGTTTATATAACGCTGTAAACTAAATTAGGTGAGCAGTGTGGCAGAGAAATCAGAGAATTGAGAATTGGTTGGATGATTCTAAGACTGAACCCCAGTATTCAGGTCTTCAGGTATTCGTTTATTGGGAAGGTATTCGTTTTTCATTTGTGGGATTCAGAAATTCTCTTTTTTCTTTAATAATTTGTAAAAGACACTCTGTTGATAGACCGACAGACAGACAGACAGACACTACATTGATCCTGAAGGAAGTTTAGTAAATGTTGTTCAGCTCCATTGTGGGTTAAACAGGGTTCAGTTCCTCCACTCCAATCCGCTTGTTAACACGTCCGGGTCCAAACCTCTACGGGTCGGTCTGTTCACCACGCTGCAGTTCTGTGTTCACTGTAGTTTAAATCCACTTTTTACAACCAACGTTGTCTCAAAGCAGCTTCACAGAAAACCAGTTTATATAAAGGAAAAGAAGAACACAGGGTTAATGTACAGACATGTGGGACAGGGTCCAAGCCCTCCTTGAGCAAGCCAGAGGCGACAGTGGCGAGGAAAAACTTCCTTGAGTGAGGAAGAAACCTCGAGAGGAACCAGGCTCAAGGGCGGAACCCAAGCTCCTCAGATGAAGTGAGAAAGACAGAACTAAGAGGAGGAGGAGATTGGAACATCTATTAAATCCAGTCTGATCAGATCCAGTCTGATTAGTCCAGGACGGAGTAACGGCAAAGATGGAGCCGACCCATAGACAGAGTTCATGATCAGAGCCAGACGCTGGTCATTTTAAAGGCTGTGGTCATCTCAGGTGAGGAACTGGAGGAACCAGGGCAGGAGACCCACGGTGGAGCTGATGCTCAGGTGACTCTAGCTGCTCTGGGGGTTCCGATGTTATCACTCTGGAGAAATATCATTCCTGTGCTTAACAAAAAGAGAAAAAAAAAGAGAGAAAGAGAGAGAGGAAGAAAGAGTCCTGATAGTCCTGTAGAGGATTCCTCTGCGCTGGTTACCCCTCAGTGTTATCCATCAGCGCTGATCCGCTCATAGAGAAGACAGATGAGAGAGAGAAAGAGAGAGAGAGAGAGAGAGAGAGAGAGAGAGAGAGAGAGAGAGAGAGAGAGAGAGAGAGAGAGAGATAGACAGATGAGAGGGAGAGAGAGAGAGAGAGAGAGAGAGAGAGACAGAGAGACAGAGAGACAGATGAGAGAGAGAGAGAGAGAGAGAGAGAGAGACAGAGAGAGACAGAGAGAGAGAGAGACAGATGAGAGAGAGAGAGAGATGAGAGAGAAGACAGATTAGCGCGAGAGAGAAAGAGAGACAGAGAGACAGATGAGAGAGAGAGAGATGAGAGAGAGACAGATGCGAGAGAGTGAGAGAGATGAGAGAGAGAGAGAGAGAGAGAGAGAGAGAGATGCGAGAGAGAGAGAGAGAGAGAGAGAGAGAGAGAGAGAGAGAGAGAGGGTATTTGGTCCATTTATGGAGAAATGTAAATTAGAGCGGTAAACAGATGATTTAACCACATGCTTGTGCAAACAAGTAAGTTTTGAGTGTAGTTTTGAATGGTGAGAGTGTGTCTGATTCCCGGACGGATAAAAAGTTATCATTCTAGATCTTTCTCTGTGCTGAGAAGAGGAGATGATTGAAGTGGATAAGCTGAGTTACAGTCTCACACCAATGAGCAAACACACAGCTAGGTGTTAGTGGACTCTAATGCTAACGTTAGCTCCCACTGGCTAACACCAGACTGGCCCTGTGCGGAGACCCTTGACAAGACTGGGGGGTTTGTAGGGAGTTTCTTGCTAGGAGCCCACATCTTCATGTTCCGGTTTATGTGCTGTCCAGCTAAAGCTAAAATAGCTAGCCTTAGCGCCGCCTTAGCAAGATAGCTAGCTATTTTCGAGCGGCCAAACTCACTCTGAACGTCTCTGTCACCATGTGGAATTTTGGGGGATTTGGTGATGCACAGTGTTGCTGGAAGACCGCTTCTGTAGATGATGCGGATTTAGCATGAGCCAAGCCAGTGTGGGTTGGATAACATCTACTCAGCCTGTTAGCCACGTGCTAGCCTGTCCTGGGGGGAGCGGCCTGTTCATGTATTGCTGAGCATCTGGTGGCAACAAAGAGCTCCTACCCATGGGCCCTTTGTTGTGGGCGAGCAGTCAGCCAGCTGGGAGTCAGCGGGGCGGCGTGTACCACCGAGCCGGTGAAAAGCAGCAGAGTTTGACTCCTGCTCTTTTGCCCGTCTGAGGGGGCAGAGGTATCCCTTTCCAGCAGCTCCAGACAAAAGATCCCTTAGCTCTTTATTTCAGGATTTTAGCCCACCAGCTAATTCCCGGCTTTCTCGGTTGCTGCTTTCGGTTTGGGATTCTTGGCACGAGAAGTTTTAGCTACGGACACTCTTACATTATTCAGTCATTCAGGTGGGCCAGATTTGGTGGAGGCCTTCCCTGGCACAGTTCCGAGGAGAATTCCCTGTAGACTGGGATTGTATCCACTGCTGGTAGACCCGTATGACCGTACGCTTCCATACACCTGCAGATTCAGCTACTTCCTTCACACTATGGTCTTTGGCCACACCCACATGCTCAGTCCCTCCTTTTAGCCAATCATTAACATCTGCTCTGGAGCGTTTTCCACACATGGAACGAGACATTCCCTGCACTGTAGCACCTCTTCCCAATCTATGGATCCCGTCACTCACACCCCACAGGGATTTATAGCTGCATCATCCTCGTGCAGCAGCGCCATCTGCAGGAGCCTGAAGGTACTACCACATTCATCACATAGGGTGACTTAGTTTGGGGCATTTTTAGCTGTGTACAGAAGTATGCGCTCATAGCTGAAGCATGAGATGACAAAACAGTGTTTTCCACACAGCTGTTGTTTGTTTGTTTGTTTATCGGTGGGTTTACCTGTAGAAGTCTGGCATCCAGGAAGCTCAGTGGTGGGTTTGGACCTTGCATCTCTTTCACGGCTCCAACACACCAGGAGTATGCTGGCGCTGTGCGAGGAATTTCTGGATGGTTCAGAAGTTCAGGGTGGAGATTGATCCCCTCCCCCCACAACCGGACTCATAAATAGACCTGAAAACAAAGCCTAAAAGTTCACAGCTGCTCTCCTACTGTGTCCGACAGGCTGCCACAAAGTTACCTGATGGCTGTTTTCTTTGGCAGAGGAAAAATAAAAAGCTTGGAGAAGAATATAATGTGCAATAAATAAACAAACATAGAGACAAATAAATAAACAGACAAACAAACAAACTAATCAATAAATAGGGCAGGTTTGGCATAGCTTATATTCAGGTGGCATATTAAGACATCGCATAGGACGGTCATGTCAGGTCTGGATTGAGCTGCATTATTAAGAACTAATAGCATAATCAATTAATACTACTACTACTAATAATAATAATAATAAACAACAACAACAATAAATAGGGCATGCTTGTGTTTTGCATTCAGGTGGTGTAAAGTCTTAAGACATAGGACTTGCGTAGGACTGTTCACCATATCAGTTCTGGCTTAAACTGTACTATTAAGAATTATGATAAAATAATAATAATAATAATAAAAAACACCACCAACGACAAAACAACAACAATATTAATACTATTACTACTACTAATGATAAATTAATAATAACAGCAACCAAAAATAAATAAACAAACAAACAAACAAACAAATAAATAAATAAATAAATAGGGCATGTTTGTATTTTGCATTCAGGTGATGTAAAGTCTTAAGACATAGGACTTGCATAGGACTGTTTGCCATATCAGTTCTGCCTTGAACTGTACTATCAAGAATTATGATAAAATTAAAAATAAATAAATAAATAATAATAATAATAATAATAAAAAACACCACCAACGACAAAACCACAACAATATTAATACTATTACTACTAATAATAATAAATTATTAATTATAAATTAATAATAACAGCAACCAAAAATAAATAAACACATAAACATATAAATAAATAAATAAAAAAGGGCATGTTTGTATTTTGTGTTTAGGTGGTGTAAGGTCTTAAGACATTGGACTTGCATAGGACTGTTCACCATATCAGTTCTGCCTTGAACTGTACTATCAAGAATTATGATTAAATAATAATAATAATAACAATAATAATAATAATAATAATAATAAACACCACGACAAAACAACAATATTAATACCTACTACTAATTACTACTAATAATAGTAAATTAATAATAACAACATCCAAACATAAATAAATAAATAAATAAATAAATAAATAAATGAATGCCTTTAGATGCATGCAGAGTGGAAAGAGGGGTAACCGATAATCCAGTCTGCGATATTAAAATGGCTGTTGATAAATAAGTAGGCCACCGCAAATCAGAGTTAACATCAGAGGAGTGCTGGAGCAGCCTAATCGGGGTGGGCGATAAGGAGCATCAGCTGCAGCTGATCGCTCAGACCCCATGCAGCTCATACTCTCGCTCTTTTGTCTCGCTGCCGGGACCGAGGGGCTCCTCGCCGCTTCCTCAGCTGCTGGGTCAAAATCATCATTGTTCTCAGCGACACGGTCATTTAACCCAGGCAAATTAACCAGATCGATAGCTCACAGGCGCGGTGAGACCGGGAGGGTTGCGTTCGGTGGCTTGACTATTCAAGAGTAAACAAAGAGGCGGAACTAAGAACAAGTCCTCCCAGCATCTCAGCATCGCTTATCAGCGAAACGCATAAGACGAGCGACGCCCCTTCTCTTCTGACCACTCGGGAGGACTTAGGGCTTTGCCGTCTCCGTGCAGTTCCTGTTATCTTTCTTTTCCCCCTTTCCTCATGCTTCCAGAATGAAATATCTGCGGGAGGTGCGTGGGTGACGCCGATGACTGACTGCACGGCTCTTTTTCCACCACTTGGCCATGACCTCAGCATCTCCTGTGAACCTAAAGGAATGTCTGTGCTCTGAATCATGTCCATTACTAACCCGAAAGGTGATGATCTGGAAAAGAGTGCATATGAACTCACAGGCACAGTTGAGCTTAGTCATCAAGAAGCCCCTCCAGAGGAAACCTGAGACCCCCTCGCACCAGAATGCCAAGCCCTTTTGCGCATTGTTGTGCGATGATGGCCTTGGCGCTTGACAGGGATCCCGTTTCATGTGTTTGAGCTGAGGGGATTTGAAGGAACACCTCATATTCATGCTGATGTTAACCATGAGAACTCGAAAGCGAGACAGTGGGACCGTGTTCGGGACAGCCTTTGTTCTCTCCTGAATAATGGTTGTATGTTTCGCTGGCTCGCTCTATTGTGTGCGTGAGCAGCGAGAGATAGTGTTGACAGAGGGCTCTCTCTTTTATTCCTCCCTGAAATAGGCCGATGTAGCTGTCCTGTTTGTCTGCTCAGGCATGCGCCTCCTCGGATAACTAGCACTGTCAAATCCCACCACAGCAGACCTTGTGGTAGATGTTTCCTGAGCTCACCGTGGATAAGGCTGCAGAGCTTCAGAAATGAGGGTTCTTCAAAGTACTTAGAACCATGATGGTTCCGTGAACTGGAGGCTTCGTTGCACTGTTCATGTGATGTGTCTAAGCGGGTTTGAAAACATTCTCTGACTAGACCATACAGGCCATACGGCCATTGTTTTTGTGATGTCACAAATCCCAACATGGTTACATGCACTGTTAAGACCTGTTAAGTCTTCTGGAGTTTAGCCCCGCCCATTCACACTGAAGTTATAAGGAGCGTTTCAGCCTGGAACAAGGGACAATACAGGGCTGTAGGGGTTGGTGGTGGTAGTGGGAGGTGGGAGGTGGGCGGATGGCATTAGGGTGGGTCGGGTGGCATTAGGGTGGGTGGCGTTGGGGTTAGTAGGGTGGATGGGGTTTGGTGTTGGAGTGGTTGAAAATTGGCGTTGGGGTTGGTGGATTTGGCAATGGGATGGATTGGCAAAGGGGTGGAATGGATTGACATTGGGGTGGGTGACATTGGGGTTGGTAGTGTGGATGGAGTTTGATGTTGGAGTGGTTGGAGTGATTTGTTGAGGTAGGTGGGGCGGGTGAAATTGGCATTGGGGTTGGTGGGATTGGCGTGGAGGGGAAGGGATCGGCATGGGGTGGGAAGGTTTGGCATAGGCGAGGAAGGGATTGGCATGGGGTGGAAGGGATTGGCGTTGGGGTGGGTGGCAGTGGTTGGGGTGGGTGGATGGGGTGGTTGGGGTGATTTGTTGAAGTGGGTGGGGTGATAAATCCCAATATACTGCAGTGGCACAGAATTACATCCACACTCAGCATAACGCAAACTGCACTGTGACTCAGTTACAACCTTACCATGGGGCCTTCAGTGATTCCCACCACCATAGGACAGCCAATCAGAACAGAGCTCATTTACATCTATCAGCTTTAATCAAATAAACCCAAACAATAACAGTGTGTAAGGGGATACAGAGGGGCTGGGAGTAGTCAACAGACCCCCCACAAGTGGACCAGCATTATGAAAGGAATGTAGGACACAGGGCCTGTATTCAGCTCGATTAGGGCTGTTTGTACAAGCTGAGGAACCTTATTTCGGTACTATCTAGAACCCTTTGTTGATAACAGTGTACTACAGTGACAAAGGGAGAATGTTTTATTATGCAGATCATTAAAACCCCATATTTAACTGACAGCAGCAATAAATATAATTTATAACGTCCAGTAAATATAGTGTTTAAATGATCGGCATACCATTTATTTATTTATCTGTTTATTTATTTGTTTATTTATTTGTTTGTTACATTTTTATTTGTTTTATTTTGCTTTATTTAACATTTATTTAATTAAACGTTATTTGTTTATGTGTTTATTTATTTTTGTTTGTTTGTTTATTTATTTATCACAGCCTCCCAACTTTTTCCGGATGCAAGTTGGTGATGCGTGAATCCGATTACCCCTCATGTTCTTTTGTTTTTTTAATATAAGCCTTTTGCGTGTTTGAGAAACACATCATTTGCCTAAAATAGCTTTAGACTGGTAAACATTTGGGGGGGGTGGGGCGGCGGAGGGTTCACGCCAGGAGACGGGAGAGTCCGTACCCTTGGAAGGAACAAGAAGACGAATGTTCCGCCTCCTTTAATTCAATGCCTGGATTATGTCAGAAGTATGTGGGATTCGGCTGCTGAATATCCTTTCTCTAAATCCCACAGATCTCTTGAACCGCTCACTCCTCTTTGCCAGCTTCCCACTTTCTTCTCCTCCTGAGTGCGGAGAGGAGCGGCAGACCAGGCCCGGATGCCTCTGGGCTGTCTTGCTCTTCTGGATTTGACAGTAATAGAAACAACAATAGGGAATTCTTCCAGGCTCTCTCTGTTCCTCTCCCTGGAAGACTGGAAGGAGAAAAGGCTCCTCGTGCACTTGGCCGAGCGTGCGCTTTTATTACCTGTGTCCAGCACCTCCCTACGCATTCCAGAGTAATTAGGAGTCTATACAGACAACCCGGCGCACGATAACAGCGGAGTGAGGGAGATAGAGAGATAGAGAGAGAGGGAGGGAGTGAGAGTATCTATTTCTGCCCTACGTGATGTCATCTGAAAGGGAGCTGTTGGCTTCTGAAACTCCCCCCCCCCTCCTTCTCCTCTCTTTACGAAAGGAGGAGGGCCACTATCGGAGCAGAATATGACTGAGACCTTAAGTCGAATAGGCCACAGAGACAGAGGGGGAGAATTAAAACAGGGTCAGGCATCCACCAATCAACATGTGCTCTCTGCACAAGCCGTGGCAGATGTTGCCGGAATAATGAGTAGGGGGCGGGGCCCTGAGCCCATTGCCAGGAGGGTGTCTGTCATTGCCGGTCGGACCGCAAGAGAGGCAGGAGCGGCTTTTTGTTTATCCTGGAGCCCCGCGGCTTTTGTTTTCGCAGACCAGGAGGATTTGGATCGGGATACGGCCACCTTGCACCGGGGATACTTTCGCTTTTGACCGCTCGGGAGGACGTGGGAACCCGGGCACGGGATGTTTGTGATGGAACTTAGGAAACAGTGAGCAAGTCCTGACGGCAAGGAGGAAACCACAGCACTTGACTGCACGGATCGAGGCGGTCTGAGGGAAGAGGAAGTGGAGTGATGGATCACTTTAGCCTTATTTTTTACTGAAATTGTATTTTTATAAAGGGGAACGTTTATATATGTGCATAGGAAGCTGCGTATAGAATGTATTTTATATATTTATTTCCTGACCTCTCGCTCCTGAGCACGATGCACTGCTTCCGAGCTCGGTGTGCGCACTGACGCTTCCATGGATGTTGCCTTTTTTGCCTCTTTCGTCCTTCCAAGTGAAAGGATTGCACTGAAAACTCGTACCTCATTTTTCTAAGGAACTACATTTCACAAAGTGTTTGTCGCCAGAATGGGTAAACCACTTAGCAGACCGGACTGCCTGCGCCAGAACCCCTCTTGTGTGGGGAAAGGAGAAGAAGAAGACCTGAACATTGACGACTGCTACGTCCCCCAGAGGTCCATTTACGACACCGTGAGGCTCAACGAGCAGATCGACTCCGGTTCGAAAGGCAGCCTGGCTTCCAGACACTTTGTCGGCACTTTGCCGTACACCCACCGCACACTGGACATGAGCGCGCTCTGTGGGAACGGGGTCCTGGCTTCGTCCAGCGCCTTCGAGTTGCGCGGCAGACTGGATGAACGGGTGGTTTTCGATGGGTTGAAGTTTAACGGGGATGTTATCCGGGGAACGGGCACCATCCTGGGCAAAGCACGGGGCCAGGGGGACAAAAAGGAGCCCCTGCAGCACCGGCGCTCCTGGAGAAGCTTCGCGCCGGCCAACCTCAGTGAATATGGCAGCTGCAGTGGGACCCTGTGCACGGACACCGGCGACCGGCAAGCCTTGGTTGGCCGGGTGGGTCGAGGGAGGAGCGTGACCAACTCCTTGACCTCAGAGGACGACTCTGGCCTTTGCAGCCCCACTGCGGAGCGAGAGCGACGGAAGCAGCAATCTCAGAGGAGACCGGGCCCAAGCACCAGGAGCCTGTCCTCCTCCGAAGCGGTGCATGTGTCTGGGGAGCTGAAACCGGGGTGTTCCCTCAGTTCTGAGCAAGAGGTGTTCCCCTTCTCCCCTCTCAGAGACTGTGCAATGGCACCGGCTGCAAAGTACCACATGGACGCCACGGTGCAGGAAGGCAAGCAGTTTAAAGATCCACGTGTCGTAGGCCTGGATGTTTCTGATGGCGACGTACGAAGCAGGATCCCAGCAGGGTCGGTGAACAGGACGCGAAGCTTGACCCATGACGGCCGGCCGAGGAGGATCTCAGGGTACGAGGAGTTGCCCACAGCCGAACTTGTGGAGGACGCGTCGTCTCAGGAGGAGTTTGAGCTTTTAAGTGTGGTCGTGACGCAGCCTCTGGAGCCGCAGCCTCGTGTGACTAAGGACGCAGAGTCTTACGAAGAGGAGCGACGAGCCACGGAGTTCAAAATGGCTGATCTGGAGGAGTTTTTGTTGGCTGTGGAAAGGGAGACTGGCCTTGCCAATGGAATAAAGCAGACCATCACGTACATGGGAGATGAGGAGATAGAGAGCCTGTTAGCGTCCTTAGCTGCGTGTTCCCAGATCGATCTCCTGGGCTTGCCATCATCAGAGGTATCCCGAAATATCCTTCCTTGTCACCAGGCCTTATCTCTTTGGGTCAGTGTGGCATATATGATTAGCAATTCCTGGGAAGTTGGATTGTACTGCCCTCTGTATCGGATTACGGGTCGCCTGAATTGAGTTTGCCTCAATTGTCGGCCAGTGACTCAGCTTCTGTGGTCCTGCCCAGCTGTGTGTTAACTCATTGCGGGAGCCGCTTTCTGAACTGCTGACTAGCTGTACGCAGCATTGCTTCGCCCAGTTGGTGGAAAGTTTTGTCACTGAATGACTAAAATACATGAAAACTTAAACAGGAGCACAAATAATTAGGGCTTAGTTATTCAGAGGGAAAGACTCTAGATGGAGTTTCAGATAGATGGAGATGCACAGATACCCCAGGCTCTGTATGGTCTGTAGGCCTCGCTCAGCACTGCAGGGTCATAATTCTATTAGGTGTAACGATGAAAAGCCCCTGTGTATGAGATTAGGAGTTAGACCGGAACTGAAGAATCCACATTCTGCTGCAGTAGACCCAAATAATAGCAACATGGGTTGGGTAAATGTAGAATGTCCACCATCACTCGCCACACAAAGGGCTGGATTTGGGACTTTATTCACATTTAGCACTTCATCTGGAGTGGTGTTCCTAAATATCCATCTTTCCATCAACATTCCATCAATCCAGTCTGTATTAGACTCACATTCCCAGAACATATCGTCGTCTCATATCGTCCGATTAATAAAATGTTAGGTTTTATTAATTAAGGCATCTTGGAGCATTTCTATTGGTTTGTTCTGCGTGACATTTTCATGTTCAACTGTTTTTTTTTATAAATATACTTTGGATATATATATATATAAATGCCCCAAGATGCCTTAATTAATAAAATCTAACATTCATTTACGACGAGTGTCTTTATGTTCTCCTGTAAACGTATTATTCTGACGATATGAGGGGACGTTTTATTATATATATTTATGCTTTATTATATATATATATATATACACACATAATAAAACATAAATAATTTAATAATAAAATATTAAAGTCATATATGAGCCTGTAAGTTGTATAGTAGGTCTATGCATCTGGGAACTTTGGCTTGAAACACAACCAACCTCACAGCAGCTCTTAAGCACAGCGTTATTAATTCATACCGGTTAGTACAACCAACCGTACAGCAGCTCTTCAGCACAGCGTTATTAATTCATACCGGTTAGTACAACAACCACACAGCAGCTCTTCAGCACAGCGTTATTAATTCATACCGGTTAGTACAACCAACCACACAGCAGCTCTTCAGCACAGCGTTATTAATTCATACCGGTTAGTACAACCAACCACACAGCAGCTCTTCAGCACAGCGTTATTAATTCATACCGGTTAGTACAACCAACCGTACAGCAGCTCTTCAGCACAGCGTTATTAATTCATACCGGTTAGTACAACCAACCACACAGCAGCTCTTCAGCACAACGTTATTAATTCATACCGGTTAGTACAACAAACCTCACAGCAGCTCTTCAGCACAGCGTTATTAATTCATACCGGTTAGTACAACAAACCTCACAGCAGCTCTTCAGCACAGCGTTATTAATTCATACCGGGTAGTACAACAACCACACAACAGCTCTTCAGCACAGCGTTATTAATTCATACCGGGTAGTACAACAACCACACAGCAGCTTTTCAGGACAGCGTTATTAATTCATACCGGTTGGTACAACCAACCACACAGCAGCTCTTCAGCACAGCGTTATTAATTCATACCGGTTGGTACAACCAACCACACAACAGCTCTTCAGCACAGCGTTATTAATTCATACTGGTTAGTACAACCAACCACACAGCAGCTCTTCAGCACAGCGTTATTAATTCATACCGGGTAGTACAACAACCACACAGCAGCTTTTCAGGACAGCGTTATTAATTCATACCGGTTGGTACAACCAACCACACAGCAGCTCTTCAGCACAGCGTTATTAATTCATACTGGTTAGTACAACCAACCACACAACAGCTCTTCAGCACAGTGTTATTAATTCATACCGGTTAGTACAACCAACCACACAGAAGCTCTTCAGCACAGCGTTATTAATTCCTACCGGTTACGACAACCAACCACACAGAAGCTCTTCAGCACAGCGTTATTAATTCCTACCGGTTAGTACAACCAACCACACAGCAGCTCTTCAGTACAGCGTTATTAATTCATACCGGTTAGTACAACCAACCGCACGACAGCTCTTCAGCTCAGCGTTATTAATTCATACCGGTTAGTACAACCGACCGCACAGCAGCTCTACAGCACAGCGCTATGAATTCATACCGGTTAGTACAACCGACCGCACAGCAGCTCTACAGCACAGCGCTATGAATTCATACCGGTTAGTACAACCGACCGCACAGCAGCTCTACAGCACAGCGCTATTAATTCATACCGGTTAGTACAACCAACCACACAGCAGCTCTTCAGCACAGCTTATTAATTCATACCGGTTAGTACAACCAACCGCACAGCAGCTCTTCAGCACAGAATTATTAATTCATACCGGTTAGTACAACCAACCACACAATGGCTCCTTAGTACAACGTTATTAATTCATACCGGTTAGTACAACCAACCGCACAGCAGCTCTTCAGCACAGCGTTATTAATTCATACCGGTTAGTACAACCAACCACACAGAAGCTCTTCAGCACAGCGTTATTAATTCCTACCGGTTAGTACAACCAACCACACAGCAGCTCTTTAGTACAGCGTTATTAATTCATACCGGTTAGTACAACCAACCGCACGACAGCTCTTCAGCACAGCGTTATTAATTCATACCGGTTATCTCAAAGCACAATCAAAGCACAATCATGCTGTCTATGTGGGGTCATTTCCTTCAAAAAGGGGCGTGGCGATGAGAGGCCCACTCTGGGTGATGTATTGGCTATCTAATGTACATATTTAACTGTGTATCTCTTAGTTTTGTAGTTTAGGGCTGTGTGCTAGTTTTGGGTGGTGCTGTGACTACTAATGGTAAGTGGGATCAAAGCTGAACTGGACTGTGTTGCAGTCAAACAGTGGTGTACCCTTCCAGCTCTTCATCAGGGTTACAAACCCACCAACACAAGAGCTAAACGGTCTTTAATGACGGTTTACAGCGAGAAGCAAACCTTCCGAAGGGTTTAAATCCCACACTAATCAGCTCACCATAATAAATTACTCTGTCGCTCACAATTGCAGTTTCTAATGAGATTTACCTCAGGGTTTCCGCTCGGCCCCTCACATGTCATACCGGGTTTTCCACCGACTGCAGGTTTTCCAGAAAGAGGCCATCGAGTCACTGCAAACGCAGCTGCAGGAGCTGAACTGGCTGGGCCAGGGACTTGTTCAGAACGCTCCGAAAGGTACCAGCACCAAAAGCCTTGAGCGTGACCTGGAGGAGGTCAACACCAGATGGAACACCCTCAACAAAAAGGTGCGGTTACCTTCTGTGTTGCTCTCACTTAATTAGCCTATAACATAACGAGCTCTGATAGTGAAATATATATAAATATGTTTATCTCTTCTTACTCGTGCTTACGCGATGTCTTAGGTGGCGGAGCGGTCCGCACAGCTCCATGAAGCCCTTCTGCATTGCGGTAGGTTCCAGGATGCTCTCGAGTCTCTGCTGAGCTGGCTTACAGATACCGAAGAGCTGGTGGCCAGTCAGAAACCACCATCAGCGGAGTTCAAAGTCATCAAAGCTCAGATACAAGAACAGAGAGTAAGACTTCAGCTTCCTCTAAGGCTGTTTTCACACTGGAACTTTTTTCTGTTAGGCAGTATTAGCATTTATTCACCAACACGCTACTTACAGTACACTAACACATTACACTTACTGAGTTACTGTACACCGACACGCTACTTACAGCACACTAACACATTACACTTACTGTACACCAACACGCTACTTACAGCACACTAACGCATTACACTTACCGAGTTACTGTACACCAACACACTACTTACAGCACACTAACACATTACACTTACTGACTTACTGTACACCAACACGCTACTTACAGTACACTAACACATTACACTTACTGACTTACTGTACACCAACACGCTACTTACAGCACACTAACACATTACACTTACTGTACACCAACACACTACTTACAGTACACTAACACATTACACTTACTGACTTACTGTACACCAACACGTTACTTACAGCACACTAACACATTACACTTACTGAGTTACTGTACACCGACACACTACTTACAGTACACTAACACATTACACTTACTGACTTACTGTACACCAACACGCTACTTACAGCACACTAACACATTACACTTACTGTACACCAACACGCTACTTACAGTACACTAACGCATTACACTTACCGAGTTACTGTACACCAACACACTACTTACAGCACACTAACACATTACACTTACCGAGTTACTGTACACCAACACACTACTTACAGCACACTAACACATTACACTTACCGAGTTACTGTACACCAACACGCTACTTACAGCACACTAACGCATTACACTTACTGTACACCAACACACTACTTACAGCACACTAACGCATTACACTTACCGAGTTACTGTACACCAACACACTACTTACAGCACACTAACGCATTACACTTACCGAGTTACTGTACACCAACACACTACTTACAGCACACTAACACATTACACTTACTGAGTTACTGTACACCGACACGCTACTTACAGTACACTAACGCATTACACTTACCGAGTTACTGTACACCAACACACTACTTACAGCACACTAACACATTACACTTACTGAGTTACTGTACACCAACACACTACTTACAGTACACTAACACATATATGTAAATATGGTAAGAAGGGAGTTTGTATGAGGAGATTAATCCTGCGTTGTTAGTTTTGGCAGTTCAGTGCATTTTTAGGCTTTAGTTTTTGGGACATGTATGTTTATTTATCTCCGTCTGTTTGGCCAGCTCTTGCAGAGGCTGCTGGATGACCGCAGGCCCACAGTGGAGCTTATTAAAAAGGAGGGGGGGAAGGTGACGGAGCTGGCCGACTCGGTGGATAAGGAGAAGATTGGGAGGGAGATGGAATGCCTGGGGCAGAGGTGGGACACTCTACTCAAGAAAGCGGAGAACAGGTAAACCCGAAGTTCTTCCACTTGATGAAGATCTTATACGCTGATCTCAGAGAGATGAACAGCTGGAGTGTCTAATATCCTTCCTCGACGGAACGACATTTATCAACAAGCTGTTTCGGTTTTTCAAAAGTCTTTAGATTTCATTGCCCAGCAATTTCCTGCTTATTTAATGGAGTTATATTAAAATATAATGCAATTAAATCTGAAACAAACGAATGTACTGTTATCTGGATGGCATCCAGACACGTCATGCGCCTTGCAAGTCTCAAGATGTGTATTTTCCTGGATGGAGGCCGTGTTGTTTTGAGTGTATGTCAGTTCGCCAGGCCCGGTGTTAATCACAGACCACGCACTGGGCTGTTCTACTTCTTTCCTGGCAGACGTAAGCAGCTGGAGAGCATTTTGGTGGTGGCCCAGCAGTTCCACGAGACGCTAGAGCCACTGGTCGAGTGGCTCACTGCGACAGAAAAGTGCCTGGCCAGCTCTGAGCCTATTGGCACCCAGACCTCCAAGCTAGAAGAGCAGATCGCCCAGCATAAGGTAAACACACGCAGGGCTGTTGGGCGCCACCTCCTCGGAGCGATTGATCTTTCCTTTGGACCCATCCGCTTTGATTCTTTTGTCATACCTTTATGTTATTGTCACATTTGTTCTTTATGCCCTTCACGCTCTTCATTTGTTTATTGTTCCGTTTCTCTTTATGTTGGTACAATCACCCCCTCCACTTTGTGTGCCGTTCCCGGTAATCAGGCCTTAGAGGAGGAGATTATAGGCCGCAGTAAAAGCTTGTACCAGGCCATGAGTCTGGGACAGGAGCTGCGGACAGTCAGCTGTGTGGACGATAAGGAGCTGGTCCAGGCGAAGCTGGACAGCACTCAGAGCGGCTACATCGAGCTGCAGGAGCGCTGCCGCAGGAAAGCCGAGCTGCTGCGGCAGGCGCTGGCCAACGCCCAGCTCTTCGGGGAGGATGAGGTGGCTCTCCTGAACTGGCTGGACGAAGTCCACGGCAGGCTCAGTGACGTCTCCGTACAGGACTACACGCCGGACGTGCTGGGCAGACAACACGCTGAGCAACTGGTAGAACAGAGCTCCTCCTCTTCAGGCTGTCCTCCTATTTTTATTTAATTATGTTTCATCATCTACATCATCCTTTAATGTCCCCGTGTTCGGCGAGTTAGCTTGTGGCAGCTTTGCTGTTTATTGGACGGGATGTTAACTGAGATGTTCTCTGTGGATAGGCACTTCATGAGGACATTGAGCTAAGGAGACAGAACGTTGACCAAGCCATGCAGAATGGACTAGAGCTGCTGAAACAGACTACAGGTGAGATCTATATTCACAGTACCTACCCTGTGGATCAGACACAGCAGTGCTGCTGGAGTGTTTAGACACTGTGTCCACTCACTGTCCACTCTATTAGACACTCCTACCTTGCTGGTCCACCTTGTAGATGGACAGTCAGAGACGATAGCTCATCTGCTGCTGCACAGTGCAGTGTTGGCCATCCTCTAGTCCTTAATCAGTGGGTACAGGATGCTGCCCACAAGATGCTGCCCACACGAGGCTGCCCACAGGACACTGCCCACAGGACACTGCCCACAGGACACTGCCCACAGGACCCTGTTGGGCTTGGTAGTGGTGGGTTTGGTTGGTGATCGATTCTCAGTCCACCAGTGACAATGAGGTATCCAGCAGCACTGCTGTGTCTGATCCACTCACACCAGCACCACACACACTAACACGCTACCAACACATCAGTGTCACTGCAGTACTGAGAATGATCCACCACCCACATCATACCTGCTCTGTGGTGGTCCTGTGGGGGTCCTGACCATTGTAGACCAGGGTAATACAGTACACAGAGAAACAGATGGACTACAGTCTGGACCTGTACACCTACAGAGTGTCCTGTATGGTCAGTGGAGCTGATAGATGTACAGCGAGTGTAGATACAAGGGTGTAGATGGCGAGGATTTTCATATACTGGTATGAAATACTAAACCAGAAAACCCCTGTAGTCTGACTGGTAGTTGTATTTTGGGGGCTTATTATTTGTGGGAATGTGATGCAGCTGAACTGACTGTTCCCACACTCTCCTGGTCCTTCGCTACAGGTGATGAAGTTGTGGTTATCCAGGGTAAACTGGACGGAATAAAGACGAGGTACGCCGAGATTAGCACCATGAGCAACAATGTGTTAACGACGCTGAACAAGGCCTTGTCTCTGGCCACCAAGATGCAGCACACGCACGAGGACCTGAGCTCCTGGCTGGAGAAGGTGGAATCTGAACTGGCCGTGTTCAGAGCTCAGGAGCCGGTGGGAGAGCAGCTCACTCAAGTGCAAGAGAGGCAAAAGGTGAGTGCATAGTGGCAAGGGTCAAAGCATTAGTTGTGCTAACTGGTAGCTACTGTAGATTTATTATTATGTCTCGGTTGGTTCTGAGCTGGTCGAGTGGCTCACCAATCAAATCTCTTTAGGTCTCACTCCACCTTATTAGCCTGTGTTGTAGCAGCAGCTCCTGACTAACTTCCACAAGTTTATTACATGCGACTTGCCAAAAAGAAACTGTGACGACAGCAGGCAATGCAACCGGGCAACAGTGATAAAGCCAAATATGTTCTTATTGGAATCAGGAGGAGCTCTGCTTTTGATAGGCACACAGTTGCTCTGTGTTAGAAACCACTCCGGAACAGGATGGATGATTTCACAGCTGACACTCTTCTCCAGAGCAACTTACAAGGTGAATCATATTACAGGTGGGCCAGTGTAGTGTTAGGGGTCTTGCCCAAGGACTCTTATTGGTGTAGCACAACATAGTCACTCAGACTGGGAGTCGAACCCCAGCCTCCCACATGTGGTGGTGGCTCCCTGGTGGGTAGTGGTATTGTCCACTGAGCTACACCAATCACACAGTTTTTGTATTTTCATTATATCTAAATATAGAGTATTATAGGTAATGAAGCATTGGGTTGATTGGTGATATAATGACAGGTTGATGTTTATCTAGGTGTAGCACTCCCACTTATATTAGATGAGGGTGATATAGCCAACATACAGTCATTTCAGAATAATATGACCACCCCGGATTTGGAACGAGCCCAGGATGTTGTAGGTGCCACCTGGCAGGATTTGCTGCATGTATAATAAGCAAGCACTAAGTTGTAGCGGACCGCAAAGTGGGAACTTGATCTGACTGATGTCCAAAAGAGATAATAGGATACCTAGCGAAGGGTGGTAGCATCTGAGAAATCTGGGAAAACTTGAAGGGATATTTCGCACCCTCAGTGCCTCCCAACAGAATAACCCCATGGGCCATTGATGCCAGAGGGGAACAACGACTCCAGCAATTGGTACATAGCAATTGATGTGCCACAGTGGGCCAGTTACACAGTAGCACCGGGGAAAGTGTCAGGGATCACCGTCAAGATCACAGTGTTACGTCTGGACATGTGAAGCAGATGCATGGTTAACCAAGTGAGCACATTAGAAACTCCTCTGAGAGACAACTGTGTGGTGCATGAGGTGGTGACTTCGGTGTCCTTACCTAGCCTGCTACCTCACCCGATCTCAGTCCACTGGAGCACATCTGGGAACACTTGGAATGCCAGGTTCACCATCCTGACCTGCAGTCCCACAATCCGAGGACCTCAGGGCTCTACTGCTTTTGGAGTGTCTCGGGATACCTTCTGTTACCTGATACAATCCGTGCCACAGCATTTTGCCATCGTCATCTGAGCCAAGGGTTGTAACTTTACATATTAGGTAGATGGTGGTGACACTCTGATATGACTGTGTATGTCACCCTGGAAGATGAAGACACAAAATTCCAGAGAAAGATCATTAAAAAATGTGGTCTGAGTGTGCATAGACTCCCAATTAAACGGGACTAATTAAGCTTTGTTTGTAATGAAAGCCTGTGGTTGGTCAGTCTTCATTAAGGACAGACAACATCCACGGTATGCTCAGAAATGTACATTGTGCCATTGTGCCATTATCTATCTGAAGAAAAATAAAATACCATATTGCACATTCTTATGGTCTTATCTCAGCTCACTCTAATGCTAGGAAATGCAAGCTGTCTCAGCGAATCTGTACACACCAGAGTAATTCTAAGCCCCGCCCCCCTGTATTTCCAGGCCCTAATGAAGGAGGTCCAGGAGCATAAGCCAGTGGTGGACACGCTGAACGAAGTGAGCAGTGCTCTGCTGGAACTGGTGCCATGGCGTGCCCGAGAGGGTCTGGACAAACTGGTCACGGAGGACAACGAGCGCTACAAGTCTGCTAGTGATGCCATTGCTCAGCATGTGGATCAGACAGGAGCAGCCATCTTAAAGTCACAGCAGGTACTGTTCCAGGTGTCCCCAGTTCCTGCAGATTAAGGTTTTTACAGAACGTTACGGAAATCCTTTAATAGATACGTCATACTCTTCATAAAGCTGTCCAGTCAGGATCGTTTTCTCCGTGGCTAGGTGACAGTCAAACGAGATTCCCCATTGGAGATGCTCAAGAGCTGGACTAAAGGCCATGCATATCAGATTATCTACCAACATAGAGGATCCAATCAGTCACGTTTTGATTAAGAATTGGTTGAACCCATTTTGTGGGAGGAAAGATTGTTGAAGTCCTTTTGGAGGTTTTATATTTGTCATTGACTGTGAATAGAAGTCGTAGTCTGAGCAGGTTCCGGGTAGTTGTTAGGAATGAAATACAGCGGCCACAGCTCTGCCTTGGGCCGCTTCTCTGAAAGAGTCACTGTCATACTGATACAAGGTCAAGTCAGCCGTCGCTGGCCAAAGTATTTTCAAAATTCCAACTTTACAGGAGAGGGCAAAAACCACATTTAATTTGAATGAAGGTCAATGGAACCAGACGTCTTTCCAAGACGTTTTGGCTCATTTCTATTGGTCCATTCATCATGAAACGTTTACACCGCAGTGTAACTGTGTTCAAATGATGCACGAAAGTGAAAATCAACAAAAATGGAGATACATGTTTTTCTTTGGACAGCAACGATATGTTAATCACCAGAATTCCAGCCGTTGTTTACTGTGTAGGCTTTCCATGGTTGTGCCTAAAGTCTGCTTTCTGATGTTCAGTTCGAGCAGGCAGCAGACACTGAGTTAGCCTGGCTGACCGAAGCGGAGAGCAAGCTGACATCTCTAGGGGACATCAAGCTGGAGCCGGAGCAGACCACAGCTCAGCTTCAGGCTCAGAAGGTCAGTCTTACCAGACTCTGGTCATTACAGGCTCACACAACTACAGCTTATAGCTAGTTCTAGAAATAAAAGACGGTCTGTGTGTGGCCCATGCCGTCAGCTGCAGCGCTCTGTCTTTTCCAGGGCTTCTCCATGGACATCATGAGGCATAAAGATGCTGTGGATGACATCGTGAAGACCGGCGAGGCGATCTTGAGTAGCAGAGACGAGGCAGAGAAGCAGGCCCTGAAGGTGGGGGCAAAAAAACAACCTCTCACTGTAAACAGATGCAATCCAAACTTATGAGCAAACCCTGTGGGATATTACCGAAATCATTACAAGTTTAGAGAACATGGATTTCTAACTCGACGTGTAAACATACACGACAGGAGACTGAAAAATAACTGGATCCGTCTCTGACTACACAGCTGATTAATGTGGCCCTTTGAGACGGCTAAGGACTCATCAGGGCCCTTAAGCATTAACACTATAAATGTCATGTGGTTATATGAGTCACTGACCATCTCAGAAGATGGTTTAGGAGTTCAGATGACGCCACGTCTCCGAGACATGTTGAAACCCATTCAAAGCTTTACTAAAATCAGTTGGTATGTGTATTTCTCTGTCTTCCCATGATGTAACAATTGGAGATATAGTACTTTTAGTCCTGTAGGCTGGCCCGAATACCATTTTTTGGACTCCAGAGGTTCAGCACCAGTCAGAAGCGAGTAAACAAAGTGTTGTTGGGAGATTTATACTTATATTATTTCATTTAAGTCCTTCTGTTAAGCTGTGACATATCGACTTTCACGCCCAGGTCATAGCCTCTACTGAACTGGATGAGGCTCGAATACGATTCCGTATTTTACGAGACGGGTGGCAACCCTAGTTCTCATTCTAGCTCTTTCCAAGTAATGAGAGAGAAGAGAAGAGGAGAGGAGAGTCTGCAGTTGATAAGCTCTTGCACCAATCAGGAAAAAAAACATAGTGTGGTGCCAGTGAGCTCTAATGTTAGCTAGCTAGCTAGCCTAGCTAACGTTGGCACCTTGTACCAAAGCCAAACTAGCCTTTTGCAGATACTCTATAGAGCCTGTGGGCTTTTTAGGATGTTTCCAGCTATGAAGTCACGCCTTCATGTTGCCTTAATGGTCAGAAAAGGGCTGGCGAAGATAGCTTGCTATTTAGCTAAGGTGGAGCTAAGGCTAGCTATATTAGCTTTAGCGGGACAGCACATGAGACAGCTGACAACTGGAACATGTAGATGTGGGTTCATAACAAGAAGCACCCTATAAACTCCCAGTCTAGTCAAGGGTCTCCACAAAGGGCCAGTTTGGCTTTGCCAGTGGGAGCTAACGTTAGCTAGGTGTGCTAGCTGTAGCTAGCTAACATCAGAGCTCACTAACACCAAACTGTGTTTGTTCCTTGGACTGTAACTCAGCTTTTCCACTTCAGACATCTCCTCTGCTCAGCACAGAGAAAGATCTAGAATGATAACCAAGTCGTTTTCTGGACTGGATTTAAAGGACAGTGAACGCAGAACTGCAGCTCGGTGAACAGACCAACCTCAGCCGTTCAGTAGAGGTTTGGACCTGGACGTGTTAACAAGCGGATTGGGGTGAAGGAACCGTATAAACAAGGAAGACACTACAGGCTGGAAAATATATCCGAATCCCAAAATTAAAAACGGAAACCTTCCCAATGAATGTATATCCGAGTGCCTGAATACTCAGATTCCGGCCTACAGTACTGTAGTCCTCGAGGACCACGACATATGACTTACCTACTGGACCCCAAACGGACCCCAAATCCGTCTTTTGTCCTGGGTGCTGGTTTTAGGCTTTGACTAATGTGTGGACGTGTCTTGTGATCGGTACAGGCTAAGGTCCAGTCTCTCCTGGAGAAATACAACGTGGTGAGCCAGCTGAACTCGGAGCGCTGTCTGCAGCTGGAGAGGGCCCACTCTCTGGCCTGCCAGTTCTGGGAAACCTACGAGGAGCTGTGGCCATGGCTACAGGAGACCCAGGCCAACTTCACCCAACTTCCACAACCTGCCATCGAGTACGAGACCCTCAGACAGCAACAGGAGGAGCTACGAGTAAGAACTTCACAGAGACACCAGAATGAAAGCTCTGTCTAACGTGGTTCTTCTACGTCATGTTCTAACACTGCACATGTTTTCGCTCTCAGCAACTGAGGGAGCTGATCGCAGAGCACAAGCCACACATAGACAAGATGAACAAAACTGGCCCTCAGCTGGTGGAGTTGAGTCCGGTGCAGGGAGAGCCCATCAGGGAGACGTACCAGGCCACCGACAAGCTGTATGCTCAGCTCAAAGCAGATGTTAAGCACCGAGCTGCGGCCCTGGACGAGGCCATCTCCAAATCTACTCAGGTGTGTTTGCATTCCTGCCTTCCTGTCTGTCCTTTCAGCTATTGGTCTTCACCATTTCATTTTTCAGGGTTGTCCAACGATTGGCTCGTATTCGTTTGTGTAATCTATTGAGCTTAATTGCATTGGCTCATATGCTGTATAAGGGGACATCAGAAGTCAGTGTTCAGACAGCAGGCAGATCGGAATTCTTTCTCAAATCGGATCTTTTGAGTCGATTAGTGATGTCTGGGCATACAAATCCGACGTCATCTCTCACAAATAACAGTGTGCAATGATATCGGATTCGTATGCCCAGACATCACTAATCAATCTGCATTGGTTGCTGTGATGATGATGTGGGCGTTGGTACCCGTGTGGCTGCGCTGGTGACGTGAAGTCACGGTTTGGTGCTCTTCTTGAATTCCACCACTTCCATCCTTTTGAATTTGACATTGTCGTTTGGAATCGCATTTTTAAATTCAAATTTTTCAATTGACGCGTGGAGCGAGTCCACCAATCAGGTTACAGAGGTCACTTTGTTTGGAGCTTGTTTTGAGCTGTTGGACAGAGCTTGGTTCTAGCTAAAGGAACCTGTTCTCCTTCAGTGTTCTGTGCTGATGATGATGTGAATAGACGTCAGGGTCAGACTAATGAATGAGCTTCTATTAAAGACTGGTGGACTGAGAGACACTAGAGTCTCTCCACCTACACTGAGCTGATGAAGAGTCCTGTTCCAGAAATGATAACAGGACCTTAGAGCCGTAATAAACCATGCTCCTGTTACTCTCCATACTTAAGTACATCTGAAGGTACATACTTTAGTCCTGTTACTCTTCATACTTAAGTACATCTGAAGGTACATACTTTAGTACTGTTACTCTCCATACTTAAGTACATCTGAAGGTACATACTTTAGTACTGTTACTCTCCATACTTAAGTACATCTGAAGGTACATACTTTAGTACTGGTACTCTCCATACTTAAGTACATCTGAAGGTACATACTTTAGTACTGTTACTCTCCATACTTAAGTACATCTGAAGGTACATACTTTAGTACTGTTACTCTCCATACTTCAGTACATCTGATGGTACATACTTTAGTACTTGTAATCTCCATACTTAAGTACATCTGAAGGTAAATACTTTAGTCCTGTTACTCTCCATACGTAAGTACATCTGAAGGTACATACTTTAGTACTGTTACTCTCCATGCTTAAGTACATCTGAAGGTACATACTTTAGTCCTGTTACTCTCCATACTTAAGTACATCTGAAGGTACATACTTTAGTACTGTTACTCTCCATACTTAAGTACATCTGAAGGTACATACTTTAGTACTGTTACTCCAGTGGAGGGCTAAAGGGAGGAGCTTCTACTGACACTGGAGGAGTGTTGTACCTATTTATTATACTGCTGAATACAGTGTGAGTATAATGTGAGCTTGTCCCTGATTGGAGGCTCTGGCTGGGAGCCGGAGCTCCACTCTGCTGTTGTTTTTGTTAGTTTGCTGCTTGTTGACTTTCATTGTTCCGCGCGAGCAGAACTGCTAATTTTCCCGGCGTCAGTGTTGTGGGTCTTGCTGGTGAATGATATGCAAACCTCAGACCTGATGCACTGCAGTGATAAATTCAAATTCACTGCATTACAGTAAAGGAAATCACTTTGGCTTTATCAGGAGAACATTTTGTGGAGCTTGCCTTCCCTTTAAAAGCTGGAAGAGAGGAATGTGGATGCAGAGTCGACAGGCAGCTGGAATTCAGGCTGCAATTATGGATGATTTGAAATTTTAAAACATAAATATTTCACAAATTATGGAACCACTGTTTATTTGAACATGTCATGTTTTTATTTCTAATACTTAATAACTTAATTTTCTTTTATGTGGAATGTAACAGCTTTGTTTGTATTAGCCAGGTGAAAAGAATGAAACATCAGTGGTTATTTATTTATGTATTTATTTATGTATTTATTTATTTATTTATTGGTCAGTTGGTTGGTTGGTTGGTTGGTTTGTATGTTTCTTCATACATTCATTCATTCATTTATTCATTGAATATGGGCATGCATAATGCCTTGATTGAGCTCTGTATGCTCCTGTCAGAACGTCTTGCCAAAGCACTATTACCCTTATCTTCACCGAGCCGAGATGAAAGTCTCTAAACAAAGTTCTTGCATGGTCCTCCAAAACAATGACAGAGCATAATGAGGCGTGATGTCAGAACCCTTTGATGGAAGTCAGCTTTCAGCTTGTTTTCAAGTTAGGAAAGGATGTAGCAATCATGACCTCTGATATGAGCCAGAGGAAGCATGAGGCAAGATTTCCACCAAGAAGCTTCCTGGCGGAGTCCCGTTCCGCAGGGCTGATTAACCTGCTGTGCTGGAAGATCATGGATGGCTGAGACCTGCAGTTCCTACCCTGTAATATAAACCTGTGTTTGTGAACTTGCTCTGATCTGCCTTTCTTTTACTTGTACACAGTTCCACGATAAGATTGACCCCATGCTGGAGTCTCTGGAGCGCATAGCGGAGCGTCTGCGCCAGCCCCCGTCCATCTCTGTGGAAGTGGAGAAGATCCGTGAGCAGATTGCTGAGAACAAGGCCGTGAACATGGACTTGGAGAAACTGCAGCCCTCTTATGAAACCCTGAAGCAGCGAGGGGAGGAGATGATCACCCGCTCGGAGGGAGCCGACAAAGACCTGTCTGCCAAAGGTAGACTCTCACGTCGAACCCCACAAATCAGGCTGCTGCGGTTCTGTGGGTGGTGGCTTGATTAATCACTCGATCTAAACTGTCCAAAGTCCAGTTTGTTGGACCAGTGTGATTGCTGTGCACTGTGCTGGTAGAGGTGGGCCTGGGCAGGGTTCAGTCAGACTCAAGCACAGTACGGATCGAGTGCGATTGCTAACAGGGTCCAGGCTTTTTCTTAGATGAGTGCAGTCCTAACTGCTGTCATAACTGCTGCACCATTTAAGGTGGAACAGGAAAATTCGAGCCGCATTATAAGATGCTTTGGATAATTCAGAAGCTCTGTGGCTCTGAACACATAGGGCTGCATCCGAGTGTAGTGCAAAACACATCTACAGTAGGTCCTCTATCGCTGCAGGGGTATGATACAGCTCTCACCTATGCGCATGCTCAGTGAGTCTTCATTCCCATTCATTTAGCTTGAAATACAGGAAAGCCCAAGTGAAGGTGCACAGCCACATGCGGTTTATAGGCACTACAGTTGGTTTTTGGCGAGCCCACCCTCATACCACTTACAACTCTTCAAGTACACAACACCACAGCTATAGAGACCCCCAGTTCAATGACATTAGTAAGCTCGGACCTGGAACATTAAGCACAATGTAAGTGCAGGGGGACATGGGAAAGGCATCTAAAGGCGGACGATAGCGTGAGTACGCCCTAACACTCTGGCCTCATCCTGGAGTTCCTAATACTACATCCACAGCCTGGCTGAGGAGAGACGGATGTTCCTGGTACGTAGCCCTGAACTCTTGGCATAAAGAAATTCAAGCGGGTTCCTCCATTATTAAGTTATGTAAGTGCCAATAGCTCACCCTTCAGCCTGAGAATGATCCACCACCCACATCATACCTGCTCTGTGGGGGTCCTGATCATTGAAGAACAGGGTAATACAGTATACAGAGAAACAGATGGACTACAGTCTGGACCTGTACACCTACAGAGTGTCCTGTATGGTCAGTGGCGCTGATAGAGTGGACAGTGAGTGTAGATACGAGGGGGTGGTTTTGATTCAAGGATTCAAGGAGACTTTATTGTCATCACATGTGGTACATTGGGGTGGAACGAAATTGTAGTACTCAAGGACCCAGTTACACCCAGACAGCTGTACAGCTGTAAAATAAAAAATATATAAATATATGAAAAAATGTATAAATATAGAAAGAGCAGCATTCATAATGTTATGAAAGAACAGTGTATTATTCTTTTGTGCTTATTGTTACAGCTCCATAATTCAAAACTGAAAAGACGCTCAGTTCTTTTCTTCTCCTTTCCTCAAAAGCTGTTCAGGACAAGCTGGACCAGATGGTGTTTGTGTGGAACGACATCCAAGCTCTACTGGAGGAGAGGGAGGCCAAACTCCTGGATGTGATGGACCTGGCTGAGAAGTTCTGGTGTGATCACTGTGCTCTCATTGTCACCATCAAGGACACACAGGACTTGCTGAAAGAGCTCGAGGAGCCTGGAGTGGACCCTTCTGTTGTCAAACAGCAACAGGAGTCTGTAGAGGTCAGTCAGTTTGACCTGCTATGGGGTCCTGTTTTTTATTACAGCCTTCTGAAACTGGTTCATGTACCTGTACTGAATAACAGGCTGCAGGAAGGAGTACGGGGTTATAATGGGGTTAATAGGACTGGATTAAAAGGGCTTTAGGATAAAAAAATTTAATTTAGTTACAGAAGAGTACAGAAGAGAGAGAGGACCATCCTGTGCATATAAACTAATCTGCATATTTTAAAACAATGTTTTTGTGATGCCATAAAAACGTATTATTAAACTAATTATTAAATTATTAATGAATAATTTACGAAGTTTACTCCTTTTTGCCTACCTCTTTATTTATGTCATTTTTATAAGACAGTCTTTATGAGCTCCACCCATTCGCACTGACGAATCAGAGCAGAGCTAATTTGCATATATCAGTCTTAAACAAATACACAGTAACAGAAACAGCCTGTTTAGTTGTGAGGAATGGATAGAAGCTGGATGTCATGTGGAAATGAATCATGACAAGCAACAGTGTGATGTAGTTTGTGTCAGGCTGTGCTCTCATGGTGGATTTTCTGGGCTTTGTTGGATGCAGAGCTACAGAGAGGAGATTGATGGACTTCAGGAGGAGCTGAATGTGGTCCAGAACCTGGGGGCAGAGCTTATGACGGCCTGTGGAGAACCAGACAAGCCGGTGATCAAGAAGAGCCTTGATGAGGTAACAGTTTCAGCAGAGATGAGTAAACAGATTAGATTTTTTTTTCTTTTCTTCTTACTTTTCAGATTTGATTATTGCTTCTTAAATATGGAAACTTTTCCAGCATGTTTACATTCAGAGTTTATTGTTATGGACATTATAGCACCGCCCCAACAGTCTTTATAATTAAAATGTTTTCTCATATTCCATTAACACAGTGATCGATGTTCTGATGGTACTGTTCAAATATTTGGAATGAATCAATCAGCTTTCATTTAAACTCAGAGTACATTAACGGGTGATTTACAACATCCTTTGGGATCTATCAATGAAGTATCAACAATATTTATTTATCTACATAACCTCATTTATAGTGTAGCCCAGCACTGCACAAAAGAAGGGACTGAATATACATGTTTGATGAAAAGTGTAGAAAGATGTTAAAATATGACCACAAACTTAATTAATAAATAAAAACTATTTAGGAAATGATATATATATATAATATAATATATATATATATATATTATATATTATATATATATATAATATTATATATTATATTATATATAATAGATATATAATATAAATCAGGACTACCAAATGTAACTAATAAATGGATAATAAATAAGAAGTGACAGAGTGAAATATTTCAAAAGTGTAAGAGCAGGAGAGAAACATAAATAATAAAAAATAATAATAAAAAAAAATATAAAAAAAAAAGTAAATAAATATTTTACTAAAATAAATATTTTATTAATGTAAATAAGCTATAACCAAAATAGGCTATAAAAAGTTGTACACAGTTGCAGGCTGAGTGGAGAGTTAAAAATGTTCGAGTGACAGTTTTAGAGATACCTGTAAGGTAGAGAGATCGGTAAGTATCGGTTCAGCAAAAATTATTTACTATATAAACTGTAAATAATACCGTCAGCTATAGATCTTGTGGACTTTTTAGAAAACTGTCTTCAAAAATACAAATACCTGCAAAAATACAAGTCTTAATTCCAACTATCTGGTGCAGGTTGATGCCAATGCTATAAAATCACCATCCTCATGTTTGTAAAGGCCATTACAGTATATAATATACAGGGTCTAGTTGCTCCCAATATTAAATAAAACCTAATATTAAATAAAATATTTTTTCTCTGTGTCATACGTTTTACTTCTACAGTCATGTGTTAATATTATATTTGTATATAAGTTATGTTGTGTAGTAAACCGTATGTAGTATGAATGGTAATATCTGGTAACAAGCATTTTGAGCTCATGTGCTCTGCATTTCAGGTGAACCTGGCCTGGGAGACCCTGAATAAGACATGGAAGGAGCGAGTGGAGAGACTGGAGGAGGCCATGCAGGCTGCGGTGCAGTTCCAGGATGGTCTTCAGGTACGCCGTGTAGCCCTTAGATCATCACACTAACAGATTTAGTGCACTTAAGAGATCGTCATGTCGATGTCACTGGTGGTTACGTGATGTGAAAGTTCCACCACGTGTCCGCTGGGGTTACTCAGCATGACTCATTTGCTCTCGTTATGCTCTAATGGAAGAATGCTGAAGGCATTGTGGATTCGTTCATGTCGTTTCCCCTTATTACAGTATATTACCTTATATTAATTCAGTTTCTGATTTTATTCACGTTTATAGTACTGGGTGAAAGTCGACGAGCGCATTTCAGTTATTCAATTAGAAGTCATTCATTATCTCAGGAGCTGTTTCTGAGGAGATCACATATAAGACATTCCAAAAGAAGAAGCAAGACAAAACAGTGGCTCTTAACAACCACCTGGAAGACCTGGTAGACCCACCCACACTGTCCCCATCAGATAAACAGTACTTTCGTCTCTGAGAGAGAGGAGAACATCAATCGCCACTTCTGCTCCAGACCTGAGAACATCCACAGGTGTTTCTCTCCATCCTTCTTTCACTGTGAGACACCTACAGGGGTCTGAAAGGAGGTGTAGCTGTAGTTCCAGTGAGCGGAACTCCTAATGCTTCAGCAGACCAAGAGATTCTTTTTTTGTAGGGACAGTTTGGGGACGGCCCCTTCCTGTTCCAACGTGACCGCACACCAGTGCCCAAAGCAAGCTCCATAAAGACATGGATGAGCGAGTCTGGTGTGGAGGAACTGGACTGGCCTGCACAGAGTCCTGACCTCCACCCGATAGAACACCTTTGGGATGAGTTAGAGCGGAGACTGAGAGCCAGGCCTTCTGGTCCAACAACAGTGCCTGACCTCACAAATGAGCTTCTGGAAGAATGGTCGGAAATTCCCATAGACTCATTCCTAACCTTGTGGAAAGCCTTCCCAGAAGAGCTGGAGCTGTTACAGCTGTAAAGGGTGGGCCGACGTCATATTACACCCTATGGCTTAAGAATGGGCTGTCACTC
>JAMWET010006316.1:92500-197500 GCA_024036415.1 Prochilodus magdalenae
AGCGAAGGAGAGGAGGCATGCGGCCTCCAGAACAAGCTGGAGAACCTCAACCTACGCTGGAAGGGCATCCTGGAGAAGACTGAGCAGAGGAGGCAGCTTCTGGACAGCGCTTTGCTCCAGGTCTGACACAGACATATAACCAAACTCACTGGCAGCTCGGTGGAATGTGGAGGTTTGCTAGAAACGGTGCTGTGATTGATGATCCTCTCTGGAGGAGCGAAGGACTTTAATCACGGAATGTGAGGGGGAGCAGGAAAGTCTGCACACGCACATCCGTGCACGCACACATGCCTTTGATACGAGAGATAAAATACAGTTGTTTGCTGGAGTTTGTGCACCGCAAGACATGTTTTGTTCATTTTCAGATGTTGTTATTATTTTACGTCACTAATTCTCACCATCAAAATCAACAAAACATGCGCTTAGACTAAAGGCCTTTAAACCGCATGCGGCTGTATGTCGCAAATCTAAATTCTGCTAAGGTTAAATTACCAGATCAAGAGGATGAGAGCACTGTCTCCTAATGGAGTCCGGTGATAATCCATCCCATCCCCGTTACGCAGCCTGAATATCCTCACACAGTTCCTGCAGATGGTGCGGTAGGGGCGGAGGCGGAGTGACGCCGGGCCTTCTGGACTTCAAACCGTTCATCTTGGTGCTGACCACGGTGCCTCCACACACGGATTCGTTGGGCGTCTCCACCAAGACTAAAGCGGGACTCGTCACTGAAGATGACCCGCTGCCATTCTGAGTCACTCCATGACAGTCTGGTACGACACCACTGCAGTCTTTGGTGACGGGGACGTGGTGTTAAGGACAGTCGTGGTAACGGTCTGTGTGCATGTAGTCCTGCGTGGTGCAGCCGTCTGCCAATGGTGCTGCACTAACAGGAGGACCCATGGAGGACACCACTGCTCGCTGGATGTCTGTAATGGTGGCTGTTGGGTCAGTCAGGTACAGAGATAAGGCCCGTCCTTGCTTACGTCACATAGCATTCTCTCAAGATGTCAAACCTACCCACCAAGTTTCATTCCTGTGGGTTGATGCCTCCTGTGTGCAGCTATTCGTGCAGCTATTCTTTCGGTGATGAGTGTATAACCCCATATTTGGTTTGCATATTAATTGTGTCTGCCGGCTGCATCCACAGACCCCTCTATCCCAGCCGGGGAGCCTCACGAACGTGGGCTTTTTGTTCAGCCTGGATTACTAAGAGAAACATCCATTTTTTAAACTTCTTTTCACCCCCCGAAGCCCCCGCTAATGAGTCTGTGGGGTCTATTGTTGTAACGCCGGCTGCATTGTGTTCTAGGCCCAGGGTTTCCATGGTGAGATTGAAGATATGCAGCAATGGCTGAAAGACACGGAACGTCAGCTGTTAGCATCAAAGGCGGTTGGAGGCTTACCAGACACGGCCCGCGAGCAGCTTAACGCCCATCTGGTATGTATTTAAGACTCCAAGAGGCCTGTTACAGATGGCCCGCTTGTAGTAGTTCAAGCACACTTTCATTTCAGTTAGTGTTGTTTATGAAGAACAGTAAACAGTAAATAACGCTGGGTTAATAATTAGCAGCACTGTTCAGGCCGGGTGGGCTTGTGGGGAGCCTGTGGTGTCTTGTTTAATAAAGACTCTGGTTATACGACCCCGGCTAATAAATCAGCGCCATGATGAGGAGGACTAGACCAGCTCAGCTGCGGTGTTTATCTCTACATACAGACAGTGATAAGCATTAGAGGAGAATCAGTCCAGCCGGGGATCACACCATCTCTCTGTTTACACTGGAACAGCGGCTGATATCTGTCAGGACAGTAATGATTATCTTATGTACACTGTGTTACTGTCAGCTTAGCACTGTTTAAATTACACTGCCATATTTACATACACTGACTCACTGAGCTAACAGCCATGGATAAAAAGTGTTATCAAAAATAATAATAATAATAATAATTAATAATTAATTAATCATAATAATTTGGTCCACATCATATTACTGTTACATGCACTGGCACATATATAATCAATAACAAATACAAGAACAACAATAATTATAATAATGAATGCCTAAAAGCATTATTATTATTATTATTATTATTATTATTAAATAAATAAATAAGTACATTAATTAATTAATATAATTTATTTACTTACATAGACAAAACTGTTTTCCATGGTCATGTCAAAAGTGTGCTTATTATTATATAAAGGTATAATAATAATAATAATATTAATAACCATAATACCAATAATAATAGGATATACATTTTTTCCATCTGACTTTTTTATTTACACTGTGTTACACTATGTTACTGTTGCACTAGGCTTTTTTCATTGTCATGTATAATGCGTGCTTATTATGAAAGAATTATTATGAAGAATAATAATAATATTAACAAAAAGGTACACTTTTTATCAGGACTATTTTATTTACACTATGATTATTTATTTATTATTTTTTTTATTCATTTATTCATTAATTCATTCATCTATTAATTTAATTAATTTATTATTATTGATGCAATTATTAATATTATGATGATATTAATATTATATTTACATATAATGGAACTTTTTTCATTGTATGTTTCAGAAAGTTTGCTTGTTGTTATACAACAACAACAACAATAATAATAATAATAATAATAATAATAATTGCCTAAGCAATGTTTTTACAGGTTTTACGTAGAAACCATAAATAAACAGTATTCCATATGAAGTTTCATTTATGCTACTTTGCTGATTTATGTACAATCACTGTAAAGCATGTAAATGGATAACAGGTGCTGTAGGTATAATAATAACAATAATAATAATAATAATAATAATAATAATAATAATAATAATTACAATAATAATAACAATAATAATTACAATAATAATAATAATAACCATTATCATCATTATTATTGTTCTTGACCCCACTGTATGTTATCTGGCGTGCCTGTGTGTAGGAGCTGTGCAGTGCGATGGAGACGAAAGAGGAGCTGTATCAGAAGCTTCTTCAGAGAGGTCAGCAGCTGATAGCCCTGACCCCGGAGGGCCAGGACAGCACCACCGAGCAGGACCTCCGCAGCCTGCAGGAGAAGTGGGAGAGTGTGCAGGCCAAGGTGGCTGAGAGGAAGGTGAGTGCTGCTTCAGTGTTCCAGATGTCAGCATGGCCCAGCGTGATGTCGCTTCAGATGAACGGAAATGTCCCATCATGCTGATCCATGTCTGATCCCGGAGCTGTGAGTTGTGGTGATGTCAGCGCGGATGTGGTCAGATGGGGCGTTAATGTCTTCCCTGCCTGAGGAGCGCTGAGAGTTTGTATGGGCTGGTCTATGAAGTCAGACGTGCACCTGCGGTTTACTCAGGGCGTCAGGCTGTGGAGGGCACAGTATGGTGCGGTTTGGTCCAGACATGTTCTTCACCCAAGTCTTCTGCTCTGTGATGTCTCGTCTGATTATTGGGCTTAACATCTGGACACAAAGTGTTCAGTGCTGCCTTTGTCACGTGAGGTTTACTGCAGGTTTGACTGTGTTATAAAACGAAGATGATCTAAAGTTAAAGGTTTGGGGTCACTGTAACCTGAATTCAGGTGTTCCAATCACTTCCATGGCCACAGGTAAATAAAACCAGGCACCTAGTCATGCAGACTGGTCCTACAGACGTTAGTGAGAGAATGGGTCGCTCTCAGGAGCTCAGTGAACTCCAGCGTGGTACCGTGATAGGATGCTCCACCTGTGCTACAAGTCCAGTGGTGAAATTCCCTCCTACTAAATATTCCACAGTCCACTGTCAGTGGGATTAGAACACAGTGGGAGTGATGGGGAGCGACAGCAGCTCAGCCACGAAGTGGTAGACCATGTACAATGACAGAGCGGGGTCAGCGGATGCTAAGGGTCATAGGTCACAGAGGTCACCGACTTTCTCCAGAGTCCATCACTACAGACCTCCAAACTTCATGTGTCCTTCAGATCAGCTCAGGAACAGTGTGTAGAGCTTCATGGAATGGGTTTCCATGGCGAGCAGCTGCATCCCAGCCTCACATCACCAAGCGCAGTGCAGAGCGTGGAACGCAGTGGTGTAAAGCTCCGCCCCTGGACTCTAGAGCAGTGGAGGCGTGTTCTCTGGAGTGACCAATCACAAGCTTAAAGCGCCGTTACCCAGCAGTAAAGTCGACAAGTCGAGTAGTCAATGTGACACAAGGGGCTCAAGACCTTCATTACGTCTCAGTAGAGCAGTTTTGACCATCCTCGGTCCGCCATAACTGGCTATGGAGGTCAAAGACGCTGTGCGGAGTCACTGTACCATTGCGGTCAAGCTTATCCCTAGCTTTTCCACACACATCCAACATGTGCGTATACACAGAGGTAGATTACATTCCCCAGTTTTGACAGTGATTCCAGGCTTTTTACGGGCAGTGTGCTTATTTAATATGGAGAAAGTGTTTGTAAGACTCATGAGCTCTCGCTGGAGAAGCTGCCCAGATGGCACCGTATGAGTCAGCCTGTAATATTGAGTCAGAGCATAATGATCCAGTATTGGCGGCTGCAGGAGAAGCGTTTCTTCCTCACATCCTCTTTCATTTGCCTTTGTAGTGGCTGGGATTGAGACTTCCTCTCCCTGTTTAGTCACACAGAGATGCTGAGGCTGATTTCATCGTTTCTGTGTACTCATGCTCCGTGTGTGGTTGTTTTGTGTAGGGAAAACTGGAGGAGGCGTTGGCGATGGCCACAGATTTCCACAACTCCCTGCAGGACTTCATCAACTGGCTGACCCAAGCTGAGCAAACCCTGACCATGGTCTCCCCAGCTTCCCTCATCATGGAGACTATTCTGTTCCAGATCGATGAGCATAAGGTACGCCTGAGGTGGACCGGCATGAATCAGTGAAGTCTTAAACTGTAATTCAGAGACTCTTATTGACTTTGTTTCCAGTCAAAGCAGCTATTAAGTATGAGTTATGGATATGTTAGAAGATATGTCAGAGGAGATGTGATATATGGTAATGCACTTATATAAGCAGGGAGACAATTGGACTCCTGACAACCACCTGGAACACCTGGTACTGTCCCCATCAGATAAGCAGCACTTACAGATTCATTACTGAGAGAGAGGCGAACATCAGGCTCCACTCATGCTTCAGATCTGAAAGCATCCACAGGTGTTCCTGTCCATCCTCCTTCCACTGTGAAGACACCGCAACACTACGGAGGTCTGAAAGGAGGTGTAGCTGTTCAGGAAGCTCCTCACTGAGAAGGAGATCTAGACACATCCAACAAAGCACAGAACAATGGACTGACCTCCCTAAAATCTAGAACCTCAACACCACTGAATGTGTTTGGGTTGTTTGGATGTTGAGAAGAGCTGGAGAATGCTGAACCAACTTCTTAGACTGAACTTTTGAGGTGTTTTAGGTTAAGCATATATGTTTTCTGCTTCTCGTCTGCGTATCCTATACCTTATGGCCATTATGACTGATACAGAACACACTAAGGGTGGTCTCAGAATTTTGCCCAGTACCGCATTAACGTTTTCCATCTCCAGTTAATGGTCCGGCATGCCCTGATATTTCCGAGCCATGCTATCAAAGTCCGCACAGTCAGGAAACTTCTGCTGTTTGGAGCTTAATCTCGTTTGGCTATGGCCCATTTGGTTTTATTCCAAACTCAGCCGTTCATGTGCAATCACCCTTTAGCATGATTTGCCCTCCGCTGAACTTGTTCTCCTCGCAGGTGTTTGTGACGGAGGTGAATTCCCACCGGGATCAGATCATTGAGCTGGATAAGACAGGAACCCATCTGAAGTACTTCAGCCAGAAGCAGGACGTGGTGCTGATTAAGAACCTGCTGCTGAGTGTGCAGAGCCGCTGGGAGAAGGTGGTGCAGCGCTCGGTGGAGCGAGGACGCCTGCTGGACGATGCCAGGAAACGCGCCAAACAGGTGACAACCCCCATCCTTTCACAGTGTATTGACAACTAGATCTGCTAGAGCTGAAAACCGTGTTCCATCAACTCCTGTTATTCACTAATCAGGCCGCTATGGCTTCCTATGTTTCCACTCACTCTGTCTCCGTCTCAGCATCCACTGAGTTTGTGCCAGAATACGTGAATTGTCCATTGCCCTATTACAATTACAGACTGTAGTCAGGACCCCCACGGGACCACCACAGAGCAGGTATGATGTGGGTGGTGGATCATTCTCAGCACTGCAGTGACACTGACGTGGTGGTGGTGTGTTAGTGTGTGTGGTGCTGGTGTGAGTGGATCAGACACAGCAGTGCTGCTGGAGTGTTTAGACACTGTGTCCACTCACTGTCCACTCTATTAGACACTCCTACCTTGCTGGTCCACCTTGTAGATGGACAGTCAGAGACGATAGCTCATCTGCTGCTGCACAGTGCAGTGTTGGTCATCCTCTAGTCCTTCATCAGTGGACACAGGATGCTGCCCCCAGGGTGTTGTCCACAGGACTCTGGCCACAGGACCCTGGCCACAGGGCGTTGTCCACAGGACGCTGCCCACATGACACTGCCCACCTGCCTACAGACATTACCTACAGATATACCTAAAGACATTAGGTATAAACCTAATGCGATCTCAGACTTCAGGACTCTGTTGTGTCTCTAGCTGCTCATTTGTCTGCATCCTGTCCGCCACTGTTCCACCAGTAGCGGTCCTTACTGAATGAAAATGAACGGAGCTTGAACTAAGATACTTCTGATACTGAATTATAGAGGTTATTAAATCAGAGTGGTCCTCCTGTCCTTATCTCCCCGCAGTTCCATGAGAGCTGGACTAAGCTGATGGAGTGGCTGGAGGAGTCGGAAAGGGCTCTGGACTCGGAGCTGGAGATCGCCAACGATCCTGACAAGATCAAACTGCAGCTGGCTCAGCATAAGGTGAGTGCGTCATCTCCCACTCGCTTTCCTGAATAACGACAGTCCTCCCCAACATCCTGCTGACCTGTGCCGCCTCTGTGTTGCTTTTATTCATTTCCATTAACTCACACGGCAGACATCTGCAGAAACGCTGTAAACCATGTCCGGACAAGGTGTGAATCACGGAAAAGCAGCTGCTCTCCGCATCTGAGCCATTGTGTTATTTACTTCAGCTGTGACTCACAAAGGAAGCATCGCACCACCATGGTGACATTAATTCTGTGCTAATCACGAGCTGTGAGCCTCCGCCTCCATCCTGAAACCCTCTTTAGCGTTAGTGTATTGTGGGGCTTCCATAATGCCATTATAATCCCTCTCTGTGCTGGATAAATTAGGCCAAGCCCTGATCCTGATCCCTGATACTTTTAATCCAGGGAGACTGAAGGAATGCTGGAATTGTAGGACCCCCCACAGACATATTCTCATTTGGGTTAATGCATAATGGAAGAGTATAATTCAGTTCATTTCAGTTATGAACAGCAGCACTATGACTGGCAGGACTGGGCTTCATCGGCATAATGTAGGGAATGCCATACACTACCAGTCGGAAGTTTAGAGACGGCTCCTCATAGCAGGTTCTCCTTCTGTGTATCTTAAAGCTCTACTGTAGAATAAAAGTGAAGACACCAAACTATAAACTAGCCCTCATGGAATTATACAGTCCACCTTAAAACCCTCCAGAATGGAATTATACAGTCCACCTTAAACCCCTCCAGAGTGGAGCTGTACAGGAGGATGGAGCAGCTTCCTTACCCTGCAGTGGAGCTGATAGAACAAGGTTTATTACTAAGCAGGTTTGGAGTGATTCTATTGGTCGGTCCATCATGAATATTCACTAACCTGAAAGGAGAACTAGAGCTTTTACACTGTGCAGAAAAAGAGATCAAAGTTTTTACACCACTAAATATATATTAGAGGTGGAGATATGGAGGAGTACCATACTGTGTACATCAGGAGTAGATCATCAGGTGGAGCTGTTCAGTGTGCAACTGTAGAGTCTATAAGACCACCAATACCATCCAGTTAGAGGGGCGTGTCTGCTTTTGACTGGTAGTGTACATCATATTATCTGTTGGCCTGTAGTATTAGTATTAGGCTAAGGTCTCCCATATTTACAATCGCATACATACATCTGTCTAGTCAGATAACATGGTTTGTTGTTGGTATTTGGTTACACATCCTCTATAAAGAACACACAGTGTAATGCACGAGTAGTGTTTATGTGCTGTTTTGAACGTACCAGGAAAATAAAATAAAACAGGGAATGTGGCCTGTGCAGAAGTCATTGCACATTTCACACAGATAAACAGAAATCGTGCATTACAGACGCCCAGAAGATGCCATATCCCTACGTTTGTTCTCTTTTGAGCATGATAGCCTGTTTTTAATTAGAAAATTAATAATCCATGTAAAATTCAGTCCGGACCTAAACTCTACTAAAAGCATACTATGTTATGGTAACACAGCTAAGAATTCTGTGAAGCTTTGCACCTGCGTTGTTACATACAGGTTATATACTGCATTATTATTGTATATAATAATATAACTACTAATATTACTACTATTATTATTATTTAATATAATTATTTATAATTGCTAAATATATTATATAAAATATATTTTTATATAAAATAGAAATTTATTTTATTTTATTATATTATAAAATATTTTATTTTAATTTATTTAAATTATAAATAAATATTATAATGAATTATATTCCAATTAAATGAAAAGCAATAAATAAGTATTATTATGCTTAATTAAAAAATTAAATACAATAATTAATTTAGAATAATATAATTATTATTATATAGAATACAGAATAGAATATAGAAAAAAATATAATGATAGATAGATAGATAGATGGATAGATAGATAGATGGATAGATAGATAGATAGATAGATAGATAGATAGATAGATAGATAGATAGATAGATAGGCCAGTATCTGAATCTTTTTAGCTCTGTAAATCCATCACAAGACTTTCATATCAGTCTGCCCTGCCAGGACGTCTGTCTACTAATTCAAATAATGCAGCCCCTTCTCTTCCTCTTCCTCCTCCTTCTCCTCCTACTTTCCCAAAAGGAGCATGACTCAGTGTTGTTCACAGTATAGAACCGAGCCCAGTGCCATGTAATTAACAGCTCAGCAGTGTGGACTCAGCAGATTCCTCCACTGACTGTTGACTCAGTTCACAGGGACAGCAGTGCCTGCTAACTCAATTTGCCCACATGTCTGTCTGTGCTGGAACAGGTTCCGCTCTGTATGTCCTTGAACTGACCCTAAACGTTAACCCCCTGTTGTTGGGCTCTTTCAGGAGTTCCAGAAGTCTCTGGGTGGCAAGCACTCTGTGTATGACACCACCAGCCGCACCGGCCGGGCACTGAAGGACAAAACCTCCCTGCAGGATGACAACCAGAAACTGGACGACATGCTTTGTGAACTCAGGGATAAATGGGATACAGTGTGCGGCAAGTCTGTGGAGAGGTACGTCTACAAGCACTTGGCGCATGCATGCATGCTGTTAATATTAGTGACTGAACGTTTTTGTTAATATACTGTACATGCACCTCACACTGTTATCTCCAGCTCCCTGTATCTACACTCACTGTCCACTCTATCAGCTCCACTGACCATACAGGACACTCTGTAGGTGTACAGGTCCAGACTGTAGTCCATCTGTTTCTCTGTATACTGTATTACCCTGTTCTTCAATGGGCAGGACCCCCACAGGACCACCACAGAGCAGGTATGATGTGGGTGGTGGATCATTCTCAGCACTGCAGTGACACTGACGTGGTGGTGGTGTGTTAGTGTGTGTGGTGCTGGTGTGAGTGGATCAGACACAGCAGTGCTGCTGGAGTGTTGAGACACTGTGTCCACTCACTGTCCACTCTATTAGACACTCCTACCTTGCTGGTCCACCTTGTAGATGGACAGTCAGAGACGATAGCTCATCTGCTGCTGCACAGTGCAGCGTTGGTCATCCTCTAGTCCTTCATTAGTGGGCAGAGGGCACTGCCCACAGGACGCTGCCCCACAGTTTTGATTGGTGGATGATTCTCAGTCCAGCAGTGACACTGAGGTGTCCAGCAGCTCTGCTGTGTCTGATCCACTCACACCAGCACCACACACACTAACACACCACCTCCACGTCAGTGTCACTGCAGTGCTAAGAAGCATCCACCACCCACATCATACCTGCTCTGTGGTGGTCCTGTGGGGGGCTTTGGTCACTGAATAAATAGTGTACAACATATATAAAGGCAAAACATTAACCAACATGTGTTTTTCTCTGTAGTTCATATACAGTTATCATCATTTGCTGTTCTTCTTCTCCTGCAGGCAAAACAAGCTGGAGGAGGCTCTGCTGTTTTCAGGCCAGTTCACAGACGCTTTGCAGGCTCTGATCGACTGGCTCTATAAAGTAGAGCCTCAGCTGGCAGAGGACCAGCCCGTGCATGGAGACATCGACTTGGTGCTCAACCTCATCGACAGCCACAAGGTACTTTGTCTTGTCGAGGAGTTCAGACAGCACGGCCGACTGTGTCCAGCAGAGCAAAGAAAAGCAAGCCTTCCTAACGGGCCTGAAGCGTGATTGAACTGATTCATTATCTGAACAGGGATTACTAATTGTAGGATTTCCGTTGTGGGTTTTCCAGCAGACCATCGCGTTGAAATATTCCTTCATCATCATATTCCTTCTTCCCGATCCTCTCCGTCTTGTGTCTCTATTTTTGGCCTTCTGGGATCTGTTCTCAAAGCTCTCGGACACAGCGAAATATAATTATGGCACGAGAGTGGCGGTTTCTCTCCCCCTGCTGCTTGTCCGAGTTCGTAAACCAGCTGCTTTTAATTAAAGAAGACAGCTGAACTCAGTCACTGAGCAAGGCCTCTTCTCCTCTCCTAGCTGCCGCCCCACCACAAGCTGCTTTCCAGCTGATCAAATCGAGGGCCTTGACCTCACATCGCTGATTCTGCTGTGTTGTTAGACTGGTCTAGTCCCGTTGGTGCCATTTCCTTTCAATCAGGGCTGATTGACTCTGTTACTCTTGGAACCGACCTACAATCCAGAGGCTGCCAAAACACAGGACCCTGGCATCTCTGTGGTGATCAGTGCTGTAGGAATGTCACACAGTGTTAGCCCATGCTGACCTGCTCTCATTAAGCTTTGGACCAGAGGTCCAAACCCAGGTTCATGTTGTTGCTACGTTGTGGGCATTTGATCTGGTTATGGAGAACTGTGCATGGCATCCCAACGTCCTGTTGTCCTACAGGGTAATGCATGTCCTTGTTGATGGTTCGTAGGGGGCAGCATGTGGTAACTATGGCAAGGCGCTGGTCACCTTTAAAGCAGAGTGTTACGCAAGACTTCCCAGATCGGCCGACAAACCTGAAGCCACCACGCTCATAGTTAGCGCTTCTATCGTTGCAGTAGTCTCTATAGAATGACATGACAGAGCTGTAATGTACGCGCCGGTAGAGGCACACCGTGATCACCAAGGTATAGAAGTTCAGAGGTGCATCGCCCGGTGGCGGCAATTACAATACCTCAAGTGTAAATTTTTTTATTTCCATAGAGATAAATACACAGTACAGTGAATACAATGTCAGATAATAATCAGATCTGTACTACATATACATATAAATAATTAATATATTATTATATTATATTATTCATAATTGGAAATTATAATACATAATATATATATATTTATATTAAGGTCACAAAAAATTACCTTCACAAGCAAGGATAACACCTGGGATTGGATTTGGCATGGACCACACACATTTCTGGAATAGGCAATATCAAAGTTCAGGCGGTCTTCAATCAAAACCACAAAATGTGGTTGGTGAGCTCAGCGGATAACACCACTACCCACCAAGTAGCCACCACGCCACATGAGAGACTGGGGTTCGAATCCCAGTATGGGTGACTATGCTGTGCTACACCAATAAGAGTCCTTGGGCAAGACTCCTAACACTACACTGGCCTACCTGTAATGTGGTTAACCTTGTAAGTCGCTCTGGATAAGAGCGTCAGCTAAATGCCAGAAATGTAATGTAATGAAATGTAAAACCCTGCTGGATTTGTCCGGCCGCTCAGTGTGGCTCAAATTTACTGTCACCTCAACCAAAGAACCCTTTCCAGCTAATTCGAACACCCCCGGATCTTCACAGAGGGAATCCCCTAATATAAATCGTTGCAGTCCAAAGAGAAACAAGCATCTACAAAAAAAGAGAGAGGAGAGAAAAGCCTGACTTCATTTTAATCGAGGTCTGAGGACTTGGGAGCCACGTCTTGGAACGTTGTTCTGTAGCACATTCCTTTATTTGTCCGAGTGTTTGTCTGCTCGTCTGTTCGTCCAGTTAGCTTCACATAAAAGCTGGATAATGTTAGGGGTGTTAGTGCAGGCTAGGGGTGTTGGATAGAGAGCTGTCAATCAAGCTGCTTATCGGCCACGCCCACACTCTTTCCTGTTAGGCCTGATTAGCCGTTTTATCATATTTACAGTATGTTGAATCTGTTTCGTTCAGGCTTTGCTGGATGTTTAATGTGGCGCTCATGTTTAGTTTCACACAGACGTTTTTGATGCACGCAGTGTTCCCTGAGACTTTCAGCCAGAGCTTCGCGGGCGAAAACATGTTGTGCGCAGAAAGCTACAGCACGGCTTTATCCGTTTAGCAAGCATGACAGAATGTTCTGAAGAAAGCCAGCATGTCAGGATTGATACAGGACATGCGGATTTACAGAAAACACAGTTTATGAGTCACATACGCTTTCCCTTTGTGCACTTGAAAGCCAAGAGGCAATCTATCTGCGATTCCTGGTGATGTCAGAAGTGGGCTCAGGCCTAGCGGAGCCCAGTCAAGCCCTGACTATAACTTCTGTGACCGTAGGACTTTTATGTTTGTGTTGTTTCGCAGGTGTTTCAGAAGGAGCTCGGGAAGAGGACGGGTTCTGTGCAGGCCCTGAAGCGCTCGGCCCGTGACCTGATCGAGAGCAGCCATGACGACTCGTCGTGGGTGAAAGTACAGATGCAGGAGCTGAGCACACGTTGGGACACAGTGTGTGCCCTCTCAGTGTCCAAGCAGACTCGGCTGGAGCAGGCCCTGTGTCAGGTACAGCGCTCTCTGCACCATCACACAGCACTACAGGCAGCTGGATCTGACCTAGCCCACCACACATCCAGCAGAATGTCCTGTCCTGGACACTGATGGTAACAGGACATTTTAGAATTAGGGGCGGGGTAAAATATCGACATGGCAGGTTATCGTTATTAAGACTCTGTACCAGATATCAGTAGGTGCTCTGAACACACTCCCCCTCCAGTTTAACTCACTGGAGTCACTACTTCATGACTCCACGTGGTGGCGCTAATGAAACCAATAGATAGATAGATAGATAGATAGATAGATAGATAGATAGATAGATAGATAGACAGAATGGAGTAGAATAATACAATATAAATAGATATAGGGCATTTAGGAGGGAGTGTGTGCAGAGATGGGGGTGTGTCCATTGGAGGGACCGGAATGAAAGAGTGTCCAGAGTTTTTCATTTGCTGTACTGAGAGGAGTTGAACAGTTTTATGGCCTGAGGGACAGAAGACTTCCTGAGTCTGTCTGTGGAGCAGGACTGGGACAGCAGCCTACCACTGAATGAGCTCCTCTGCCTGATGATCGTGCTGTGCAGAGGATGGTGAACATTGTTGAGCAGCTTGCTGAGGGCTCTCCTCTCTGCCAGTGGTGTTAAGGGCTCCAGCTCTAGTCCCAGCACAGAACCAGCTTTCCTCACCAGCCTGTCGAGTCGTCCAGCATCCCTCCTGCTGATACTGCCTCCCCAACACACCACAGCATAGAAGAGGATGCTGGCTACCACAGACTGGTAGAACATCAGCAGGAGTTTCTGGCAGATCCTGAAGGACCCCAGCCTCCTGAGGAAGTACAGTCTGCTCTGTGCTTTCTTGTAGACTATGTCAGTGTTTACTGACCAGTCCAGCCTCTCGTCCAGGTGCACACCAAGGTATCTGTAGGACCCCCTTGATGGAGATTGGCTGCTGAGAGGGCCTGGACCTCCTGAAGTCTATACTCATCTCACAATAGGGTAAACCTGCTGTGGAGAAGAATAAGCTCACAGGGGAAACATGGCTGACAACAGGGAAACATAAATCAGACAGGCACCATCCTCTTTCCAGCCAGGGTCCGGGCCCCCAATGGCTTTTTCAGCACCGAAGGGCCAAACGGAATAGATAAAGACTACACGATTAGCAAGAACTGTTGCCTAAAAATTAGGTACACATACAAAACAACACACGCAGCCTAGCTCCATCATAATCCTGAGCTGGTTGTTAAGGAAACACAGCATGTTGCCACAAATCGTTTCGCCGTGGTAGCGTGAGAGGCATGCGTTTTAGCCATCAATCAATCAATCAATCAATCAATCAGTGTTTATTTGTATAGCGCTTTTTTACAACCAACATTGTTTTTTATCTTCTGCAGTTACACAGACATAGAGATGTGTCGTAGATGATTGATATCATGTGTCACAGAACCACAGTAGTGCCGTATGGTGATAGCGTTGATATCATGGGCAGTGTATCATGATAATGCTTTATCGTGAGTCGCCCTCCAGTTAGAATACACCCCTCAAACTGTAAACTGTACCTCTGAACTTTTGGGATTCGGAAACTAAAAGCCGAATGGAACCATTAAATGATGTGTAGGCTGGATCTATACTTTCCCCAGGTGGAGTCTTATCATTCCAGGCTGATGAGCTGTCCAGCCATATCCCGGTGTGGGTGGTGTTATCTCATTGGCTTGTGCTCTCTGTGTTTCTCAGGCGGAGGAATTCCACTCGACGGTCCACATTCTGCTGGAATGGCTGGCTGAAGCAGAGCAGAGCCTCCGTTTCCATGGTTCCTTGACTGATGACGAGGAAGCCCTCCGTGGTCTCATCGAACAGCACGCAGTAAGACTGTTTTCACACCTCGCGCGTTTGATAGCATCAGGGTTCTGGGGTTATCGTGACCTGGTGTCCTTTTTGTTTGGTCCGGTTGGTTTTGTTCTACATCAGCTGAGGTGCACCAAATTCCACACAGTGTTTGTTGATTGGTCAGTAGGTTGATGATGATCTCTGGCACCCGCTTTATTTATTTATCTCTTGATTGAGGTGAACAGAAACCTTTCAAAAGGTTTGTCAGTGTCAGCTACAGGCATAAAAACTGTCTGTTAGCGTTACGAATGTACAACTTCAGCAGAAAACTTGTGAATCAATATCTGAAATGTTGCAAGAACTTTTTTTTTTTACTTCAGTTTCCCAAATCGGAATGTTGTGGACATCAAGGAAGGTGTGGACACACGTGTTGCCACAGACAGGAAATAAAAAATGGGGGGAAAAAACAGCAGCCACTGTTCCTTGCAGTAAATGACGTCATCACTAAAAGTCAGTTTTGAGTTTTAGTCTCACCAACCAGGAATGACTCCACCACTGTGCCAGGCACACATGTACGCCAGGTACGTCGTTGGTGAGGTTGAAATGGGGAAAATGGCAGCAGACCGGAGACAAAGGGAAGCAAACCTTGTCTCGTCTAACCCCATCTCGCCTCGATCCCTCTCATGTTGTCTCGCCTCATCTCGCGTAACAGGTAGTTCCCCGTCTCGTCTTGTCCTCACTTCCCAGCTAGTCCTCGTTTGAAGTCGAGTCACCACTGCGCCAGGTACACATGCACGCCAGGTACGTCTTCGGTGAGGTTGAAATGGGGAAAAGGGCAGCAGACCGGAGACAAAGGGAAGCAAACCTTGTCTCGTCTAACCCATCTCGCCTCGATCCGTCTCATGTTGTCTCGTCTCGTCTTGCGTGACATCTAGTTCGCCTCGTCTCGTCCTCACTTCCCAGCTAGTCCTCGTTTGAAGTCGAGTCACCACTGCGCCAGGCACACATGTACGCCAGGTACGTCGTTGGTGAAGCTGAAATGGGGAAAAAGGCAGCAGACTGGAGACAAAGGGAAGCAAACCTTGTCTCGTCTAACCCCATCTCGCCTCGATCCATCTTATGTTGTCTTGTCTCGTCTCGCGTGACAGCTAGTTCACCTTGTCTCATCCTCACTTCCCAGCTAGTCCTCGTTTGAAGGTGAGTCACCACTGCGCCAGGTACACATGTACGCCAGGTACGTCTTCGGTGAAGTTGAAATGGGGAAAAGGGCAGCAGATGGGAGACAAAGGGAAGCAAACCTTGTCTCGTCTAACCCCATCTCGCCTCGATCCGTCTCATGTTGTCTCGCCTCGTCTCGCGTAACGCGTAGTTCCCCGTCGCGTCTTGTCCTCACTTCCCAGCTAGCCCTCATTCCTAGGTGAGTCCACCACTGCGCCAGGCACACATGTACGCCAGGTACAACGTTGGTGAAATTTTAATGGGGAAGACGGCAGCAGACGGGAGACAAAGGGAAGTAAACCTTGTCTCGTCTCACCCCATGTTGTCTCGCCCCGTCTCATGTTGTCTTGTCTTGCATAACAGCTAGTTCACCTCACTTTGCCTCGCCTCGCCTCGCCTGGTCTAGCCCTCGTTTGAAGGTGCAGCATTTCCCCATTGCATTTCTTGAGGTTTGTACTGTGGCTTTCCTGCTAAGCCCAGCCAGGATAATAACCCCAGAGCTTTTTGGGCATTGTAGTGTTTAGCCTCTCTGGACAGACACAGCTGCTGCCCGCATGCAGGAAATGGCATCAACACTAAAAGTCAGTTTATTGAAAACAACCTGCTGACCATCAGAAACTGCAGGGCTTTAATGCAATTTCATTTTTATCGCTCGAGCAGAACGTGAATAGAACCGTCACCACTGTGCAAAACCCAGACCTATCGCTCATATCCCAACAGGAGAGCTTAATGTCTACCGGCATCACAATTACACTAATGAAAACAAACCGTACGTGATCTGTACATGCTCGTGATCGATTGGGTCCATTAATTTGTCAGTTTGAGTTTAAGTAATCAGGTCAGCACAGTCTGGCCCCGCCTCTAAAAAAATACATTTGGCTGTCCATGTGCCAGAATGCTTTGCTGTTGTTCATGTGCTGTTACTAGCCGCGGCTTGTGCTGCAGGAAAGAGCTGGGTGTCTGTAAAGTGTCAAGTGTTAAAACAGGCAGATGGACAGAATAGTGATGTCATGCGGAAAAGCAGGCTGAATTCCCTTGTTTGGTGTGGAGCAAGGACTAGAACCTTGGAAGTGGACCGAAAAGACTTGCTCTGAATCCTGTAGGTTCTGGGTGCACCTACTGTGATGAAGCCCGACGCCACAGGCATGGAGGTAACGAATGGCGTGCCCTTTACGTCGAGCCCTGGAGCGCGTTCAGCCTTCAGGAAACTGGAGATGTGGACCCGGAATCTCATAGCTATCTGACTTCGGGAACACCCAGCTAACATGTGTGTCCGCTGTGGAGGTCTGGACAGACAGGTCTCGGTCGGGGGCTGGGGGTGCAGGGTGTTAGTGTCAGTTTGCACTGAATCCATACGATGTAGAAAACACTGATCATGTGGTGAAAAGGAAGCTGAATATGAAGGAAGTGGAGTTGGGAGGGATGGGGATAGTATGTAGGGTGAACTGGCAATTAGTCCACTAGTCTCACTATCCAGGTAAGCGTCGCCCACTGTTCGAGGTACGCCAGGTACGTCTTTGATGAAGTTGATGAAAAAGGCAGGAGACAGAATCTGGTCTAGCCCCGTCTCGTCTCGCGTAACGGCTAGCCCTCATGTGAAGGTGCCACTTTTCCCCGTTGCATTTCTTGAGGTTTATACAGTGCCTTTCCTGCTAAGCCCAGCCAGGATAATCACCCCAGAGCTTTAGCCCCACACATAGCCTTGCCTTGCCTCGGCTCGCCTCACCTCGCCTGGTCTGGTCTCATCCTCACTTCCCAGCTAGCCCTCGTTTAAAATTTCAATTCTTGAAGTTTGTACTGTGCCTTTCCTGCTAATCCCAGCCAGGATAATCACCCGAGAGCTTTAGCCTCACACATAGCCTTGCCTTGCCTTGCCTCGGCTCGCCTCACTTCGCCTGGTCTGGTCTCATCCTCACTTCCCAGCTAGCCCTCGTTTAAAATTTCAATTCTTGAAGTTTGTACTGTGCCTTTCCTGCTAATCCCGGCCAGGATAATCACCCGAGAGCTTTAGCCTCACACATAGCCTTGCCTTGCCTTGCCTTGCCTCGACTCGCCTCACCTCGCCTGGTCTGGTCTCATCCTCACTTCCCAGCTAGCCCTCGTTTAAAATTTCAATACTTGAAGTTTGTACTGTGCCTTTCCTGCTAATCCCAGCCAGGATAATCACCCGAGAGCTTTAGCCTCACACATAGCCTTACCTTGCCTTGCCTCGGTTCGCCTCACTTCGCCTGGTCTGGTCTCATCCTCACTTCCCAGCTAGCCCTCGTTTAAAATTTCAATTCTTGAAGTTTGTACTGTGCCTTTCCTGCTAATCCCAGCCAAGATTATCACCCCAGAGATTTCTGGGAATTGTTATTTTATGCCCCTCTGGACAGACCCTGGTGCTGCCCAGGTACCAGGCAGGTGTTATGCTCCCTCTCCCAGCCACACATGGCTTTGTATTGTAGTTTTTGGAGAAACGGGAAATACAGCATCAGCATTCTGATCTTTGCAGCCCTGTAGCCTGGTGGAGGAATGTTAGATACCAACGTGTCCTTTCCAGTGAGCCCTGGATCGCATGGTCTTCAGGAACCCAGAGGGATCCTGGGATCCAGACTCCTCACCTGTTGTATTCTTTGAGGCATCCATGTTATTGCTGACATACTCACGTGGCCAGCAGCTAGTCCTCACCCAGCGTAAAGTGTCAGCATCATTTCTGAGCAGTAGAGTCGACTAGTCTAGTAGTCTGTGCATCGCCTAGTAGGGTACCAACGAGGCTGGAACGCAGACCCAGCGTCCCATCGAAGCGAAACCAGTGCACAGAGTGTACTAGCACAGCTCAGAGTGACCGTATGTTTTCTCTTTTGTGGAAACAGTTGCATCATCAGTGAGCGATTTTAAACACGGATCTGGAATTGATTCAACTCTGGAGCAAATTTTTCAATCCCGTCACGTGCCAGAGCGATCACTGCTGAGGCCCATGCATTGGCACTTCCAGCTCGTTGTGATGTGCCCACCAGGGCTGCCAGTAGAGTAACACAAACCATACATGGCCTCTCAAACTTTACGAACCATTGTGGGCCAAAACAACTCAACCCGGCATTATTGCATATCCCCTGAGCGTGATGTCATTATTGAACCGGGAATGGTTTGTTCTGACATTCCTCTCATCAGACTGTATCCACGCAGGGATAAGCCCTCAGCCTGATTCGCTTTGTTTGGTCTTAGCCGTGCCGTTTGACTAACCAGAGGTTTTCTGATGTGAGCAGGAATTCATGAAGAAGCTGGAGGAGAAGAGGGTGGCTCTGGGCAAAGCCATCAGCATGGGGGAAGCTATCCTAGCCATCTGTCATCCGGACTCCATCACCACCGTCAAACACTGGAACACCATCATTAAAGCACGCTTTGAGGAGGTCTCTGCACATCCACCAACCCCACTCTCCTATACTCTCTTATATAAGGGCAGGGTTTACCTGTAGCACTTCTGGGTTTAGCTCACTGCTCCGTCTGTATGTATGTGTGTGTGGTATACTTACATTATACACTGAGATTTGGTTATTGCTGTTATACAGTGACTGTGAAGCAAGAGTTTGTAGTTGTACCATATTACAGCTCGGTATCTACAGTATACGTGGGTGTTTCTGTACCGGAACCTGTAGCACTCTATCTAATCACAATCTATCTATCTATCTATCTATCTATCTATCTATCTACCTAACTACCTACCTACCTACCTACCTACCTATCTATCTATCTATCTATCTATCTATCTATCTATCTATCTATCTGACTGTCTATCTGACTGTCCGTCTGTCTCTGTCTATCTATCTATCTATCTATCTATCTATCTATCTATCTATCTATCTATCTATCTATCTATCTATCTATCTATCTATCTATCTATCTATCTCTGTTTATCTATCTATCTATCTATCTATCTATCTATCTATCTATCTATCTATCTATCTATCTATCTATCTATCTATCTATCTATCTATCTATCTATCTCTGTTTATCTATCTATCTATCTATCTATCTATCTATCTATCTATCTATCTATCTATCTATCTCTGTTTATTTATCTATCTATCTATCTATCTATCTGTCTGTCTGTCTGTCTGTCTGTCTGTCTGTCTGTCTGTCTGTCTGTCTGTCTATCTATCTATCTATCTATCTATCTATACAAACAGTATTCTTTTGGATCGAGATACTCAGATACTAAACTGTTTTTTCACTACAGCTTATTTAATTCAGAATTAATTATTATTAATTATTATTATAATTTTTAGTAAGTACCGATGGAAAAGTTTTGGCATGGCAGGTCTAATTACATGTTTCATGTTGATTTTTTTTAAAGATATAAGTGAACACATTCTCTACAGAGACACACTTCGGCACATTGTAATACACAGCTTCTATTTATTAACACACTGGAGAGAAGAGTAAAACTTATACTGTGGCCTGTACAAAAGTTATGGCAACTTTTAAAAATATTTTTACCAATATGTTAAACTCAACACATATAATAAAATTTAAAACAAATAAATGTGTTAATTGTAGAAAATGTGGCAGCTTAGTTTCCCATAGAGAAATGAAGAAAATGTCATTTTGACCAGGTGATTTACTGGGGACATATAGAAGATCCTGCATTTGAAAGATGACATTTGCTTAGCTTTTCTGTAAATGGATTAGCATACCCACACTTTTATTCCATTTACGATTTGTTACGTTTCCATTTGAATAAATGTTTATTTTAAGTAGTTAGAGCATATACATGACCATGTTAATAAACAAAGCAACTGGCCGAGACCAATATTTTTATTTTAATATTATTTTATTGATTATTTATATTATTTATATAATTTTTATAATGTGTTATTTTCTATTATTTATTAAGAAAAATTCAAATTTTAATTGAAGATTGAAATCACAGCTGGGGAACACAAAAAAACAGACATCTTGACCCAAAATGTGCTTCATAAATTTAATTTCATTAAATATATATAGCAACAAATGTGTCTGAGAAAACCTGCTATCCAAAAATCCTCTGCCTGGACCTTTAAAGGCCCACCGCTGCAGAAACACCCATATATTCATAACTCATTAGTTCTGTGACACTGAGCATCCCACGTTATACCTGCCCTGTCCTCAATCTTCTATTTCCCTGCACACCAGGTCACAGCATGGGCGCGGCAGCATCAGCAGAGGCTGGCCACGGCTCTCAGTGAGCTCCTGGCCACTCAGGAGCTGCTGGAGAGTCTGCTGAGCTGGCTGCAGTGGGCTGAGACCACGCTCACGGAGAAGGACAAGGAGGTTCTGCCTCAGGAGATCGAGGAAGTCAAAGCGCTCATCACAGAACATCAGGTAGCACCTGCAGCAGCTCCTCGTTACTTACCAGTGACATCCAGTTCCCTCTGGTTTGATGAGGTGATTGCTACCCTTGAACTAAACCCCAGTCATTATGTTTGTTCAGACCTTCATGGAGGAGATGACCAGGAAACAACCAGACGTGGACAAAGTCACTAAGACCCATAAGAGGAAAGCCACTGCAGAGCCTCCGGTTCAGTCTCAGATTCCGGTGCTGGAGAAAGGAAGAACAGGCCGTACGTTTATACACCTAAACCTTTCGGTTATAACTCTGTGTGTAAGTCCGTGTTCACGTCTCGTCGCTCAAGCGGTTTTTTGCCCACTTCCGATCCGTGTAACGAGATGGATCAAAGTTGCGTAGGTAATCAGATCAGATCGGAATGAACCAGCGTCCCGAAACAACCCTCACACGCACATCCTGATCCATAATGTTAGGAGACTGAACCATGTGCGTCACGAAGGGCAAGCAAACCAGCAGAACGAGCCTTCTCTGTGAGGATAATCAGCTCTGATCAGCTTCCAGCTGCTGTTAATTAGAGCGAGATGAAGATGGATAAAGGTCGGATGTGTTGCTTCCCCTCCGTTTACTGGCTCTAACTTCAGGTTTGGCCCTGCCGTCACATAATGGTACATGCGAGAGATCTTATCCAGGTCACATGGCCATTGGGTACACCCCCATTGCTTCTACACTCACTGACCATATAGGACACTCTGTAGGTGTGCAGGTCCAGACTGTAGTCCATCTGTTTCTCTGTGTACTGTATTACCCTGTTCTTCAATGGTCAGGACCCCCACAGGACCACCACAGAGCAGGTAGTATGTGGGTGGTGGATCATTCTCAGCACTGCAGTGACACTGACATGGTGGTGGTGTGTTAGTGTGTGTGGTGCTGGTGTGAGTGGATCAGACACAGCAGTGGTGTGACTGCTGGACTGAGAATCGTCCAACATCCAAAGCTGTCCAGCTAAAACTATTCAGCCAGCAGCGTCCTGTGGGCCATGTCATGTGGGCAGCGTCCTGTGGGCAGTGTCCTGTGGGCAGTGTCCTGTGGGGCCTCGGCATGTGACCACTGATGGAGGACTAGAGGATGACCAACACTGCACTGTGCAGCAGCAGATGAGCTCTTGTCTCTGACTGTCCATCTACAAGGTGGACCAGCAAGGTAGGCGTGTCTAATAGAGTGGACAGTGAGTGACACCACACACCACCACCATGTCAGTGTCACGTCAGTACTGAGAATGATCCACCACCCACATCATACCTGCTCTGTGGTGGTCCTGTGGGGGTCCTGCCCATTGAAGAACAGGGTAATACAGTATACAGAGAAACAGATGGACTACAGTCTGGACCTGTACACCTACAGAGTGTCCTGTACGGTCAATGGAGCTGGTTCAAGCTGCAAACACTGGACAATATAAATGTTCTTGGACAAGCAGAACCACCGCCTAACTCAACGCTGAAGGCAATCAGCCTCAGATAAAGCCAGCTAATGATTCATACTGTGTTTCATATTAGGGAAAAGATCTCCAACCCAGGCCGTGTATCCAACAGCAGCCCAGGCTCAACTTGAGACCAAGAACCCCAGAGTTAACCTGCTGGTCAGTAAGTGGCAGCAGGTTTGGCTTCTGGCCCTGGACAGAAGAAGAAAGCTTAATGATGCTCTGGACCGACTAGAAGAGGTCAGTTAGCCTTTACTAGCTTCACAGCAGCTTCATTAAGACTTCAGAATGACATCTGTGTGATGGAAACCCTGTTCTCTCTCTCTCTCTCTGGCATCTTCTCAGCTGAAAGAGTTTGCCAACTTTGACTTTGATGTCTGGAGGAAGCGCTACATGCGGTGGATGAACCACAAGAAGTCACGAGTCATGGACTTCTTCCGCCGCATCGATAAGGATCAGGATGGCAAGGTCACCAGACAGGAGTTCATTGAGGGCATTCTTTCCTCAAGTGAGTATATGTTTCCTCCCTCGTTCTGAGGGTTAAATACGTCTACATAGGGAGGTTCTCCTTATGTTCTCCTGGAGTACAAGGCTACTTTGATTACCCTTAATGTCACACAGTCAGCATAGAGATGGAAATTGAAGCCGTGGAAGCCAAAAGCGTTTCCAAGAAGCAGTGTATAGATGATAAATAACAGGAGGCCCAGAACCGAGCCCTGAGGAACTCCCCAAGCAGTAATTGGTTCGTGCTTCCCAGCAGTAACAAACTCAGATCTCCCTGCTAAGTCGGATGTGAAGGAAGATGACCAGCAGAGGATTATAACTGACTATCGCAAGCTGCGGTACCTTCCAGCAAGGCGCAACCGGAGTCAGGGGATAGGAGCATGGAATGGCTCTAAACCTTTCCATGACTGAGCTGTAATTGAGAGCTGTAATTAAGCACTGTTTTCCTCGGCTGTCTGTAGAGTTCCCCACCAGCCGCCTGGAGATGAGCGCCGTAGCGGACATCTTCGATCGCGATGGCGACGGCTACATCGACTACTACGAGTTTGTGGCTGCGCTGCATCCCAACAAAGACGCCTACAAACCTCTGACGGATGCCGACAAGATTGAAGATGAGGTGTGTTTTCTCTCAGTTTCCAGTCGTTTGGGATGCGGCGACTGGCTGTGCTGTTAACGTAACGTTTAGAGGTTTTCACACTGACGTGTTGATTTTAAATCCTTAGGTGACTCGCCAGGTTGCAAAGTGCAAGTGTCCGAAACGCTTCCAAGTGGAGCAAATTGGTGCCAACAAATACCGGGTAAGAAACTGACCGTGTTACGTTTTCCAAAGCGTGTCCAAGCATAACGAAATTCATAAGTGAAGACTGATGTAGGATGCAAGCTCGAGGCCAAAGCAAATACGAAGGCCTGCAGCTCATATCTAGTCTTCTAGTGCTGAAAAGAACTTCTCAAGGCCCAATGGCAGCGGAGAAGTGTGGAAAACTGGCGCTGCTCCATCGGCCTCTGTCGAACTACTTCCCAAGAAAGACTTCTTTGCCCCCGCACTGCTGTTGCCAGACATAATGACTTCATACCAGTTTAATGCGGCATTAGATTTTTCATTCTTTTAGTAAGAGGGCAAAGGCACTGTCAGAACCCATTTAGCATTTTACGCTGGAAATGACAGCATGCCCTTTTTGTACTGTATTGAATCAACTGATGTCATGCAAGATGGTGATTGCAGCTGAGATGAATTTACTTCTTTAATTTGAAAGAATCTTTGAACAGGGAACATTTATGTAAAGCCCTAATTTAACCTTTTAGAGTTAGTGTATGTTTTTTATCCCATGTGTATGTATTGAACCAACAGGTTAGGAAAATGTTAATGGATGTAAGGCTGGCTTTACACGCTGAAAATTGCATACATTTGCTTGAAACTTGTATGCAACTCTGAAACTCAGCCGCAACCATTGCAAGAATCTCAACGTTGTGAAAAGAGTTCAGTGAGGTGTTTAAAGGAGCGATATGTAAGATGACACAACTTGTCAGATTGATACTGCGAACACTAGGGGGCAGTGTATGACCATAAAAAACAAAGACCCTCTAAATGAATTACCAGTCTAGAAGAAACATTCCGAGCTTCCGCCTCAAACTTCCTCCCTTTCCTCTTTAAGAGCGTCTTTAGTGGTGGAGAGCACCACTAGTGGTAACTCTTCTTCTGCTTCTATTTATATCACTTCTTCTGATTGCCTCTAAACATGGTGTCTCACAAGAGTACGTGGCTTTAGAGCTTCAGTTGTGTTTGCTGCTCCTTTCATTGGCTACCTGCCCTTTGATGATCTAACCGGGAGCAGCACCTTTAGCATGACTGATAAGAGGTTAGAATACGCTGTCGGGGCAGCAGCGCTACTTCTTCATCCACTCATGTTGAACAGATTCCACTCCTACAGCACTACAGTGACTCATTATCGCCTCTTCAGGTACAGAGTGGTATTACAAGACAGCATCTAGCTGGTTGACTTTTGTAGATATCTCTGCAACTTGATACATAGACGTCTTTGACAGGCTAAACTGAAGAATCTTTCATATTGCTCCTTTAATATCCAGCTCTGAGGTCTGCACATTGTAATGTTATCTTTGCTTGTTAATTAACTGTTTTATATTCGTTTGACAAATTTTTGGAATTTTCAAACTGTAAATCTTACATATTGCTCCTTTAAGCCATATATTTTTTTTTGACTGATGGTATAGTAATGTATGTAGCCAGTTCAGTTCTTCTGCCCAGAGTTAATTTTACAAAGAGTATTAAACTGTAGACCACAGATTTAGTCACAGATAACTTTGTTAAGAAGATAAGAGAAATGGAGAGCTGATTAGTGGAGTAATTAAATATGTTGCATGCAGATTTTAAATTGCACCGTGTACATGTTAAGTTGCACTAAAATTATTAGGGACTTTTCACTTTTTCACATGGTTCTGAACGCTGATAATGTTTTTTATATATATATATATATAATTCAGATTTCTGAATGTTTGGTGCATCCCTAGAAATTCTGTTGCACTGAGGTTTCAGCGTGTGAATCCAGCACACTGCAGGCCGACTGTACACGCACTGTGTCCTAACGTTTGTGTTCTCATTCTGTTTTTCCCCCTGCTGTTCAGTTCTACCTTGGAAACCAGGTATATACATTCAGTGCTTCTCTTGTGTTGTGCTGTGGTGGTTGTCTGTTTTTCGGGGTTCACCTTTTTCCCTTCCAGCGTTTCTACTTTTTCCAGATCTTAAACTAAGTCGGTCTTGAACTCAGAAGCGGATAAGCGTACTTAATCTTAAGAATGCTCTCCCTGGAGACTAGCCTGTTTTTCGCGGACTGTGGCAAACTCCACAGACACGCATATTTGCGAAGTCTCATTTGGTCCAGCTAGCCTGATAGAGAGGGGGAGGGGGGATTGCCTGCTGAAGCCTTCCTACAGGTTCTCCTTTGTGCTGCACAGCTGTTTTAAGTCTGAAGAACAAAGCCAAAAATGGTGCGGACCACTACAGGGAGTAAATAAATAGAGATATTTATCAAGGTTCCAGCGAGGAGAGAGAGAGAGAGAGAGAGAGAGAGAGAGAGAGAGCATCGCTCTGGGCTTATTTTAGCCTGACTATCAGTGTCACATTAATGGTAGAAGCTATTTTAAGCTCAGGCCAGGATGGTAATTCTCCACCTCGGCGGCACCCAAGTTGTGTAGAAAGAGAAATGGAATGTTCGGCCTTTTTAGGAAGTTTGGACAACTCATGAATTTATATGGGCAAGCCGTGCATATCTGCTTTTGAGTTACAGCACGTTGCTAACAACCTTTTTTCTCGACCTCCTTCAGTGTTTTGTGTTCTGGGAGCTCTGAAGCGTAACGCAAAGCGTGTGCTTGCCTTGGAATGCTTTAACTTCCAGCTAGAAAGGACTTTAACCCAGCTGATATAAGAGCTGTTGCTTGAGTTTTACCCCTGTCCTGTTTCCTTCCTTCCAGAGTTTGAACACCAGCCTGTCATGGGTTTTTAAAAGCTCCAATCACATTAAAATTCATGGGCCACATGCTTTCTAATGGTCATGGTTAGCCCTTTTCCACCAACGTGGAACCGGTTCCGTTCTGGTTTAGACACCTAATTTTGAACCATTCGGCGCAAAACCACCTAAAATAAACAGTTCAGAACCCGATAACATAAGGTCCCAGCTGGAACTGACGGATATTAGGTTCTAGTTAAGGTCTAGTTCAAGTAAGGAGGTCTAGTTAAAGATCTAGTTCCAGGTATGGAGGTCTAATTAATATCTAGTTCAAGTATAGAGGTCTAGTTCAAGTATAGAGGTCTAGTTGAAGGTCTCGATCAAATATGGAGGTCTAGTTAAAGGTATAGTTTAGGTATAGAGGTCTAGTTAAAGGTGTAGTTCAGGTATAGAGGTCTAGTTAAAGGTCTAGTTCAGGTATAGAGGTCTAGTTAAAGGTGTAGTTCAGGTATAGAGGTCTAGTTAAAGGTGTAGTTCAGGTATAGAGGTCTAGTTAAAGGTGTAGTTCAGGTATAGAGGTCTAGCTAAAGGTGTAGTTCAGGTATAGAGGTCTAGTTAAAGGTTTAGTTCAGGTATAGAGGTCTAGTTAAAGGTGTAGTTCAGGTATAGAGGTCTAGTTAAAGGTTTAGTTCAGGTATAGAGGTCTAGTTAAAGGTGTAGTTCCGGTATACAGGTCTAGTTAAAGGTGAAGTAGAAGTATAGAGGTCTAGTTAAAGGTGTAGTTCAGGTATAGAGGCCTAGTTAAAGGTCTAGTTCAGGTATGAAGGTCTAGTTAAAGGTGTAGTCGAAGTATAGAGGTCTAGTTAAAGGTGTAGTTCAGGTAAAGAGGTCTAGTTAGAGGTGTAGTTCAGGTATAGATATCTAGTTAAAGGTCTAGTTCAGGTATAGAGGTCTAGTTAAAGGTGTAGTTCAGGTATAGAGGTCTAGTTAAAGGTGTAGTTCAGGTATAGAGGTCTAGTTAAAGGTGTAGTTCAGGTATAGAGGTCTAGTTAGAGGTGTAGTTCAGGTATAGAGATCTAGTTAAAGGTCTAGTTCAGGTATAGAGATCTAGTTCAGGTATAGAGGTCTAGTTAAAGGTGTAGTTCAGGTATAGAGGTCTAGTTAAAGGTGTAGTTCAGGTATAGAGGTCTAGTTAAAGGTGTAGTTCAGGTATAGAGGTCTAGTTAAAGGTGTAGTTCAGGTATAGAGGTCTAGTTAGAGGTGTAGTTCAGGTATAGAGGTCTAGTTCAGGTATAGAGGTCTAGTTAAAGGTTTATTTCAGCTATAGAGGTCTAGTTAAAGGTGTAGTCAAAGTATAGAAGTCTAGTTAAAGGTGTAGTTCAGGTATAGAGGTCTAGTTAAAGGTGTAGTTTAGGTATAGAGGTCTAGTTAAAGGTGTAGTTCAGGTATAGAGATCTAGTTCAGGTATAGAGGTCTAGTTAAAGGTGTAGTTTAGGTATAGAGGTCTAGTTAAAGGTGTAGTTCAGGTATAGAGATCTAGTTCAGGTATAGAGGTCTAGTTAAAGGTTTATTTCAGCTATAGAGGTCTAGTTAAAGGTGTAGTCAAAGTATAGAAGTCTAGTTAAAGGTGTAGTTCAGGTATAGAGGTCTAGTTAAAGGTGTAGTTTAGGTATAGAGGTCTAGTTAAAGGTGTAGTTCAGGTATAGAGATCTAGTTCAGGTATAGAGGTCTAGTTAAAGGTTTATTTCAGCTATAGAGGTCTAGTTAAAGGTGTAGTCAAAGTATAGAAGTCTAGTTAAAGGTGTAGTTCAGGTATAGAGGTCTAGTTAAAGGTGTAGTCAAAGTATAGAAGTCTAGTTAAAGGTGTAGTTCAGGTATAGAGGTCTAGTTAAAGGTGTAGTTCAGGTATAGAGGTCTAGTTAAAGGTGTAGTTCAGGTATAGAGGTCTAGTTAAAGGTGTAGTTCAGGTATAGAGGTCTAGTTAAAGGTGTAGTTCAGGTATAGAGGTCTAGTTAAAGGTGTAGTTCAGGTATAGAGGTCTAGTTAAAGTACATATAGCCCTATGAGCTACCGTAGCCTAGTGTGTGTGGGCTGGGGTGATCAGTAACAGTCTATAGTGTTGTAGTCATGTTCTAGTTGGTGCTGATGGTGGTGGGGACCAGTTTGACGGTTCCAGGGAAAAACTTGGTTTCAATATAAACTGGTATGAACACATGCTGGTTCTCTGAATAGCACCAAGGTTCTAAGAAGCCTGGGTTCTCTTGGTGGAAAAGGGCTGGATTTGGGGAAGATACATGACAGCTGGTGGGGTTTATTTGGGGGGGTGGGGGTAGTGAAGGGGATTCATGCATTTCTTTTTTTTCCTTTGCCTGTTGTCAAGCTTTTTCATGTTGTCATGTGCACCAGTCTGTTGCGTTCTTTTTGCTGTTCCGCATCAACTGAAACAATTCTTTCGACAGTTTGGTCTCGTTCACTGCTTACATGACCCCTTAATCGCCGATGAGAGTATAACAAACAGGGACAGTCAAAATCTAAACCCCCAACTGCACGTTGCTGTTTTGGAAAGCTGTATCCTGGTAAATGGTCATCTTTAAGCTGTTTGTCGTGACTTCTTCTTCGTTTTTACTATTCTTACTTGATCATGCTTCAAAAAATCATCTCCCCCCCCTCCTACGACCCCCATCCAACCCCTCCAATCACCAAATTCACCAGTGGCATTGAATCATTCTGGTTACCACATAAGACAGAGCGAAGGCCAGAGAGAGGCTCAGCCGGAGGGTCATCACTGTGTTGTTGAGTGTAAAGAGAGTGGAGTCCAGCCATCTTTCCATATTGTTCCTAACGTGTCATTGGAGTCCAGCCATCTATCGGTTCTGCATCCGTGTCAACACGCACACACATCCTCTCTATGAGTATGGTGGTTTCGTAGCTCTAGAGACTGCAACCCCGTATGTTTCGTTTGGTTGGTGGAGAGATCTGTGTTGGTTCACGCTTACTTTGATTTCTTTTCTTTACCAGAAAGCATGAGGCCATCATTTCTGTGTGTCTGTGTTGTGAAATCTGCTACACCCTGGCCACATCCAACTGGCAAACTTCATTTTGACAGCAGGCCTCGCCGGTTTGCTGAGGGAGGCCTTCACGGGGGTAGACGTAGCCCATTCCTTAGGCGCCTCCGGCCATCGCGTTGTCCAGCTAAAATGCAGAGCCTGGCAAACCAGAGTTGTCGTTATGAGTTATGCATAATTCAAACGCTCTGATGTAAACAAAGTCCTTCAGAGTGATGGTTGACTGCAGAGACTTGGTATCTTTACAGTGGTGGTGATGGGAACCAGGGGTCACCATGTTTACAACACAAATACATTTTACACTTACAGACGCTCCCATCCAGAGCAACCTACAACCCGGCTCAGTGTTCAGTCAGAGAATGTTTTCTAGCTAGTACAGGAGACTTAGAACCTAAAACTCTACCTACCTACTTTACCTACCTAGAAAGAACAGTACAAAGTTAAACAGAGCAGAATTGCACTACCTAGCAACCCCAAACCAACGCTCATAGCTAGAGAGAAGAGGTTATGCTCAGTATAAGTGCATGAGCATTAATAGTGCTAACTCACTTAAGTGCTTCACAAAGATATAGGTGTCTAGTCCACACCTGCTGTTCAGTACAGAGGAGCCTGGACACGTGCCCCACATGCAAACGATATTAATTTCAGTGAAATGTCTCAAAAATAAAAAATTATAAATTATAAATGGAGACTTTTATTTTGGGGAAAAAGGTCTCTCACTAAAGTGACTCAGTACTCCATATAAATATCATGTAACTCATGTTTGGTTTTAATATTTATAAATGATTTATAAACAGTGTGTATGTAAGATTTGTGAATGTGTTATATAGACACCCTTCAGGTGGAGTGTTGCCTTCCTACCACCACCACTGTGAACAGTTCTGACTCTGTGTGGCGTGACCACACCACTCTGAATGACCCTGTTAACCGATTACTCACTCGTCTCATTCCTGAGTAAGTGGTTAAGCCCTCAGTGGTAACATCAGCGGAAAATTCCCCCTCACGATGATTTAACACGCCGTGGTTGTGATTGTGGTGATCCTTCCTGCTGGGCTGGTGTCACAGATGCTTTTCCTGAGGCTGAAGTGTTGCTGTTATGTTAAATCTGATTCAAGGAAAGTCACCAGACTGTGCAGGATGCCGGCCCTCCAGGGCCACAGTTTGAGGATTCTTATTTCTATGGTAGCTCATTTTACAGGTTAGAATTCAGAATTTTGAACCATTAGTGTTTGCACATAGAGGAATTTGGACCTCCATACTTAACCCATCCATGCAGTGAACACACACTAGTGAACCCACACACTAGGGGGCAGTGAGCACACATGCCCGGAGCGGTGGGCAGCCCTATCCACAGCACCAAGGGAGCACATGGGGGTTAGGAGCTTTGCTCAAGGGCACTTCAGTTGTGTGCTATCGGTTCAGGGAGTTGAACCACAAGACTGATTCCCTAACCTCCAGCCCACAAACCATTGTTACAAATGGTCTCCCAATGGAATAAGAAACTTTCACTACATGGCAATTCCAAGCTCAATGGACAAAACATGAGTCCCCTGTGACTGAAACATCCCTAATAGCCTGTAGCACCTCCACCGGCACCAATAACAGCTGTGGTTGGATTTGGCATAAACTGGACAAGTTCCTGGATGTAGCCACATCAATGTTCAGACACTCTGTTTGGACCAGATTTGGTGGAGGCCTTCCCTGGCACAATTCCGAGGAGAATTCCCTATAGACTGGGATTTTAGCTACTGCTGGTAGACCCGTACACTTCCATACACCTGCAGATTCAGCTACTTCCTTCACACTCTGGTCTTTGGCTACGCCCACATGCAGTCCCTCCTTTTAGCCAATCATTAACATCTGCTCTGGAGCCATTTTCCACACATGGAACGAGACATTCCCTGCACTGTAGCACCTCTTCCCAATCTATGGATCCCGTCACTCACACCCCACAGGGATTTATAGCCCCATCATCCTTGTGCAGCGCCATCTGCAGGAGCCTGAAGTAACTACCACCTTAAACACACAAGGGGACTCCTTTTATGTCCAGTGAGCTCATATAAAGTATAGAATAGTATACTCTAATAACAATCTCATACTGGGAGACATGTATATCGTCGCTTTCCAAAGAAAAACAGGTATCTCCAAAATGACAACTTTACAGGAGAGACCAAAAACCTCATTTAATTTAAATGGAAGTCAATGGAACCAGACGTCTTTCCAAACAGCTTTGGCCCATTTCTGTCGGCCCATTCTTCATGAAATTTCCACACAGTGTAAACAGCAGCTCATGTGATCAAATGAGGCATAAAAGTAAAAATCAACAAAAATGGAGATACGTGTTTTTCTTTGGACAGTGACGATATACTACAGGCCTACATTTAAGACGAACCCACTAGCTGTTTACTGGGTAACTCTGGAGTTCAGACTCTGACGTGCTCAGGCCAGATTGCTGCACAGTTTGGTGGTTTTCCTACACCTCATCTGATTCAAGGAAAATCACCAGACTGTGCAGGACGCCGGCCCTCCAGGGCCACAGCTTGAGTCATGGAAATAACCCTCATGTTACATAGAACGATTATCTAGTACTTTAGAGCTTGTTCCACACACTCATCAGGTTAATACCAAGAACTTAAGGAGGATTGCGCAACCATAAAACCAGATCATCAGACCAAATTGGACCAGCGTTACAGCATGTAGCTGCTGCAGTGATGATGAGTGAGGAGCTAGATTGCACAAGGTCAGGGTGGGCCAGCTCAGCAGGGGAGACCACCACAGTCACCACAATGGCAATGTTCCTTCTCAATGTCACGTTTTTAATCAGTACTTCCTCTTTCAGAGCAACACTTCAGTGTTTTCTTACCGTAAAGATTCATTGGCCTTGCTGTCTGAGTGGCCAGGTCCTATCTGTCTACCCCTGGACATTCAGCTCATGGACGACTGCTTCAGAGTTCTACTAAGGCTCCTTCTACTGCGACGCCAAAAACGCCTACTGTCGTCTTTATTTGCTGTCGTGCATCTGCCAACGCGGGCTGCAGCACCCTCTAGTGGTGTCAGCGTAGTGCTAAACCGAGCTGTCCACCACACTCACCTTCCAGTCCCGATGACGCGCCATGATTACCCACGTGCATGCTGCGAATCGGGCTGCCTTAAAGCACACTGATCCCAGGCTGATAATACAGGCACATGGAATATGGGTTACACCAGTTGGATTGACCAATCATTTGTATGTCCTCTGGAATGAAACTGATGTCGTGTCTTTGATCAAGTGGCCGCTCAGCCGGGTAACCAGCGCAAACTGGGCGTATAGGTTCAGCCAAATGAGAGCAAATGGAAGCACCACAGGATTCATACGGTCACTCGGCCGTCAGTGCTAATACTGTAAAAGGATCTAAGTAGTGGTGTTTCATAAGCTGTAGAGGTGCCCAGTAAAGGTCACTCCACGGTCCAGTTTGCGCTGTTACTCTGCTGTGAGGATTTCTCAGTGTGGCTGTGACGGGGTGACTCAGCTCTGACTCACTGTTCTTTGCTCCTTGACCAGTTCGGAGACTCCCAGCAGCTCAGGCTGGTGCGGATTTTGCGCAGTACCGTCATGGTGCGGGTTGGAGGCGGCTGGATGGCCCTGGATGAGTTCTTGGTCAAGAATGACCCGTGTAGAGGTAATCCTTTTATCATTTTACAATGGCAATAAAAGAGGAAACTACTGATTAAAGGTCTTTTTAATATGAACTGGTACTTTTTGTTATGTATGTTTGGTGTTTTTATAGCTTTCATTTGATTTTGATAGCCTTAAAAATACTCAGCCTGATACTTGGTTTTTATTTTGGACCGTTCAGTCATTTTGATAGCAAATCAGAGTAAAAATGAAGACATGAAATTAGCTGTTTGTGTTTAGATGAGTAGGATTTTCGGATGTGGATTGAGTAGAGGAGAGCGGGGCACAACGCATGTACGAGCACTTAACGAACATTTAACGTAGTGTGGCCAGGCCTGGGGGAGGAACTGAGCCCTCAGGACCGGGAGAACCCTGACGAGGCCCAAGGACACACGCTCAGACACCCACCACAACTCAACCAAACACTCAGACACCCACAGCAAGTCAACCAAACACTCAGACACTCATCGCAAGTCAACCAAACACTGAAACACATACCACAAGTCAACCAAACGCTCAAACACTCATCGCAAGTCAACCAAACACTAAAACACCCACCGCAAGTCAACCAAACACTCAGACACCCATCGCAAGTCAACCAAACACTCAGACACCCACCTCACAAGTCAGCCATACACTCAAACACCCATTGCAAGTCAACCAAACACTCAAACATGTACCACAAGTTTACAAACACTCAGACACCCACGCAAGTCAACCCAACACTCAGACACCCACGCAAGTCAGCCATACACTCAAACACCCACCGCAAGTTAACCAAACACTCAAACTTGTAACCACAAGTCAACCAAACACTCAGACACCCACCGCAAGTCAACCCAACACTCAGACACCCACGCAAGTCAGCCATACACTCAAACACCCACAGCAAGTCAACCAAACACTCAAACATGTAACCACAAGTCAACCAAACACTCAGACACCCAACGCAAGTCAACCAAACACTCAAATACGTACCACAAGTCAACCAAACACTCAGACACCCACCGCAAGTCAGCCATACACTGAAAACACCCACCGCAAGTCAACCAAACACTCAGACACCCACCGCAAGTCAACCAAACACTCAGACACGTACCACAAGTCAACCAAACACTCAGACACCCACCGCAAGTCAACCAAACACTTAGACACCCACCGCAAGTCAACCAAACACTCAGACACCCACCACAAGTCAACCAGTGGGTCCTCTAGCCTTCAGGCTAGCTGGTGCCTGCGTGTGGCGTGAAGGCCACACATCTGTCCTCTCTCTCCACCCTGGAGAGGCTCACTTTATTAAGGCATGATGCTCCTCCTTCTGACTTCTGATCCCCAGTGGGGAGGATGTGCCCAATTCTAGAAGCTGCGACTCCATCCCACCCCACCACATCTGTTAAAACAGGTTCCAGTAGCCTTTAGTCTTCTTTGTTTAACTCTAGCTGCGACATCATCTGAGAATTATTCAATTTAAGAGTGATTTTTTTCTTATCATAATTGACCTTTGACCTTTTGCACCAGCTTTGGGCTGAATTGTTGATGAACAGTAGGCGCTAGAAGGAAAGTCTACGTGTTCAGTTGTAGCAAAGATGTTCTGGTTACTGGTATAAATAAGTGACCGGTGTTGCTCGAATGCTATCCAGCGTGTTGTGCCCCGTTCTCCTCTGCTGTATTACGGCTTCGGCCTTCCGATTGGCTGTGTACGATGTTCTGGAAGCTTGCTGCCGTGTTCCTACTCAGCTTTTCTCTCTGTGTTCTCCTGTCTCTCCTTCTCCTGTTCTGCTGAATGTACCTGCTGTTTTTCTTCCTGTTATGAACCCCGACTATCATTTCTTCTAGTTCACCACCACGGGAGTAAAATGTTGCGCTCGGAATCAAACTCGTCAATTACTCAGTCTCCTATAGGTTGGCAACTCTCACACTTTCTCTCCTTGCTCCATCCCAGTGGTATGTGTGCATCCCTGTGTGAGTGTGTGTGCGTTTGTGTGTGTGTGTGTGGGCATTCCCGCTGCTGTGATGGTATTCTCATTAACATTAAGCTCATGCTGCTCCCTGAGATTTCTCTTGCATGCAGCTGTTTGTTGCATCCCGTTTCCGGCTGCTTTTCCGTGCGGTCTCTGCTGTTTCTCTGTTTTCAGCTCTTTGCACTGCAGCATATTTGACAATCGCCCCAGTTAAACAATGGGAAAGGTTTGGCTGTGCTGGTATATTGCAGTTGGTATTCCGTAGTCTTCATTCCAGAATGCCTAATAGCCTGTTTTAATAAGCAGTTAGTTGAAAAAGGGAGTAATACCCTTGTATACAAAAGTTTGGGCACCCCGGTCAAATTGCTGATTGTATTATTGAATTTCCCAGAATTAATAACATCCTCTACAGAGAAAACACAGGGATCCACACACTTACATACACAATTACTGCACAATTAAACAGAATTAAAATGAGAAAAATAGAGAACTAAAATATGGATAGTTCCAAATTCATTACACGTTTTACATTTTATGTTTAATTTGTTTTTAATGTTTCAGTATTTTAAATAGTGATTATGCATTAAAATCTGAAGAATAATACTATATTTATATTCCATTATAACTCAGTGATATTAATCTGCAGATTTCGTACACAGACACTTACCAACTCATTTCACAATAGAGCAGAAGAATTTATAATTTCAATTTAAAAATTTTAAATTGCAGTTTAGGAGAGTGTAATATTCAAATAGCAGGAGCTGCAAATTTTGTCTACAATATCAAAAATTTGGGGGGAAATTTGGGGCTGAAACATGAACTGTTATATTGAAATCGTAATTTTGAAAGAATGTAACTTTCAGATTGCAAGAGCTGCAATGAAAATGAAAGCTAATACATGAACACAACCATGTTCCTCTGGTGGTCTGCTGTATTGACCAGCTATGTTCAAGCCTCTAGCCAGACAAGATGGATACAGTTGTCCTCTTGGCCTAAAAAGGCCTGGACCTAAATTCTTTAGAATTATCACAATTTAATTTGCAATTGCAATATTATTCAGAAAAATCGATAATGAGATATTTTGCCCAAATCCTTTAACCTTAGTTTATAGATCACAAGTTTGTGTGGTTTGCATATTTTTCTCAAGCCACCTTCACCAGGCACCATGTTTGATTCTGTTTAAACTTACTGACACTTAAGAAGTCACCTAAACCGGGGGCTCAAACTTTTGCCTACCACTGTAAAGGGGTCTTTCTGCAACTATGGGCGCTGTTTCTGGTTTACATTTCTAGAAGACAGAATTTTGTGCCTCATAGAGTCTGTAATATAAATAATGAGCTGTACAAAATTGCATGTCGATTTTACATTTTTCAGTAAGACTAATTTGTTTGTCCAAGGGTGCTCAAACTTACGACTGCAGGTGTTGTTCTGGTCACTAACCCTCCTGGATAGATACTGTCCTGTAGAGTTTAGCTCTGGCAGGCATGTGACATGCCGTACCCATCCTTACTTCATTCTACAGTGATTGATCTAGCCAGTCAGGGAGGTTCTGAAGACGTTAATTAGGGAGTAGGTGAGGCAGAATGGGGTTAGAACTAGGACCTGGGTTGGTGACACTGCTGTACAGGATAATGAGCTTGAAAACAGTTGAGGCAAATAGAAAATAGATGGATAAGAATTTCCATACTGATCTTAGAAATTACTCCTGCTAAACAGGCCATTCACTGGTCATTATTAGTTACTGGCACTTCACTGATAGAGAGGAAACCCACACCAGCAGGATCTCAGGACTGCATGGATGTGTGTAGTGGCAAATGGCATGGATATGACTTGAAACTGGATGTATGATGTTACTTACGGTGTGTGTATACAGGCTGAACAGCTCAGCAGACTCCAGTAATGTCTGAGATTGGCTTTTTCCAAAGGATTCATTGAAAACCAGCGACATATGAAGTTAAAATGCCACTTATATGCTTATAATGCGCTTTAAATGCTTCGAGTGTCTGTGCTTAGGCAGAGCTTGATCCCCTCCTTAGAAGTGCTAGCAGGATTAGCGTTAGCATCGTAAGCCTGGCATGCAGGCTAGTCAAGATTTCCCTGTGGTGTTATATCGATCTGGGAGAAGTAATTTATCGTAGGTGTTTTATTTGAGGGGTTTTCCTGTATTTGGCCGTCATGATGTGAAACTGCATGTCACCTGTTCATTTCATACACAGTCACTGAGCAGGAATCACTCATTCCACAGAATCCACCTCAGATTTCTGCAGGTTTCATTTGACCCGTTTATAAAACAGGCCTCATTTTTCTCAAATCACCTTCACGTCACAGTCACACCCACCCAAACCTCCACCCCACCCCTTTCCGTGCCCTCCTGCTAGCTCTCGACTCATCCCTGTACGTGCTCTCTCTTAGCTAAAGGTCGGACCAATGTGGAGCTGCGAGAGAAGTTCATCCTTCCAGAAGGCACCACTCAAGTGATGGCCAGCTTTCGCTACCGAGGCCGAAGGTCGCGGCCGTCATCGAGGGGCGCCTCACCAAACAGGTCTAACTCCAGCCACAGCTGTACTGCACAGCCCAACCCAGCAGCTTCTGGGACATCCAAGGTAGGAGGACTTTTGGGGATATTGATGTTTAGCTAGTCTGGCTAGGAGACGCTCTCAGTCTTGCTCAGGTGTTTTCATGAATTCCCATGTAATGACATTGATTAGACCATTATTAGTGTTTTCATACCCATCATTTGTTGAGTTTCCATTTTGTCAGTTTTTGTCCTGTCTGCTAGCGATGGGTTCACCACCTTGGTTAACAGAATTTTACAGATAAAGAATTTTATGTGCACAGGAGTGGGCAATATACCGGCTGAGATTCTTCCTAAGGTGTTCTGTCAATACCTTTATAATAGTACGCATATTAATGCAGATAATACAGATAATGAAGCCTATGAACCATTCAGGTTAGCTAGTCCAGTTTATTCTCAAAGCAGCAGACACCAGATTGTCATGGTTCAATAAGATGAAGAAGACAAGTGGAAGGAGAAGCCAGTCTCTTAGGCATTAGTCATTGCTGAGAGCGATACTGACATCCGTCTATATATTATTAATTTCTGTTTCTACAATTTTGGCCCCTGATAATATTTTGATTTAATTTGGCTGTTAAATATGGTTCCTATTAAAAGCAAAAGTACATCCAGAATACACCACTGGTTTACAAATAAAATGTTTATTTAAGCGTCCAAAACTGTATTTATTTGCGTTATATAGATATAAATACATGTATGCACGTGATATAACTATATTAATAGACATTTCTGCCTATACTGCTCATTTCTAGTGCACATTTTGTTGCCTCCAACTCCCTAAAAGGCCAGAATGTCTGGGTAAATTATTCCAGATCTCTTGTTTATAATGATCTGTCTGGACAAAGCCTAGTGAAGTTGTTTACAGGGGTTTGGGATTCTGGTCATATGACATGCTTTGGTGGTTTTCAAGGTGTAAACAATTTACACATCTGTCTGTTTTAGTTTGAGTTGAGAAAACTCTTTCCTTGTGATGAGAAAGAGAGGAGAAGAGCTGATAAGCTGAGTTACAGTTCTCACACCAAATAGGGAAAACAAAGTTAGGTACCACAGGGCTCCTAGCTAACGTTAGCTGGCTAAGACCTGGCCCCTTCCAGATACTCAACATAGACTATATGTTTTATAAGGTGCTATGAACCCACATCTTCATGTTCTGGTTGTTACCTGTTTTAATTTGCTGCTCAGGTACAGCGAATATAGCTAACCGTAGCCTGCCTTGGTTAGCTAACTTAGCTAGCCTTAGCTCTGCCTTAGCTAGCTACATACTAGTCAGTTTGTTTGACTGACAGACCTGACAACCGAAGAACGAAGATTTATAGGAGGTGGACGTAAAGCTCGGCACGTCACAGCTGAATAAACGAATGTTACGTCCGGCTAATAAACAGTAACCATGTGCTCACTTATTAACATTTCAGTCACGAAATTTGTCATTGGACCAGAGGTGCCAAACCTTTCCACACACCTTTTGTGCAGGCTTTGTTCCGACAGCTGTCATTTAAACTTGAGTAAAGTTTTGTTCAGGTGGTGAACCCCCCTTCCATTTAAACCCCTTTGTGTTTTCATGTTTCACCTGCCATTGTTCCTCACAGACTCCCCAACACTTAACGCGCAATTATGATAAACCCTGGCTGACAAACAGCAAGTCAGCTACGCCTCTAAAGTCTTCAGACTCCTTTGAAAGCCAAGGGTCATCCAATGAGGTATAGTGATCTAGGAGGAGTGACTCAGTCTGGCGTTCCAGCGCCGCTCTAACCACCGTCTCTAACTCAAGGCTTTCTGTGGTGCATGATGGTGCGGACTGTGGGGTTCTGGTTAACGGAGAAGAGACGCTGTAATCCAGCTGTTTTGTTAACGAACCTTTCTTTCCCGTTAACCTCCAGCGTGGTCTGAAAAAGGTCGCCTGGTTTGGGAAGCCTTTAACATATTTCCTGCTTTCGGTTTGGTCGTGCTCTCTTACTCTAGACTACTAACCGCAGCTTTAACAGTGTGCTCTGTAACCTCTCTGAGACATGCCTGTCCTTCCTGAGCTACTGTGTCCATGTCCAGTGGTGTGCCTGTGCTTCAAGGCCCTACACGGCCTTTCAGTTGCAATGCCCTGTGGTCATGTGATGGTTCTGTTATAGCTTCCTAATGAGATTTGTTCAGTAATTGGAAAATTAAATCTCTCTCATTTGAAGTACATATATACCGAGGTGGTTTGAGAACGGGCACTGCAGCCGTAACGTGACTAACCACATGGTGTCTGCAGGGTATATTTATCTTTCCCCAATGACCTCACATGATCAATACGTTCAGGCCGTGTACAGTCCACCTCTGTGTTGGCCCATATAACTGCCCTGGTGAGAGAAACAGAGCGCTTAGAGTCTGTGCTGAGTGCTCTCATCTGCTTGGTCACTAAAGTCTTTTGCTTTGCACAGGGTACGCCCATCCAAGGCAGCAGGCTCCGTCTGCCTGGCTATTTGTCGGGGAAAGGCTTCCAGTCTGGAGAGGAGGGCACCCTGATCAACGCGGCCGTTTTGAAAGCCAGGGGTCAGGCCATTGGTGAGTTACCATCCTCTCTTCTGCACAGTGGAAGGAGTCATCTGTTGTGACCCTTCTGCGTAAAGGTGTCCTCCATCAGTGGGCGGTGCAGAACCCTCACCGCAAGAAGGGTCTGGGGCGTCCAGGGTCCCTCCTGTGTGGCATTTGCACGTTCTCTCCGTGTCTGTAGGGGTTTCCTCCTCCGGGTGGTCCGGTTTTCCCCAATACATGTAGTCAGGTCAAGCTAAAGCAACACCCTATGTGTGAGTGATGGACTGACGGCCTGTCCAGGTTGTTTCCTTCCACCCAGTGAGCGCTGTGATAGGCTCCAAACCCGTAGGCTTTGGAGATCATTTACATTTAAGGCATTAGCTGACTCTCTTATCCAGGGCGACTTAATCGTATTACAGGGAGGCCAATGTCATATTAGGAGTCTGGCCCAAGGACTCTTATTGGTGTAGCACAGCATAGTCACCCAGACCGGGGGTCTCCCACATTTGGTGGTGGCTCCCTGGCAGGTAGTGGTGTTATCTGCTGAGCTACACCAACCAACATGAGCGAAGTGTCCTCCATCACTCAGTCAACTCCTTTACTCAGCCAACCAGTAGGTGTCAGCTGAAGTGGATGGGCTATGCGTTGAATAATCAGTTCAATGATCTAAATATTAGAGAACTGAAGAGCGCCATTTGAATGAACACACACACACTTCAGTGCCTCAGTCCCCGCTGGTGAGTCAGCAGGAGCAGCTCCTCTGAAGAGCGTAAAATAATCCGACTGCACGTCGCCCTGTGATATTTCACCAGGAGTCAGAGCTCAGTCTGAGTTAGAGCTGTAATTTGAGGTGATGTCGGTTCTAATCGTCTGGTTCCGTTTAAATGCTGTTCCTGCTAATGTGGGTTCCTAACGAGCTGCTTTCCACTGCATTTATTCCTGAGACTAAACATAAGCGGGCGGGCCAGGGAGGCGTTCATTCAGAGAATACGTTCAGAGTAAGAAGACTGATACAGCTGACTATGTAGTGTTTATATCATCAGCTTAAAAAACCTAAGTTGACCAAAAAGCTGCTTGGCGTTTTTATAACTATGTGGTGAGTGCGGCGTTCCCTCTGATCCCTCTGCACTGATCATCACTGACACATTCAACAGAGGTTGCGGTCGCCTTAATGCAGGCCTGCTCAGTGCAGCATGAACCATGCTGGACTTAAAGCGGTCCGGGTTAGAGATTCTGAATTCTCGGACTGAACTGCCAGGGCTGCAGAAGGTCACCATGTCACGTGACATTAAAAGCAAGGATACCTATATTTGGGGGATGCACATTTATGAGAGCACAGGTTAGCATAAACCCAGCAACTAGTACAACACATCCTCATAAGGCATGCAGGTAACCCAACTACACCAGTAATCATCCCATAATAAAAACGAACAAAAGAAAGGATGGTTTAAAATGCATTATACTGCCCCCTGGTGGTTTTAATAGCATTATATTGCCCCCTAGGGAATTAAATAGTATTATACTGCCCCCTGGGGGTTTAAATAGCATTATACTGCCCCCTGGTGGTTTTAATGCATTATACTGCCCCCTGGGGGTTTAAATAGCATTATACTGCCCCCTGGTGTTTTAAATGCATTATACTGTCCCCTGGGGATTTAAATAGCATTATACTGCCCCCTGGTGGGTTAAATGCATTATACTGCCCCCTGGTGTTTGAAATGCATTTTACTGTCCCCTGGGGATTTAAATAGCATTATACTGCCCCCTGGTGGTTTAAATAGCATTATACTGCCCCCTGGTGGTTTAAATAGCATTATACTGCCCCCTGGTGGTTTAAATGCATTATACTGCCCCCTGGGGATTTAAATAGCATTATACTGCCCCCTGGTGGTTTAAATAGCATTATACTGCCCCTGGGGGTTTAAATGAATTATACTGTCCCCTGGGGATTTAAATAGCATTATACTGCCCCCCTGGTGGTTTAAATAGCATTATACTGCCCCCTGGGGGTTTTAATAGCATTATACTGCCCCCTGGTGGTTTTAATAGCATTATACTGCCCCCTGGTGGTTTAAATAGCATTATACTGCCCCCTGGTGGTTTAAATAGCATTATACTGCCCCCTGGTGGTTTAAATGCATTATACTGCCCCCTGGGGATTTAAATAGCATTATACTGCCCCCTGGTGGTTTAAATAGCATTATACTGCCCCTGGGGGTTTAAATGCATTATACTGTCCCCTGGTGGTTTTAATAGCATTATACTGCCCCCTGGTGGTTTAAATGCATTATACTGCCCCCTGGTGGTTTAAATAGCATTATACTGCCCCCACCACCATGACTTAAAACAGCTCTTTAGCTTCTGTCGTAATTGCTTGAGGGGGTGGTGGCTCAGGCTGCTGGACACATGCCTATATAATCCATTGGGATAATCAGGTCTGGCTTTGGTGTTCTCCTCCAAGCATGTTGAGCTTCTCAGTGATGTTATGGTAGCAGCAGTTTGAAATGGATGTGGTGGAGCAGAGGAAGTGCATGCTAGCCTTCGCCCTTCCAGCTTGGTAACATTGTGTCATGGGGGGGACCAGCTAACATGTGGGAATGTGAGGGTGGAGGAGACATGCGGTAAAACAATACACTGGGTAAAGAGACAGCTGTTTCTGTACTTGAAGCATGTGGTTGTTCTGTCTTTCTTGAGAATGTAATCTAGAGTACAGATCTAGAATAAAGATGATGGATGAAATCTGTACTGAGGCCTCTCCTCTCCTCTTCTCTCCTCTCAGGCTCCAGCAAGATTCCCAGCAGGCCGGGCAGCAAAGCGGGCAGCCGCGGGAGCAGTCGCCGAGGAAGCGACGCCTCGGACTTCGACATCTCCGACATCCAATCCGTCTGCTCTGACATGTCCGAGACGGTGACGGACTCAGGGAGGCCCACGCCCCGATCAGCCTCCCGGCAGCACGGGGGCAAACCTTCCAAAATCCCCACCCCACAGAGAAGGAGCACGCCTACCAGCAAACTGGCCAAGACCACCAAAAGATAGTCAGTAGCCTGGCTTCTACAACACAGAGGACCAGCCTAGACCTCCACAGCACTGTGCTGGCACACACTGGACAGAGACTGGACACCCCGTAGACACTAAAGACTGCAAAAACAACCATTATTTAAAAAACCGAGAGTGTAGCAAGATGTAAATTATTCCGTGGCTAAAAAAAGACGAGGGAAGAGTCGTGGAGAGGGAGGAGAGCGAGTGACGGTTTTGTGTATTTGTCCTGTATTATGTTTTTGTGAATAATGTCGTGTCAGATTATTATTTTATTTTATCGCTGCTACACCTGGAGAGGTTAGCACCGCTGGGAAAGCTAGACTGTGCGTGGTGAAGCGAACTAACAGTTTTCCACATGGTTTGAGCTGATAGAGAAGCTGAATGTACTGTAACCTCCTCAAGCTGACGTGCTCGGTATGCCACTGTACTCACGCCAGGGCACCACAACTATTTATTCATCTATTTAAAGTGCAATGATGTGCTGCTGATGATGCATCTTAAAGGGCAATACAATACTTTCAGTCAGTCGTAACCAATAGCAAGCGCCCGTCGTAAACACACTACGGAGAACCTTGGTCATGGCCTTCGAACAGTCCGTCATACCCACCTGCTGCGTTCGCCAACGGCTCCGTCGACTCCTAGCATTGTTTGTGTGCCATTTAACCTTGACAGGAACCTTCAGAGGTTCTTATTAGTAGATATTCATAAGTGCATTCATGTCTGTGTACTGTATGGGTCTGTTTTCTTTTCCTTTGCCTGAGTGACGATGGCTTACTCACCTTTTTGTAATAAATGCTTGCAGAAAGCTATGACGGTATACGACAGCAAAGCCGCCTCGTCTGTTCTCATCTGTTCGGCATGTTTATGAGGTCTGCGCCGCATCCGCAACAAGACCATCCCCTGACAGATGTACACTGTAACGTTTTAATGAGTCTTAAGTAGTAAATAAGACGTTTTTACGGGACAAACGAAAGGGAGGAAAATGACAACGTCAGCGCTCTGGTGCTTCCAGAGTGCGCTCCGCCAGGCCCTGTGGAAAAAAAGGAATGGGGACTTCCCCGCTAAAGCCTGCCAGATGGTGTCTGATGTGAGCGTACGAGGGAAAGTGCAAAGGATCAGTGGCAGCACCCTTCTCTTCCCCACTGCAGGCTTTCACATAGTATATCCCATGATGTCACCCACTTATGAAACCATGCATTGCTGTCTGCAGGACTGTGGAAAAGGCAGAGACTTCCCTCCATTTCTCTATTATTCCCAGTCAGAACAGATGTCAAGTGCCGATTCATTTTCCAGAGTCGGTACACAAAGCGAAACTTAGGATAGAGATCCCCAAGGTACACACTCCTCCAGTGTCAGCTCCTCCCTTTAGTCCTCCACTGGGGTAACAGTACTAAAGTATGTACCCTCAGATGTACTTAAGTATGGAGAGTAACAGTACTAAAGTATGTACCTTCAGATGTACTTAAGTATGGAGAGTAACAGTACTAAAGTATGTACCTTCAGATGTACTTAAGTATGGAGAGTAAAAGTACTAAAGTATGTACCTTCAGATGTATTTAAGTATGGAGAGTAACAGTACTAAAGTATGTACCTTCAGATGTACTTAAGTATGGAGAGTAACAGCACTAAAGTATGTACTTTCAGATGTACTTAAGTATGGAGAGTACCAGTACTAAAGTATGTACCTTCAGATGTACTTAAGTATGGAGAGTAACAGTACTAAAGTATGTACCTTCAGATGTACTTAAGTATGGAGAGTAACAGTACTAAAGTATGTACCTTCAGATGTACTTAAGTATGGAGAGTAATAGTACTAAAGTATTTACCTTCAGATGTACTTAAGTATGGAGAGTAACAGTACTAAAGTATGTACCTTCAGATGTACTTAAGTATGGAGAGTAACAGTACTAAAGTATGTACCTTCAGATGTACTTAAGTATGGAGAGTAATAGTACTAAAGTATTTACCTTCAGATGTACTTAAGTATGGAGAGTAACAGGAGTATGGTTTATTAGGGCTCTAATGTTCTATTATCATTTCTGGAACAGGACTCTTCATCAGCTCAGTGTAGGTGAAGAGACTCTAGTGTCTCTCAGTCCACCAGTCTTTAATAGAAGCTCATTAGTCTGACACTGACGTCTATTCACATCATCATCAGCCTAAAACAAAAAGCCTTTGATTGGTCAAGAAGTCAGGAACGCAGTCTCTGATTGGGCCACGAGTCAGAAACAAAGCTTCTAAATTGGGCCTCAAGTCAGGAACACCGTCTCTGATTGGCTGACAAGTGAGGAACACAACCTCTGATTGGGCCACAAGTCAGGAAGAAAGCCTCAGATTGGTCCACAAGTCAGGAAAACAGTCTCTGATTGGCCAACAAGTCAGGAACACAGTCTCTTGATTGGTCCACAAGTCAGGAACACAGTCTCTGATTGGTCCACAAGTCAGGAACACAGTCTCCGATTGGTCCACAAGTCAGGAGCACAGTCTCCAATTGGCCGACGAGTCAGAAACACAGTATCCGATTGGCCGACAAGTCAGGAACACAGTCTCTGATTGGGCCACAAGTCAAGAACACAGTCTCTGATTGGGCCACAAGTCAAGAACACAATCTCCGATTGGCCGACAAGTCAGGAACATCTAAATGTTTCCAGTGTTTCCAGCCTCAAAGCAAGTCAGGAAGTCGAGTCACTTGTGATAACCATAACCATACTTTGCATTAAGCACACTGAACTTTGTGTGGGCACTTTTATCAGGTTACTGAATGCCCTGTTGTCCAGTCCGCTCAGTTTGTTTTATTGTTTTATACCTCTGTATAACAGAGCACACAGTATCCAATGAAGTCATCTCTAAAACACCCTGGGTTCAGTGAACACATAGCCTTCCATAACAGGGGCAGGAGCTGTAGCACAACAATCCTACATATGAAGAGAACACTATACTAATACCAGACCAACATCATGCGCATACATACAGCAGTGATTACCTCTTGCGTGTCTGTCATTTCATATACAGTAATAACAGAAAGGTTTTAAAATCTTCATTCATTTTATTTAATTTTTTATTTTTTTTTAAGCTCATGATGACAGTCTGGTTTCGGTTAGTGTATTAATACTTCTTAAAAGTACTAATATTCTTAAAGGTAATATAGACAGAGTAAACCACAAAAATGAGACAACTCAAGCTGTTCCTTTTCTGCTTTTAACTGTGGACTTTACAGTTTTGATCTTAGCGTAACTAACAAGCACTGTTTTTCATTGTTAGTTTTTGTTTAAGTGGCAGTTTTAGTGAACTATGACATGCATTTAACATTTCACCACTGTCCAAACAAAAACAAGTCCCACCAAAATCCCAACTTTACAGGAGAGGACAAAACCTTTGTTTTAATGTAGGTCAATGGAACCGGATATTCTGGGCCATTTCTGTTGGTCTATTAATAACGAAATTCCCATACAGTGTAAACAGCAGCTGCTGTGTTCAAACGATGCCTAGAAGTAAAAATCAACAAAAATGGGGATACATGTTTTTCATTGGACAGCGACGATATGCGTTTATTATTTATATACATACATGCTGCTGATGAAGGTGCGTCATTTCATATACAATAATAACAGGTTTTATTTATTCATTGATTTTCTTTAGTTAGTTTTAAAGGCATAATAATAGTAAATAATCTAAAAAATGTATAGTTTTAGTTTAGTTTTTAAATTAATTTTGGTATTTAGTCTCATCATGAACACTGTGACGGTAGGTATCCGTTAAGAACGGAATAAAACAAAGTTACCTGCAGACTCAGCTTGACTGAACTTTAAACTGGCCAAACAGAGATAAGTTCCACTTCTAAACTTTGATTCATGCACTAAAAACCAAAAACTAAAATTTTCTCTTAGTAATTCTGCTTAATTTTGGTAGGTTTTTGCAGTGGACAACATACATTTGTTATGTTTTAGTGGGTTGTTGCTGTTTATTCTGTATTTAACTATCAAGCACTGTATTTCACTTCTAGTTCTTAGTTTAAGTAGTAGTTTTAGTGAACTATAACATGCCTCTAATGGATTCAGTAAGAATATATGTATTAAATTTGCCAAAAGGTGTTTTTTGACGCTTAATATATCTCAATACAATAGATGATTCAATAACTCAATATTTTAAGATTCATATGAACAGGCGTTATGAATAATTATGAATAATATACAGTAATTTTCTATTTATATCATTTTTTTAAACTTATCTGGGTCAAAATTTTAGCTACACTTCTGAAATATGATTAATTCTAGATGTATAATTTTATTATAACATACTTTGGGTGCTACAGAGCTTCATTTTAGAGTATTGCGCAGCTTCTTTCATCACTCTGTACAACATCTAATATTTTTCTTCTTTGTTATTTACAGTTTTCTTGTATCTTGCAGAACATAATAGTACGGTTGTATGCAACTATCTGCTGATTAATTGGTTTTATGTTCTAAAAATACTTATTGCTAAATATTTTTTACATTTTTATTTTCATTTTCATTCATTTTCACCACTACACTTTTACCCTTCCGCAGTGTCTAGTTCTCTGTTGATCTCTGTACACATTACCCCAGTTTTGCATGCCATGTTTGCAGAGCTCCAGTCGTGCCTATCCGCGACATTCTGCATCCCTCTATCAGTGGCCTCTCTCAGAGGATCCACTGTCCTCAGTGAGGCTTCAAACGTCCAGCCTGACCGACAGCATATGACATGACTTACAGTGTTAGGACAAGCCTGCTTTACTGTCATTGTCAAAACAGCCACTGAGAATGACCCTGATCATCTTGATTAACATCTGGCTAAAACCACTGGCTGGAGTGACCTGTCCAGGGCTGCCACCCAGCATCCAGCAAAGACTTCAACACAGGGGCTGAGCGAAAGCTATATAGACCATACCTCCAGAGAGTTTTATGGCCTAGTGTTTACTTATGTGGGCCTTGGGGAGCAGGCAGATCCCTCTGGACCGAAGGTGCAGTGGAGCGCAGGGGTCAGCTTCTCTTCCAGTACACCTCCAGCAGGGCAGGCTGCTGGAACAGGGCTTAAGGCTGGACTCAGACAACTTGATGCTGGACATGGCACTTTAAAATTGGCTATAGCTTCACTGAAGGAACTGCTGAGGAACTGCCTGCAGTCAGCGCCACAGACCTCTCTCTCTCTCTCAGGAGAATATGTAAGTGGACTGTATGTATTCATCGAGGTAGCATCTGTTGTGTTAAAGCTTAATGGTGCATTAATGAGCAGGCTCACTGTTTAGGACAACAACTTAGCCTCCTCATCCTCTCATAAGAGGTCTGGACCATAATTAGCTGATTTTATCACAAGTCAATGTGGGTTTTGCACATACGATGAAACTTGTTATTTCTTTATTTACTTCAGTATAACATTTTAAAAATCATATTAGGTAATGTTATTTTCGACTTTATGTGCAATGGTACACAGATGTTTGGTCACTCTGGCCAAATTACAATTTAAAATAAATTTTAAAAATTTATAAATTAAGGGAAATTTGAGCATACAACAAGGCTTATTTAACTTATATACACATAAACTCAACAAAAACTTTAGCAAGACTGTATAGTAGACAATTACACAACGTTTAGTAGTGTAGTGGCCTGCAAGCTTTTATTACATATCCATTTAGATATATAATGATCTTTGCCTCATACATTTGTTGTTTTGTTAACAGAAAAAGTGTCACAAATATAATGGAAGGTAATCTGTAATTTAATGGCATTTTATGAAATAGCTTAAAAGCTTAGTTTGCTTAAACAGTTAGTTTTCAGTTTTATTTTTTTATTTAATTTTTACATTTTAAATACTACGCCCAATAAATTTATTGTAATATTTTATATATGCAAAACCTTCAGTTGGAGATTTGGTCACTACGTTATAAAGGATTTAGGCTGTTTTGTTGATGTCTTGTTATGTCTGTCACAAAATACTGTAAAATAACCTATCATTTCACATTTTTCTGGAACATTATGAACTATGGTCTACGTACAATTCTCTTAATTACATTTTTATTTAAATTTAGTTAGACTTTTATTTTGTAAATCATCGAGATGAACGTTCGAGGGTGGACAACGTTATCGCTAATTAAGTGTGTCTTAAAAGGATTTTTAAAACGTTTTATAAGCGGTTTGTTTTTGTTAACGTCTGTCAAATAAATACTTGTACAGCACATTATTCCATAGTTTATTGGAATTTTATGAACAACTGTTTGATTTATTTTGCTGTTTAAATATTTCGATTATAACTTTTATTTTGTAAATCTTCCGTTGGAGCGTTCGCGCGTGCACGCGCTACCGCGAGCGAACACCGTTAGCGCTAATTATTTGTGTTTATTACCGATTTTTTGTGTTTCTGGTGTTTAATTCGCTGTTTTGTTGACGTCTGTCACAGAAAATGATGCATCAGAATCTATTATTTCGTGTTGTAGAGACAGTGTACGGAATAGTTTGTACGCTGAATGAATTTCTCTCAGCGCAATTCGCCTCAGGTTAGCAGGACTAGCCTAGCCTACTTGCTAAATGTTTCAACTGACTGTGAAACGCCGCTGTCACTGTAACGGATGGGCCAACCTGGCAGACGAGGTCCGGTACAATGGCCCGTTTTGTCCACCGTATCTTTTCAGTCATAATCGTTTCTCCATGTTGACATGCGATACCTGAGCCGTTTTGCATGGCTATCAAATTAGAGGAGCTTTCCGTCGAAGCCGAGCCAGAAATATTTCAGCCGCGAAGTTGTCACAACATATTTTCATGACTTCTGTCAGCCCGTCTTATCCTCCGCTCACCTCTCCTATCTGCAGGTACTGAGAGAAACCTTCAGCCAGACTCTGCACAGTGCCAGCTCTGAGGAAAATGCGGGTTCTCTGTGTTCTCCTGGCCTTCCTGGGCCTCGTCAGATGTCAGGATTTGCCAAGTAAGTAACCGGAGTGACCTCCAGTCTCACTGTGGATTTCTTTGCAGGTTCTAGAAACACTTGTTTGTGGGTTCTTTCGACAGTACATGCCTTTACCAATGTGGTTCTTGAGCCTGCGTCCAAAACCATACCATACTACACATGAACCATAAAAAAGATGGTTCTTAAAGGGTTCTGTAGTGAAAGCAGTGATTGTAGAGCCGAGTTCTATATAGAACCATTTAAATGCTTAAACTGTGATTTTTCATTATGAAAGTTTTTTCTTCTTGCTCAGATTGAAGGAGATTATGTTGTATCGGGTTCCTATTAGAACCATTTTTGAAATTGGTTCTCTATAGCACCAAAAACGGTTGTTGTAATAACAGAAGAACTGGTTTGTTTTGCTATATGACACGTTCTCCATCAATCTGAAGAATCATTTCACCATGCAGAGAACCATTTAAACATTTACATGGTTCCATATAGAACTCTTGGTTCTGCAACTGTGTCTTTAACTAAAGAAAACTTGAATAACCGTCTTATTAAAGAGTGTAAAACATACCACAACACGGTGTCCATTAATCTGAAGAACCATACAGAGATGGTTCTATATAGAGCTCTTGGTTCTATAGCCATTGCAGTTGCTAAAGAACACTTAAATAACTTATATATCATAAATAATCTTATTTATGAGTGTATAACGTACTACAACACATTCTCCATTACTCTGGGGAATTTTTTTTTTAACCATGCAGAGAACCATTTAGACCCACACATGGTTCTGTATAGAACTTTTGGTTCTGCAACCATTACTGTTACTAAAGAACACTTGAATAACCATCTTTTATCAGATTGTATAACGTGCAACACCACATTCTCCATCACTCTGAGGAACGATTTAAACATGCAAAGAACCATTTAAACATACACATGGTTCCAAATAGAACTCTTGGTTCCACAGACATTGCTTTAACTAAAGAAGACCTAAATAAACAACATCTTAAAAAGTGTATAACATACAACAACACGTTCTGCATCACTCTGATGAACCATTTAATCATGCAGTCCATCAAAAGGTTCCACATAAACTCTTCGTTCTAAGCAGAACCACTGCCTTCACTAAAGAACACTTGCATAAGCATCTTTTTAAGACGTGCAGTTCTGGGAGTAGAGGCCAGAAAGAGTCGGTGTCAAGCATTCAGGCTTCAAAGCTTTGGACTCTGTTCACCAAAGTGACGTTCAGGCATAGTGATGTTTTGCCTTCACTGTCTAGACAGCCTGTGTTATACATTCATCTTTCAGCGGTTCTCACATTATTAGTGGACTGAGTGGAAAACTGAGGGTAAATTGTAGTTGCAGAGCTGATCCAGAATTCCTAGAATCTAGAACAGGAGTGCACAGTGTCTAGCACAGTGTGGTAGCCCCTCTACTTAAACACACACACACAAACTAAAGTCAGCAATTAACGGATAAGATGAATCAGGTGTGCTTGATCAGTTAGTACGCACAGGGGTTCCTAATCTGGGTCCTGAGAACCCAACACTGTGTACACGTTTGTGCTTTGCCTCACCTAGCGCACCTGATTCAACTCATTAACTGTCAGGTCTGTAGAAGGGGAAAACCTACAAATGTACAGAGCATGGGGATGATGGGAGGACAGGAAACACTGGTTCTGTACGGTTCTGCTTTTATACTGTTCCCTATAATAGTGTTCAATGTGAGGGCTTCCTAACTTCCACGACCTGGCAACCCAGAACTTTAAACAGTGTCTGCTTTGGCTTGTCTAGGACACCTGATTCAACATGCTGACCTGGTACAGTAGGAAAAACACTAATATGTGAATAGCCTGGGTTCACCAGGACTGAGAATCTGTTCTATACAATACCCCAGCAAACCCCTAACTGAGTAAAGAAGACAGCAGCATCTCAGTGCTGTTTCTCTCTTGCTTTTTCGTGCCCTCTTACCCCAATTTTACAATAGAATAAAATTCCAGTCAGCAGGGAGTCAGGCAGTTTTTGTGAAGGCCTCCAACTGAGCTGTATCTGTGCCACAGATCTGTTTTTGGGACAGGTGGGCCAAATGCATGTTGTAAATATGTGTGCCATCTTTTTCTCACAGCAGATTGCCCCTGCCGACAGTGGGCCGGCTGTGGCAGTGCTATATATTTGTCAGTTGTGTCCCACAGCCCCTTGCTATCTGGGACTAAGCCAGTTTGATTTTTTCAGTGGTGAAAACGTGGCTAACCAAAAGCAACACTGTGTAAACATTGTGTTTTGTCTTCTGCCAAATGTTTCATTTTGTTTGGTTTCAACTTTGTCCCTATTTTGGTGGATTCCTACTGTTCTGTGAAAGTTTTGTAATGTGGTTTTGACTACATTAATGCAATCAAAAGGGAGGGACACATGAAGGGTGTAATATAGACAAAATAGCAGATTTTCAAGACACATTTAGGTTCACTAATGATACATCTATGACACAAATATGAATACTTTATGTATCAGTCTCCTGGGTTTCTATCACCGTCACTGTAATGATTCACTACAGTGAATCATTGTGCATCTAACTGCTCTGGATGACTTTGTTTATGACTAAAGTATCCACAGAAAGAAAATCTGCATTCCCCTTTAAGTGCTTATCCCAGGAATGTCCAATTTTATTTGCAAAGAGTGGCCGCAGGTTTCCATTCCAATCAAGCAGGATCCCTCCTGATTTATTTATTTTTTGCTGAGTCTATTAAACTGAACGAAGGCCTCCTAATCCCCGTGGATAGTGTATGTTATATCCATTAGGTACGTGTGTGCACTGATTACCGAATGGTGCGTTTTCTAGACATACTATACCCGGTTTGGGTATAGGAGCCCGTGTTTGTGAGCTACACAGTGTAGTAGTATGTAGGAAGCTGTTGAGAGTCGACCGCCCTCACACAACTGATCATGTGCACTCCTGCTGTGCTGGAATGAAAACCTGACAATTTGCAGGACACCCCTGGCCTATGCCCACAGATGTTGGACTGTTAAACCAGCAGAGGGCAGTAGAGAGCCACAGACTTCAGGCCAGTCCATGACTGCACTGCCATTACTTGTATATATGATTGGTATGAGGGAAATCCTTCTGCCTCTGAATAATTCAGCATGTTCGCCTCGTTGTCAAGTCATTTTCAGCCACTAAAACCAATTCTTTGATCAAATGATTAAGGCGGTTTGACCCATGAGATTACATAAAGTGAGCTGTGTCACATTAGGGTCTGTTGTTTGCCTTATTGAGTACAGAAACACCACAAATCTGTTGCCTATCTCTAACATTCTTGGCTGTAGCACTGATTGCAATTAACTTGCCAGGACCCTATTAAATTGTGCCCTATTAAATTATTTCCATACACTCCACAAGCACTATTATAGTCTCATTGAGAGCAACGAGATGATTGAATTTAAAATACAGGGAAACTTTGCTCCTCCTGAAGGCTCTGAAACATCAGACCACCCAGCGAAACCTGTCAGACTTTCTTCACTGACAGAGTGACGAATGAATGAGTTTGCCTGATTTCTACAATCTCTGCACATATGTAGTTATGCAGTATAGACTTGGCATGCTAATATGTAGAGGAGGCGACAAGCATTTATGTTTGGTACCATCAACTCTGTGTATGTATTTTTAGGCTATGACCTGTTGGAAGAGTTCCGCCTGCCTGAGGCCAGTGGAGTGAGGCAGGTGGAGGGATCAGAACCAGATGCGGTAGCATACCGCATTAACCCTTCCCTTCACCTCAGAAAGAGCATAAGGTACAGTATATGGGCTATGTTGTGATAAAACCAAGTGGTAAGTGCATGCAAAGTGCTGAAGAAAAAATACACTCACCTTCAAAAGAACACCTGCCCCCAAGAAGGAGGTGTGGGATTCCAGGTCTGTTGGGAAGGAAGATGAAGGTGACCAGGAACAATAAATTATGATACATTTAGACTGATATGATCAATATTTATTGAGCTACATATACAGAAGTCTGTCTCTCAGTATGGTTTCGGGCCATGTCAGACGTCTCGGTTCCTCTGTGATAATCCATCCCATGCCGTTGGAATATTCTCACACACTTCCTGCAGGTGGTGCGGTGGGTGGAATGACATCGGGCCTTCTGGACATGTGACAACAAGGCATCGTGGTCCGAATCAAGATGAACGGGTTGGTGCTGACCACGGTGCCTCCACACGTGGATTTGTTGGTTGTGTTCACCAAGGCAAAAGCGGGACTCGCCCCTAATGATGGTCCACTGCCATTCTGAGTCTGGCACGACACCATTGCAGTCTTTGGCGACGTTGACGTATTGTTAAGGACAGTCGTAATGGAACCCTCTCGAATGTTATTTATCATCATATTTAAGAACCAGATATCTGGACTGTATCAGAGGCTGCATCACATGCTTTGGTCACAGTTATTCCCGATCACATCTAAAAAGTTTCCAGTGCGGAAATGCAGCGGTAGCCATAGTAGAGTGATGCTGAAAATGGCTAATAAACATTTTTAGAAATTTTACACTCCTCTCATATAGATTTAATTTATTATATTTTATGGTACCGGTGAACTAACTTCTCTCTTAGATGGGGTCAAAACATACATATAGCTTTTGTCTATGTATCTTGATGACTGTAATGTCCCATATTTCTCTCTGGCAGTATATGCTGAGTGGCTGCATCTGAATATGTATTGAATATGGAAATCACATTTGACTATAATGACCATTTATAATGTTTGTAGATGAATGTGTATCCATAAATGCTTTTACACACTAGCTCCCTGCTTGGCCACCATCAAAGACAAAACGCTGAACAAGATGCCGACCATGTACAGAGTCAGTTGGCACAGTCTGGCCATTGAGGAGACTGTAAGCTCTCAGTGGTGGAGACAGAGCTGCTCTTTCTAACAGAGTGCTTCAAATGCTCCTCAAATCCATCAGAACCCTGTTCTAGAAGAGAGTGAGCATGTTTCCCGAGTTCCAGCTCTGCAGTAACAATGAGAAACTCCCGTTCAAATTAGGAGAGAATAGTGAGCTGATCATATATGCAGCCATATACTTGACAGCTTGTCACAACCTGAGGGACAGCCAGTGACCACACTCAACAATTAATTATTGATTATCTTATTACTGAACAACTTATTATTGATTATTTGAGTAGCACAAATGTTATTTCTATGTGTTTATGTATTTATCGTTAAATGCTTTGGCAACATCATTACTACACGCCAATATATCACTGCTGAACAGAGCTGTTTAGGATAAGAACATTAACTTCAGTTTAGCTGAGTAAATTCAGCTGAACTATCATTTTAAATAGATCAGTGACTTCATCTGACTCCAGGTAATACAAACACACTGAAGGCCACCTTACCCAGTCTATGGCATTAGGTTTCCAAAGAAATGCACGTATAAGGGTTTCATTAACTGTGAGAAAGTCTGGAGCCACACACAGACATAAGCAGCTCTTTAAGGCCAACTTTCCATCCAAATGTTTAAATGTCATATTTTGGCACATAGCATATTCCTATATGCTACATTTAAGTCCACTGTGTCATGTGGCATCCAGAAGGAAAGCTAACAGTTTTTTTTCTTTTCTTTTGGTAGTTTTCCACCGGCCTTTCTTTTCCACAGTATGCCGTGATTCCCTGCTCTAAACAATAGTCTTTATTTCCTACTGCTGAATTTGCCACCGGTATTGCTGGGACAACATACAAACTTTATATGGGATTTTCATTCAGATGCCATTAAGGAATCAAACGGCAGCGGCAGCTTTGAAGAAGCATGGCTGTCCTCGAACGCCCCTGTAGCTTCAGAATCTTGAGTACATTTTAACGTGTTGCTGGGACCGCAGCATGTTACAGTGCACTAGTGTCATGCCTCCCAGGCACAGCAGTAGTTTCTCCATGTGCTGGGTCTTTCCTTTTTGTGTGTGGGCCAAGTAAGCTGTCCTCAGTGAACTCCCCCAGCTTGACAACCAAGCCATGTTTACATACGCAGAGAGAAAGAGATGGAGAAAGTGTGACGAAGAAAGAGAGAGGAGCGCATTACTGTAAATCAGTGCACCAAATGTGGATGCAAAATTTGATGAACAGCATCAAGGAAAACAAGGGGAGACTGAGTGGGGGCCTCTGAGCAGATTTACGCTCCAACATTGGAGATTGTGCAATGGGCCTCATTGTTCTTGGAAACATTAACTACTAATTTCAACAAACTGGCCGAGCTTAAAAACAAACCCAAAGGAGCACAGAAGCTTTAATACACAAACAGGCGGCAAAACGAACCGTAAACAGCCAGGCTGTGCGAAAGGAGACCATGTGGTCTAGATTAATGTGGAGATCAGCTTTAAGCACTCAAAGCATTGTATACAAAACGCAAAGCCTTGGTCTCCTGCATTCGTGGCTGCATTTTGTGTCTGGTAATTGTGTTTGTTCTTTTGCTGGATTACAATTGTTACTGTGTTTGCACCTACAGTGTTTTGTGTACAGCATCAGATTATAACCTTTCCAACCAAAACAACTCTGGTAATCTCTCTCTCTCTCTCTCTCTCCCTCTCCCTCTCTCTCCTTTTTTAATATCTCCACATCTTTTGGTTCAACCAGTGACGTTTACCCCGATGGGCTGCCTGCTGATTACTCCGTCATAGCCACCTTCAAGATAACCAAGGATGCAGCCAAACAGTCCTGGAACCTGTGGCAGGTTAGCGATCCCGAGGGCCGGGACCAGGTAGGGTTGCGATTTCATGGCGACTCCAGAACCTTAGACTTTTTCTACAGCGGTCCCGGAGGCACACAGATGCTGCGCACCTTTCACGGTGTGGAGAAGCTGTTTGACGGCGAGTGGCACAAGCTGGGGCTCAGCGTCAAGGGGGACCAAGCCAGACTCCTGGTGGACTGCGAGGAGGTCAGTGCTGAGCCGCTGGACGAACCCAGGCCACTCATCCGCCGTGGCTACACCTCCATCGCCAAGAGGGCTGTCGGGGACCGTTCTGTTTCTGTGAGTCTGAAAGAGACGTCTGCCACTCAACAGTTTTGTTTGAGATCTAAACTTATTCATTTACCTGCATGAAACACTAGAAACATCCTAATTGCCTGAAAACTGCCTTGTCAAACCATGATCTCCCCACCGAACGAGGAGAGGAGCCCTCTATGATGTAATAGAGAAAGGATTCCCAAATGTTTTCATGTCATTTGATCCCCATTATTAAAGGGGAATGCCTATTAGGAATGCACCGAATGTTCGACAACCAACATTATTTGGCAAAAAAACCCTGTTGGTGTTCAGCCGAATAAGTGAAAAGACAGAATAATTTATACCGAACAATGATGTATTAGTGACAGTTACCTTTTTCTAGTTCCTGGATGTACCACAGCACGCTGACGCCTCCCAGCTTTTATTCTGTTTCAGGCGTTCAAACCAAATAGAGCTCCAGACAGAGTAAAGAACAGAACAGAGGTGGTATAGAGAGACAATCTGATAGCATGTATCCTCCTTAAACGAATACGAACCCCAGTTCAAAAACATTACAATTAAATTGTGACCAGCGTGGAGTGAGGCGCTCCTTGTAAATGGAGCAAACATGTCGGCTGGGAATTTTTTTTATTGCTAATATGTTTAAGGTGCTTTTTTGAAATGTCTGCTGGGATTAAAATGTTCCAAAAACCAAGACATATATTTTGCATGTTTAATTTATGCAAAGGTAACTGTATTCGGTATTTAGTCTGCGACCAAATTTTGTTCAGTTTTTGCCAAAAAATTTAATTTCGGTGCTAGAACGTTTTCTTTTCAGGGTGTATAGTTTTATTTTGGGTGCCTACTAGAATATATTTACGTGCTTCAGATTCCCAAAACACATTTCCTTCTCTATACTCTACATCTGTATCCACTTTGTCTGAAATGCTCCATTAGAGGTGCTGTGTCCTAACGTTTTGCCAGATCAGAGCAGGACGAGTATACTCTTTTTACTGTTTTAACCCTCTGCATTGTGCAAAAGTGTACCAAGCTTGACAGAAGGTAGGCAATAAGAACAGTGTTACGAGATGACATCACCTTATAACACTGAAAAGGGCTTCAATTTTAACAAGGTGATTTGTGCAGCTAAAGAACAGTGTATTTTCTGGCACGGTTTCTCTCCCTCTGGTGTGTACTTTAGGCTTTATAACTTTGCAGATGTTTACATACACAAAGACCTACAACACTAAATGTTGAAAAAACAGAAAAGCCTAATAGGTTCCCTTTAATTACTCTGAAGCAAGCCTGTTTTGTAGCAGAACCTGTGACACAGATAAGCAGAAAGTGTTTTGAGTGCAACGCAGCTCGCTGCAGAAAGCTGCACATAGTTAAAAACAGACCCGAAGCTTCAAATGTGCATTTGTCAGCATTAGTGGTGAACAAACATGGTGATTCCCGCCTCTAATCTTAAACGCGCTTCATTTATCTCTGCTCCACGTCCCAGCACTACGACCCTGCAGTGTGTAAAACACTGTAAAAGAGAATTTAGTGCTGTATTACATGGCAGGGAGAACTTTCCAAATTTTGATGGCTCCAACTGTGGTGACAGGTGCTGGCTAATCCAAGAGATTAACATTGTTTCTGGGGTTAAGTTGAGAACTATGGTAACTTTGGTGGGCAAATTTGTTCTCCCCCCTCACTTTAACCTCTGTACAGATATTTATAATCCAGCAAATGATGTGCTTTTTTCAGATACATTGGTAGGGCAGCAGAACCTGAGCCCGCTCTGAGCTGATTCAGGATATAAATGAATAGTGGTGAAAAGTTTTCCACTGGCGCAGATATTTAGTTTAAGATCAGTTTTCAAACTATGTCCATGGCGTTTGGAGAGTTAACCAGGAGAAATTACACAGATGCTTTATGACGTATGAATTGGGTATTCATTAAAATGACAATACACAGCCTTCTCTGGTAAAACCCGTCCAGCTCTCTGACAAAGATTAACTGACTCCTCTTGTTGCAGTGATTCTTAAAGCGGCAATCTGTAAAATGATGCAGCCTATCAGTGACTGAAGCTCACCTGTCGTATTCATGCTGCGAACAACAGACAGCAACATAGCATCAGAAAATGCACAGTCCCTCCTTCAGTCAATCATATTTTTATAGCGCTTTTTACAACTAACGTCTCAGAGCAGCTTTACAGAAAAACAATTTGTTATAAAGTAAAAGAAAAACACGGCGTTACTGTACAGACGTAGGAAAAAAGTAAACCGGGTCCAGGCCCTCCTGGAGCAAGGGGGGGCTTCAGTTCTTATCAATCTTGAAGAAATGTTCCGAGTTCAGCATCAAACTTCTTCCCTTTCCTCTACAAGACCGTCTCCAGCGGTGGAAAGCAGCACCAGTGTTAACTTCTCTTCTGCTTCTATTTATATCACTTGTTTTGTTTTCTGCTGAACGTGATTTCTTGGCAAGAGTGGGTGGTTGCAGCGGCTTCAGCCATTGTTGTTTACTGGTCTTTTCATTGGTTACCTGCTCTTTAATGGTCTAACCGGGAGCAGCACCTTCAGAATGACTGACCAGAGGTTAGAATACGCTGTCGGGGCAGCAGGACTACTTCTTTGTCCCCCATGTTGGACTGATTCCCCTCCTACAGCGCTGCAGAGAATCGCCTTTTTCAGGTGCAAAGTGATATTACGAGGCTGGACAAGCCAGGGGTAGCTGGTTAGCATGCTAACTACAGTAGCTAATCAGCTACCCCTGGCTCGTCCAGCCTCGTAATATCACTTTGCACCTAAAAAGGCGACAGTTTCGGGCTGGAGGTTAGGGAACCAGCCTTGTGACTGGACGGTCGCTGGTCTGAATTCCCTGAACCGACAGGACACTCCTGAAGTGCCCTTGAGCAATACACCTAACCCTCCCCAACTGCTACGTGGGGTGCTGTGTATAGGGCTGCCCACCACTCCAGGCCCCCTAGTGTGTGTGTGTGTGTGTGTGTTTCACTTCACACATGGTTTAAACTCAGAAGACAAATTCCTCTGTGCATGGCACAGATGGCAGATAATGGCCCCAAAAACCTTATTCAGGGAATGATCGGCTTCACCTAAATTTAAATTTCAACCTTTAATCCTTGTCCTTGAGTCCTTTGCACATTTTACTGTCTTCTCTGCTTTAACACTCTTGGGAATGACGTTTTAATTAGCTGCTTAGTTGGAGGAAGTGTGTTAGAAAGGGGAAATCACAGGAGATGATTACTCCAGGACTAGGATAGCGACTCCAGGTCCACTGCCTGAGAGCTCCTATTAGGCTGATTGGGACATTACATCTAAACTGGCCAGTGTAATGTATCCACTCGAATTATATACCATATAGTTTCTGTACTGAAATCTGCTGAAAAGGGTTTTATTTAGTCTGTTGACAGTCTGTGGACCTGGAAAAAACATCATGCCTCTACTGTGTGCTTTTTAAAGAGACCTTTCACCCTTTTTGAAAGCCTGGGGGAGTCACAGTGATTTCACATCGAACTCAGGTCTGAAATTAAAACAGAAACTATTTTCATGCACAAAACAAAAATGCCTCGATCGCATTCACTTCTACATTTTTTTCCTTTCTTTTTTTTCTTTAGGAAACATTGGCATTTGGTGGGTGACGAGGAGATTTAATATTGTAGAAAACATGAGGTTCAGATTAGGTGCTAGTTGTATCCGAGTCTGGAAGTCTGTGTATCCATCTGGAGGCAGAAACTATGCCTATGGCAAACTTGAACAACCCAGATAGGAGTCCATTCCCAAAACAGCTTGCTTGGAACTTTTTAAACATATAAAGGAAAAGGAAAAACTAGTGATCAGAGTGAATCATTACAAAATTCTTTCGGTCCAGCTGCGCCCATCCGTTATAGCTCACAGCGGGTTATGCTCAGTATTGCTATGTCCAGCACCTAAATCCTGTTTAGCTCTGGAGAGCATTTTGGTTTGGCAAGATAAGCCGTCCGTGCGATGGAGGTTAAGCGAACACAGCATAATGACTGTTAAGCATGCCTTCATATGCTCGTTGCTCTACATTGTGTGCATGTGTGTGCTCAGATTAGTGCCCTGTGATTGTTCAGGTGGATCTGCAGAAGATGCACGTCTCCTGTGATGCTGACCAGGCCTACTCTGAAGGCTGCTGTGAGCTTTCCAACGTGGTAAGTCAGCTGCTGGTGGAGGTGGGCTACATGATGTTTTATAGGTGATGTAATCTGAACTGCATGTTTCATTTCAAAGGGAGTAGAATTAGTCCTGCTCAGCTGGATTTAGCGCAGTGCTGTATGAAAAACAATGAACAGACATATTTGTATTTTTATTTTTAATGCCTGTTTTTAAACACGGCACTACTTCCACATTCAGTCTCTGTGAGAATGTTGCGATACACATCATTAAGTAGTTTTATTACATGATATTTTGGCCACATCACCCCCTCTATGTTCAATTTAATTATTTAGTTATGATTCAGATTTAACCTTTTCCAAAGGCACAACCTTCTTTTACCGTTGCTGTCTCCTTCAGACAGCTCAGGCCAGCTGGTAGCCTCCATAGCATTTGTGTTAACAGGCTAAAAGTTTAGCAGTCTAAAGAAAAACATGTTTGAGAACCAGTGATATGAGAAAAAATTATTCTGGAACCCTACATTAAGTTTGCATTAATAAAACCAGTAAAATTATCAGTTAAAGTTATATACCAAGACAGTCAGGCTCCGTCTCCAGTGCAGTTATAAGAATATATGTATATATGAATAGTGTAGTGCAAAGACAAATAGACAAAAACAATGTGCATAAACAGTGAAGTAGGACGTGTGCAAAGTGCCACCACCGTTCTCACAAGTTAAAGATTTAGAAGTGAAGGAGGAGGAAGTAGAATTTAGATACTCTTGTGATTGTTTGCCATACCAGTTATTGTTTTGGTCAGTTATGTGAATAATAGACTGTATTAGGGCTACATGATATTGGGAAACACTGACACTGCAGTATCTTTATTCTGTGGTAGTTATTACAGTGTAAAAACTACAGGAGTTCTCAGCATGACTTCCAAATGGTTAATTATGCTAGAATGATAGGGAGGGTTTTGTAAGTGAGTGCATCTGCATAGAAAAATAAAATAATAATTTAAATAGCTGAAATGTTTTTGTTGAACTTGAGCCATCATTTCCTGAACTATAAATGCTATGCTCACCCAACATAAAAGCAGGTGAGTGAACTTTTGCATATATCTAGGAGTCCTGAAATCGGAGTGAATTATGTTTTATCAGGCAAACATCTCTTACAGATTAGTCGAGGAAAATATGCAGCTTGTTAATCAGTTGTAGCGTGACGTTTGATTCAATTTGCCCTATTTGATGTTGGGCGTCCTATGATGTGCATATGTATACTGCGATGCCTGCATCCGCAAGAAGCTATTCTTTTTATTTATTTTTTTATTTGTAGCCAAAAGAAAACGTACTGAGAATTATTATATTCGATTTTTTAAGCAGATACAACATTGCAATATTACTGCAGGTGATTTATATTGCTCTTCTAATGTTCCTTTCTACAGTGTGGAGGGTATGCTGAGATTGGCCTGACTGCTGGCAGAGGCAGAGCCGCATGCAAGTGCCAGCATGGGCAGCCAGGTCCCCAGGGACAAGCTGGACAGAAGGTTAGCCGAGCTTCAAGCCTGTAAAGCCCTTTCTCTCTAAGTCTCCACTATGCTGACCGCACCCATCCTCCGTCCACAGGGTCACAGGGGTCTGCCAGGAAACACAGGAGACGTAGGAAGATTGGGAAACTGGGTAAGAACTCGCATTCAAAATTTCTCACCTCCATGCGGGATTCCTCCACATTCGGACCGGGCAAACTCTGCTGTGAGCTCATTAGGCTCCTAATAGAGCCTCATTAGGGACTGTTTAGCAAACACGCAGAGTCATGAGTGAAAGGTGGGGTGGTACTAAAAATGAAGGTAGAGAGGGCACGAGAGAGATGGAGAGAGAAAAAGAGAGTGTAGAGCTGGCCAGAAAGAGGGAGTGAAGTTGTGGAAAATGGCAAAGGAAGCATTGCTGAGCGAAGGCATGATGGAAACAGAGCTGGGAGCAGGCCTGGTCTCAAGACAGTAAACACTGCGGCTTCTCTCTGGCCTTCGGAAGGGCAGTCCAGGCATTAATCAGCATTTATTACCCCCGTTTACATAAGGCGCCATTAATCCTCAAGTCACTGGATCAAGGTCACGTAACAGTGCATGGGTTCTACGCTAACGCACCCTAACAGTTGGTAGATAATAACGGCAGGGCACACCTCATCTACATAGGAGATTTCATCACTGTATGACTCATAAGACACGCGAGAGCAGGGATGCCTCATTGGGAGGAGAGGAAATCAAACCGTACCATGTGCCACCACAACACTTGGCCCATGCGGATTTATAGATGTGATTGTGTTTGAAAAAATGTGACCACAGAGGAATAGCATCCGAGCTTTGGTTCTAGTGGTGAGGGTGAAATTGACTTTCTGGCTCAAGAGCCAGCTCTTCCTTGTAGTGGTGGTTTGTGTTAATACGTGACAGGAGCTATAGTTTGCATTGATGCTGATTGCTGTGTTTTGCTGTGTATGCTTACTTTCACTGCACTTGCCCTGAGCATTTGAACCAGGGTGGGATCCATTAGAAGGAAAAAGCATGTTCAGTCGGACGAGTCAGACTGACAAAGTGAGCGAATCCAGACAGTAAGCAGCAAAATGTGCAGGAGAACGCTTCGCGATCAGCTTAATTAGAGGACATGGCACATTGCATCAGGATCCAATTACTTGTGTACATTTGGCCTACGTGAGCTTTTTTTCTTAAACCCTGGGCGGTAGACATGATTCTTTCCACTCCAAAGTTATGACTAATTTACGTCTTTGATCCAGATCCAGTTCTCAGTGGTGAGTTGGAACAGAAGGCCATCTTTTTTAAAACACAACTCAGACAGCATGGGCCTCAGTGAACATGATCCCTGCTTACAGGGAAGATGCATTACATTTACATTTACGGCATTTAGCTGACGCTCTTATCCAGAGCGACTTACAAGGTTAATCATATTACAGGTAGGCCAATGTAGTGTTAGGAGTCTTGCCCAAGGACTCTTATTGGTGTAGCACAGCATAGTCACCCAGACTGGGATTTAAACCCCAGTCTCCCACATGTGGTGGCTCTCTGGTGGGCAGTGGTGTTATCCACTGAGCTACACCAACCACCGTTACATTGGCATATCGGATGTGATGGCCACATTTGGACAATAAAGCTTTCTCTGAAGGCCGGTCCCGGATGGTAGGCCAGAATAGTTGGTGAATGACTTCTTAACCTGGTAACTTAACTGCTGAGCTGAATCAGGTGAGGCTAAGCAGGGAAATCTCCCAACTGTGTTGGCCCTCCGGGGCTAGAATTGAGCAACCCTGTGGTTGGCCAACTGTTTCTTTCTTACTGTTTCACTCTCAAGCACACAGACAGCAGTAGCCATGATGAATGCTGTGCAGCCGGTGCTCTGTAGGGGGTGGACATCTGTCCTGATTAACTTTTCGCGGTTGGGAAGGTTCGTGTTTACTGCCGCCCTGTTGGGGGCCCACTGAGTGTATTTCCTGCCTTGCGCAGGAACAACTGGATACACGCTGTAGTGGGTGGTCTCAGACTGCACCAGATTCTACCTACTTCCTCTACTGTCCTGGTCACAAAGGTCTGTCCGCTCATATGCGCTTTCTTTACAGGCCGGACTCGGCTGGGATGTGATGAACTTCTCTCGAACAAAGCTGCCTACTTGCAGGCGTTAAGTGAATAAGTGCTTGTTTACGACTGAAAATGATTAGATTGGGGGGAGGAAGAAGTGGGCTTGACAAACAGGGCCAGTTACACAGCTGGCTTCGTTGGTGCAACACTTAAGGTCCATTTTATCAGTAACGTGCCACTGAGGCATTCTAATAGTTGCTAAATACATGTCAGTTCACATCAGATTCGCATGGAAAAGGTTGGACGTCTGGGCTACATGCCCACCCAAGCTGAAAGGATCAGCAAGTCTGTATTGTTATGTATGTTATATATGCCTCATTACGCAGATATCATGGAGTGTCGGGAGTTTGATTAATGCTAGAGCCTATAAAGGCCGGGGCTAATCATTCTCAAAACATCCTGGCAGTTGTGTGCATTTGTTTAAGTCCTAATGTAGCTCTGGGCAGCCTTTTAATACACAAATTCTTCACTTAGACATTGTTGTGAGAATAATTAACCTGTAAATCTGAATTATTTACATTGCTGGTCAACATTATTGGCCAATTAGGACCAACATTTCTACCGCTGACTGTTTCATGCTCTTGTTTAGACTACTTTTTTTTTGCATGTATATTTCTATGTTCCTCTCAATGTGCACTTGTTGTAGGGCCCACGTGGAGAAACTGGGGACTATGGAAACATAGGAGAGCCTGGTTCTAAGGTAAGGTTCTCATGTCCTATTGTTTACTTGATTGCTTACAGATGTCTGTTTATATTCGTTCTGTATTCCCTATGGTCTGATCTGCTTAAGGTTTATTCATAATGATGGCGTCTAGAGAGAAAACTGTATGTGCATTTAAATCTCTCCCTCTAGGGCGAACCTGGGATCAAAGGAGAGAAGGGAATGAGAGGACTGTATGGCCAAGAGGTAAGTGATCGTAATCAGTATGGCCTTTGACATTCTCCTGCTATGCATCAGTCCTGACGATGAGTCTTCCTCTTGCAGGGTGACAGAGGACCTAAAGGCCTAAAAGGTTTACCAGGCGCTGAAGGCCATAAGGTAAGAAATGTGGCACCTCTCCATACAGCTTTGAGAAATGGTCAAGGTGCATGTACCTGCATACAGTTTATGTGTTGCGTGACTTGTCATGAACCCTGTATGTATTACGTCTCTCAGTTCTTCCATAATCTTCTCTCTTAACCGCAGGGAGTGCAAGGGCCTCCTGGAGAGAGGGGTGAGACCGGAGCTCTAGGAGAGAAGGTAAATTAAGACTTTTAAAATTAAAAACATTTACAACATGGTTTTAAAGCTGTTCTTTTGCTGTGGATATTAAGTGACTCATTCACTCCTCGTTGGCTTTTCCAGGGTTTGTCAGGAGAGCGGGGATACAAGGGGATTCCCGGATATCAAGGAGTGAAGGTAAATTTGTTGCCTTTGTTTGTTTCTGTCCCCAAAGCCTTGTATTTCCTCTGTGCACTCCAAATGTCTTATCGTTCCCATTTGTTTCCCTCTACAGGGACAGGAGGGCTTGACTGGAGCTGAAGGACCACCAGGACCACGGGGCCTGCAGGTTGGAAATGGGCTTTAGACCCCTGTGCATTGTGCACCATTAGTTACCACAATGACTTTTAAGACCCCTGGGCCAGTCTTAAATCTAAAACCTGTCACCTTGCAGGTCACTCGTGCATGCATCACTTGCCAAATGATTCATTTTAATGCTGTTGGGTCCAAAGAGGAATTCGCATAAGCATATGATTTTGGCTGTAGCTCTCTCTACACACATAGCAAGCAGCACCTGAGGGTTTGGCAGGTTAGGAGGGTGCGGTAATTGGATGTGTTTTATTAAATAAATTATTTTAGCACAAAACAATCAAGACACACAAGCGGTAGGAAATAATGCTTTAGGATACATGGAAGTGGAAATGGAAAAAGAAAGAAATACTGCTTATAGTGACACAGATCGCAGCCAAAATAAAGCATAAGGTGGAAGGTGCCTAAAGGGGGGAGCGGTGCTGTACTGATTGATCAACAGCTGCAATTTTAGTTTGCAAAGCATGAACAGGCATTAAAGTATTCACCTCCTGGCAGGAAACACAGAGTCATGCAATCCAGCTGTCATATCCTCAGTACCTTTTTAAAAATGTGCAGCATTCTTACACAACATGAGGCCACTTGGACATTATTCAAAACTACCACACATCTATTTCTCCCCCTACTTTGAGAGATCACTTGTCTTGATTTAATGATTTTAACTCTCAGAATCTGGAGTGATGTTTGTCATATTCTGTGTTATTCATACTCTGTTTACTGTAGGTTTGTGAATTAATAGCTGTTAATGTTTCCGTAGTACCATGTGTCAGATAACTCTGGCCTAATTACACGGTTGTGGGTTTGCTCTATGATAGGGTATTGTTGGAGATCCTGGTGACAGAGGAAAATCTGGAGAAAAAGGAAAACCGGTACATATTCCACCTGTTATATTTGTATTTTGATGCATCTGTATGCATTACTCATGGACGCAATGTATGTATTGTACACTTTTAGTACTCTTCCACTGTTTATTATGATATACTTAAGCTCTATTTACTTACCACAGGGAATTCTAGGTCCAAAGGGACGAGCTGGAGGCTTGGGAGAGAAGGTAGGCATGATGTTCCCTATATGTTAAACATTATGATTCAGGAATAAATGGGAGGTTATTCTAATACTTTTAATAGTGTTTTTTTGTGAAACGGTTAACTCTAGAAAACCTAACCAGCTCAGATTGCAGTAGTGGTGAAAGGAACCAGGGGTCATACAAATGTAGCTGTTTTATTTTTTTTATTTACATCAAATTTAGACTCAAAGTAAAAAGAATAGCTGCTCCCAGAAGGAGGTGTGGGAGTGCGGTGGTGTTGGGAAGGAAGATAAAGGTGACCAGGATCAGTAACTAATGAATAATTTAGACTGATCTGATCTATGTTTATTGAGCTACACATACACATAGTGTCTCTTAGTAGGGCGTCGGGCCACTGCGTTTTCTAACCCAACATGCCGGCCCCTTTGCTGAGGATGACCGGCTGCCATTCTGAATCACTCCATGACAAGTCTGGTACATTGGAGTCTTTAATGATGGTGACGTGGTGTTAAGAACAGTCGTAACGGTCTGCATGCATGTAGTCCTGCGTGGTACAGCCCTCTGACAATGGCGCTGCTTTCACAGGATGACTCATGGAGGACACCACTGCTTATTGAATGTCCACAATGGTTTCTGTTGGGTCAGTCAGGTACAGGGATAAGGCCGTCATTGTCAAACATACCCATCAAGTTTCATTCCTGTGGGTTGATTCCTTCTGGGTGCAGCTGTTTGTGCAACTGTATTTGTAAATTCTCTGTAAAAAAAACTCTTGATGATGGTAAAGTCGTGGTTAGTATTCTTTGGTGACTGTTGTGCTTCACAACACCCTGCCTCTACTCTTCGGCCTTGAACCAATTTTAGAAAAGCCAAATGTATAACAGGTTTATGTAAGAGGTTACAGAAATGGTTCAGACGCTTGGTTCCTACCACCACTGTTAACAATTCTGACTCAGTAAGTTTTCCCAGAAGTAAGCATTTCCCATCAAACCGCTGTGAATGATTTTGTTTACCATTGCTTTATGCAATTAAACTTGGGGATTCCAGTGTTAAATACCAGCTGTTTTTCTATCTTAGGGGATCGTTGGTGATCCGGGTTTGCCTGGGAGGGATGGAGACCCTGGCATTGAGGTACATTCTGTGCACACAGCTGAACTGTGCAACATCCTTCCTACATCTCCAGGTCTGTGCTCACATTTTCCAGTTTGGTTGTAATCTCAGGCTCGTTCTCTTGCAGGCCTATCAAGGACCGCAGGGGCCCGAGGGCAGAAGTGGAAGGGTTGGCGAGAGGGTAACATCAATCTGCCTCATAAAACTTCTTCCTGACCAAATGTAGCTTGTAGTGTATATGGCAATTTAATCTTGGTTGACTGACTGTATTTCATACAGGGTGAGAAAGGTGATCAGGGGCCTCCGGGGAACATGGGCCCTCAAGGACGCACCGTAAGTAGTTTCCAGAACGCTCTGCTATGATCTCTTTAAACATCACCTGAATGCTTTTGCCACTCCCTTGAGGTGCTGAGGCACAGAAGACATAAACTCTGCCTTCTGGTAAATTTATAAAACGTTGCTATCTTCAGGGCCTGCAAGGTTATAAGGGGTCTGCTGGAAAGCCGGGAAGACCAGGATTTATTGGGCCTCCAGGAAGAACTGTGAGTGTTTGGAATAGATATTCCAAAGCCATGTGTGACACAAGTTTATTTTCTGTTAAAAAAACGTTTATTTGATCCTAAAATATGGCATTTTCTTACCAGGGACATATTGGAATACCTGGACGACCAGGCCCAAAGGTAATGAATTCCACTCACCCCACTGCTGTTAAAGCATGCTCACCGGACTCCTCTTCTGCTTTGGGTTAGAAAGATGTCACTGATGTGTGCAAAAGACTGTGCTAGCTAGTGGTATTCTCAAATGAAAATGAACTGAGTGGAACAGCGTGTGCTCTTGTAACAAAGACATTTACAGCGGGACACATGGCAAGCAGAGGTTGTGCACCCAGACGGGGTCAGCCCAAGGGCTTAAAGTAAATCAAAGTCGTGTAAGTCTTCAACATCACCTACATTTTTCTGCGTCTATAGATTTCTGCTGTCAGGAGCGTTCTCCGTGGAGGGGTCAGTGCTGCTGTGCAGGATCAGATTATAGTATGGGGGGTTTTCTGTGTTCAGGCATGCTCAAGTTCCTCTTTCCATGCTCTCATATAAGCCGATCTCGGTGACTTCGAAGAAGAAAAACATCCTCCATGAAACAAAATGCAATCAGTATGACTCTCATTCTCAGATGAAGACGGTAGATGAAGGCGTCTCTTGACTTATCATAACTTGGTATTAACAGCAAAGGCTTTCAAGCCATTTACCGTGAAAGATTAGCCAGTGTTCCGTCAGGTTAGCCTACGTTGAAACTTGCCAACGGATTGCTCAATCATCGGGACGCTATCCATTTCAGTAGTTGGGAAGCCACAGGTGCCGAATCGGAGACCATAGAAGTTCAAACACACACGTTTGCCGTATGCACGTGCACACATGGTCATCTGACAGTTCGGAACCCCCGCATGTTTTAACAGTGGTGTCATGTCTGTCCGTCTCTGTGCTCCACTGCTTAGCGCACCGCCGTTTAGCTGCACGTAGCCAGCTGGCTCAGAGAGCAGCCACACTACAAAGTGTCTGAGACCGAAACCATTAACTCCTATATTCTCGTTCCAGTATCAGCCCTCCAGTTCGAACTCACATCTAGATATTTTCCACACATAACTGAAGATCAGGCAGGAAAGGTCTCTGCATTCAGACAGTCATCAATAATTTTAAGAGTATAATTTTTTCCATAATGCCTTTTGATGTGTTATTACATGGCATTAACTGAACTCTCTCGTGTTCACCTACTTCAGTTATCACAGAATGTGTTAGATGGTTTTCAACAGTGTGAATCAATAAGATTTATGATAGCTTATGATAGTGATACGAGTGACTTTCGACTACAGCAGTACTTTACAGAGGTGGGAGTAACTCACACATGTGCAAGTCTCAAGTCTTAACCTTAATCATAAGCAAGCCCCACTTTTTTTTTATGTCCAATAAGTCTCAAGTCAAGTTAAATGGAGTTATGATACTCTACCTCCAGTTTCCACATTTAAATCAGTGAAAAATCAGCAGCCATTAAGAGATGAACTGATATTCAGCATTAACTAACACTGTTTGGTTTCGTCTTGACCTTTTAACTCATCTGTAGAAGCTGCTTCTCATATGAGATTACGTCATTGTATTCTTGTTACAGTGCACAAAAAGCCAGAGCCAAATAGTCAGGTGAAAAAATGACTATGTACCAAATAAAAAAACTTTGTTTTTTAAACATCTGATCTTCATATGAACAATATCAAGAGACCAAGGCAGCATAACTAAACACATAAAAACTTAAAAAATAATTTCTAAACTTTTGTGAACAGAAATGCAGTCTTCTTGTGAGAAAGTTTAGGATATCCCCACATTTTATTACTACTTAAAATGCCTAAAATTAAAATCAGGTGCCTCACCATCTTCTGTAATGATTAGGACATAGTTGTGATGATTCTAGAGGAGCTGGTCTTATTTAAACCTCAGATCTTTAGTTTGTGTTGCTCCGGATTGTTAGTAGATTTTTACCATAATGAGATCCAAAGGGCGTACTGGCCTTCAGAAAGAAAGTGTTTGTACACTACAAGTAATATTATATCTTTATGCCATATAGATATCTCACAATAGTGATTTAATTCTTTTAATTTAATTTTTTATTTAAAAAAAAACTAAACCTCTGCAAAATATTTTTTTTATGAACTAAAGTTCTGTTTCACCAAAATAGTGGTTGTGGAATGTTCATCAGATGGGTGTCTGTACACTCCAACTGATTTTAATACTTATAAAACAGAAATACAATTTAAACTAACTATTTCTTACCAAACTAACAAATTGTAGTATGACTTTGAGAGATGTGTTTTTATCATTTACAGGCGAAGTAGGTTTATAGCTGTGGCTCAGTAAAGTTATGGCAGGTTTGGGAAGTTTTACAATGCATGTTTTTCACTATGTCTGTGTATTTCAGTGCGTTTCAAGTCTTAATGAATAAGAGCAACAGGCTCCTCGTCTCTCTGAACCTTGTACGTTTTTAAACAGAACCTGCACTTTTAGAGACCATCCCTTATCGCCTTCAGCGCCTGATGCGATTCTGGCCATAGCAATCAAACGTACTCGACAAAATGAAATCGGGAGCTCTGAAGGAATGGAACGGCTGTACTTCCCCTGGTTTACCACGACTTCGAAAATGAATTTTTAGGTGATTTTAGGAGGTAATTTCTGAGCAGTAGGAGGTGTGAAAGGCGAATATTCACAGAATATCTGAGATCAGCCAAACTGTACCGAGCTACTAAGCCAGAGAACAAAACTTAACTGACTCCTCTGTCAGGTTAAAACATCAGCGGCAGCCCTTTAGAGTTAGAGCAGAACAGCTGACCGTAGGTCAGTGCAGTCATGCAGCAGGACTTAAATGTGGAGCCTGTAGAGTTTAGTTACTTTATGCTCCTCTCTGCTCTTTCCAAAATCTAAAGTTACCGCTGATCTTCGACTTGCTAACCGACAGTTGCATACCTTTTTGTGTGGGCTCTGTAGTGACAGATGAACGTTGGTTGTGTTGGTTGGCTCACTGATGTTTGATCTGCAGACCCTCCATATCGCTGTTCCCTCTTTACCACTTTCGTCCACAACGCAATCCTCTAATCCAGACCTTCACTTTTTCTGATGTGGCTGATGTCAGTATTTATTTACTTTCCAGCCAGTGAAGGCCGTTATGTAGAAGTTTAATTGTTCAGTGTCAGGAAAATACAAATATGGACAAAACGAACACAGAGTACAGACGGGAGGCTCTGAATCTGCCTTTAATGGGAAGCATAAATTAAGCTGATTTTGCATATTCAGTTTTTCCATAAAGACCATAAACACGTTCAGTGGTGTTGAGGTTCTGGACTTTGTGGTGGTCAGTCCACCACCTTCTGAGAAGGCTAGCAGCTTCTTTGTTGGATGTGTGTGTCTCTTTTTCCCAGTGAGGAGCTTCTTGAACAGCTCCTTTCAGACCTCCATAGCATTGAGGTGTCTTCTCACAGTGGAGGAAGGCAGAAACACCTGTGGATGTTCTCCGGTCTGAAGCAGGAAGAGTGGAGCTTGATGTTCTTCTCTCTCTTTATCTCTCAGAGATGAAAGCTTTAAGTGCTGTTGAGTCTTATTTGTCCTGTAGCTTTTGACTTTCTGCTGTCTTATGAAGGGGGTTTATCTTGTGTTTCATCTCCTCAGAACTGTGCACTGAAAAATTAACAACTTCATGGTCACTTTGATTAAAAATTGTAAGTTTAGTCACTGACTTCTGCCCAGTACTGTATATCTGTTGTGTCGCCCTGTGCTCCTATTTGATCACACTGGCCGATTTCCATTCATTTGCCTTTCTGTAAAACTTGAACCTCACACTGTACAAGCCGAATAAACATGTGAAGCAAACTTCACATCTTGGCCAAGGTGGCAAATTATGTTTATATTGCAAGTTAAAATGCTTGAATTAAATATCGTTATCTTTTTACATTACGGGCTACATAGAAGCTAAGAGGTGACTGACTGTTTAGCTCAATGAGTCACATAAAATTTTGACACAACATTTTGTTTTGTATTTAGCAGCAGCAGCAGCATTCAAATTCGATGTGATTCTTCGACTTGCCTCATGTTATGAACCCCATAAAACTGCAGTATGTTAGTAACAGTAACAAATTGGCTGATTTGGGTTCGCCTGCAGCAAAAATCGCCTGACTCCGATTGTGCACCTCTAATCTACTATAAATATTTTTTGTTTATCTTGCAGGGAGCCACTGGTATTCTAGGAATTCAAGGCGTAAAAGGGCAGACGGTAGTAAAGCGCTAATTTATTACATTGTTTGTGCACATGTCCTTTAAGTTGCCCATATTTAACCTTTTATTTGTTCACGCAGGGAGTTAAAGGACAGAAAGGCCCCAAAGGCAGGGTAAGACTTGCACGTTGCACTGCTTGGTGATCTGTAAGTTGACTGGTTTTACCTGCTCTTTTTTAAGGTGGCACTGTGAATGCACAGAGCCTGAAACTGTCCCAGTGTAGTTCAGTGTTGTAACAGATGCAGAAATGCAGTTAGATTATTTTGAGTGCACAGACGTAACAAATGGCAGCAACTTTGCTTGAACATCTGCTTTAATCCCTCTGGAGTTCCAATCCTGGCACATGTTGCCAAGACGAATGTGACTTTCAGAGATGACTTAATGTTGTATATACTGTAATAATGCTGGTGTTTGTGTGTCAAAGGTTGGGGATAGAGGTAAGCCAGGACCACATGGAAGCCAGGGGAAGCGAGGGCCAGCTGGAGAGCCTGGTCGTAAAGGTCGTGTGGGGACCAAAGGAGTAAGAGGAGATGGAGGACCAGTGGGCTTTCAGGGACCACCGGGACCACCAGTGAGTGATGAGTGTGCAAGAATGAATCCTTAGTGGTTGGGCTTGTATTGACTCTCAAATAATACAGGTGGTTCTGGTTTTGACTCTGACATATTATAACAAGATGAATGAACAGCATGGATGTCAGTAGCTTGACTTGGGCATTTGTGAATCTCTTTAATTCACATGGAGCAGTGGATTGTCTGCTGAAGGGTCCATTAGTTAAACAAAGACTAGAGCACACAGTAACCCAACCATGTGTTCAGTTCAGGGTTTTAGAGTTTGTTCCTTTATATTCCCGCTCAACTTCAAAGGTACAGTCATTGTGCCACTTGGCACCGCGTGCCTAAATTGTGTGGTAACCATTTTGTGTCAAGAGCGCTAGTAAACGCTTTCTCGTTAGTGTGGCTCAGCAGCCCGGGGCGAAGCCTGTAAATCTATAATGAGCCCGGTGAAATATTGTTGGCTGTGTTTGTTTCTCCCTCATTACAAAGCTACCCATTTCCTCTCTGAGCCTCTTACCATGGGGCAAAACAGCCCAGAGCTGGGTGGTTGGTTTTAGAGCTGGGCCTGAGCCAGAGATGGAGGCAGTAATGATCTCTCTTTCTCTCTCTCTCTCTCTCTCTCTCTCTCTCTCCCAGGGCCCCACACTCCCTGCCCAACACGTTATCGAGGTCTGCAAAAAAGTGGTGCTGGAGCAGATGTCCACCTTCGCCAACTCGGTGAAGCGTACGTGTGCTGCTGTTTGTCCGCTTTATGGAGAAGTGCCCATGGGTGCCCCAGGCCCTCCAGGACAGAAAGGACCACCTGGACCTCCTGTGAGTCACTTCTTCTCGGACTGGGCTTAAACCAAGAACAGCTTTTAAAAAAACAAAACACACAATATGGAATAATCACACTGCTGTGAAGGTCTGGAAACTGTGGTTTGGTTCAGATATCACAAACTTGTAATTTATGCCTTCCAGCTTCACTGGACGTCAAGTAATGTTTCTTGTGAATAGCACACAAAGGAAGAGCACGCTCCATACATCAACCCTCTCAATGTCTCCTGAGCTAGCTTTGCTGTATACATAGCATGAAGCCCTCCAGAGAACATGCCGCACCGCTTGGCACTATTGGTTGGAATTACAACATTCAGAATTTCCAAGTCTCTCTGTGAAGACAAATAGAAAGTTAGAGACGGGGCACTTGCTCTGTGTAGAACAGTTCTTGGAGAGAATCCCTCTACTACACTGGAGTGGAAAGCCTTTTCCATATTTCTCCAGCAGACCTTTTTCAGGCTTCTCAAACATTTTCACTTGGGAGGCCCAAAGGCCGATAAAAGTTCACTGAGCCTCAAATGTAGACATGTAAAAAGTACAGAGTTAAAGAACTGGCTCTGTCAGAGCAGTGAAGGCTCTTAGCGTAACGGCTAGTCAGGCTGGTGGGTTCCTCAACTTACCTTACATTTATGGTTCTGTGCAAAAGGTATTTATTTATTTATTTGAACCAGGAAATGTTGTATGTAAATCCAAAAACTGGGGCAGCAGCCAAAAACATTAAATAAAAAAAAACAAACACATTTGTGATTTGAGTAGATATGTTAACAGAGTCGGTGTGTTAACCATTTCTAAATCTCTCCTCAAAGCCAGTATACAGTTAGCATCTAGTAAACAGTTTTTATCTAATTACACCAGGTGCTGCAGATGCAATGCAACAAGCCCACATAATGGAAAGAGTGTAGCAAGGACTCAGGAACTAAACCTGCAGTGGGTTATTTATCTGCAACATGATGCATAATACAGGATCTCTATATATATATATATATATATATATATATATATATATATATATATATATATATATATATATATATATATATATATATAAATTTTTTTTTTTTTTTCAATAAGTAAACCTGACAGTTACTGACAGTTATTTCTTGTTTTAACTGTCTTACGTAAGAGTTTAGAAATAAATAAAACCCTAAAAGAGCAAAAACAAAAGTCTACGTTTACTAGGAGCAAAACAAGACTTGAAAATAGAAATGAAAGCTTTAATTACTCAATTTATTTTTTCCTGTGACATAGCACATGTACCATATCATGCAAATATTAGTAGACATGGTTTGTGAAAATGACTGAATGAAATGTACCTCCCCCTATTTATGCTAAGTTTTGTTTGAAGCAACCAAATAAGTAGATGTTTTGCACAGTCTAAATAGTTGAACACTGCACCTACTGATTTCAGTCCTGTGGTAATCAAAGTCGATGTACTGTCTGTAACTGCACCCAAATAATCAATATGTCCTTTTTGACTGGTGGGACATTAGGGTGATCCTGGCATTGACGGTGCTGATGGAGAAGTGGGACAGCAAGGCTTCTACGGAGAGGCTGGGGATCCAGGCAGACAAGGAGAACGAGGTAATACATTATCGTTGTCGTATATACAGGATGTTTGGTTGCTGTCAGAACAAGATCTTCTATTTCCAGAAATGTAGCTTTATAGTAGCGGGTGAAAACTAAGGCTTTAATGGAAGCTAATGAAAATGATTTAGTCCCAAGTGATCTGGGGTATTTTCTTTGTGTTATTAATGATGAATTTTTTTAATGTAAAGGTGTCAGTCTTGTGATGTCTGAGGTCCTGTACAGAAACTTCACTACTGATAAACACAAATATGTCCCATAATGTCAGACAGCATGTGTTCCGTGTTTAGTTGAACACAAAAGCTGTAAACGAGTTCAACGCTAGGGATGGTTGGCCTGTGCCAAATGAATGTGCTGAAAGGTCATGCGCTGCATTGTAAGTAGTTCAGTTTGTGTGTTGGGGTGTTTTAGGTTTGGTTCATTCCAGGACTTAGGAGTCTGAATATGGGTGGAGTGGTGGGTTTCCCCAGAGTAGAGAGCTGGATTTATAGCTCTGAGCACTGGTAAGGCTCTTCTCGCCTGGATGTTGTTGGTCCTAAGACAGCGGAGCATTACAGTAACTAGGAGTTAGCCTCTATTTAGCCAAAAAGGACAAAATACTGAATTTCTACACAACAAACAAATTCCTGAGTAATAGAATGGTTCGGGTTCAGCCTTTATTTCTAAATATGCTTAACTAATAAATAGAAATTGTGCCGATTATTCGCTGTAGTGGATGCATGTTAGTAGTAGTCTGCTGTGCACTTCAGCTGAGACGTGATGCCTTTAACTGCCTTCTGCTGGTTAAAACGGCTGATTCGCTGAGGGACAGTATCTCTCTCCTAAAGGTCCATTTGTCCGGTATAGAATCCCTACGTGTGAGATATAGAACTGGATCTGTTTCCTTACGTAAAGATAGCCAACATCTGTCAGCAGAGTAAGAGTAATAAGATTATTAAGCATAACCAGATGTGTGGCTCTCGTGCCAAATAACATTAACATGACCGATGAGCGCACAGATGCAGTCAAAGGATGTTTAAGAACGAAGTGTTTGAAGAAAGATTACCTCCGATATTACCTTGGTTTGTTTGGACGCAGAATGAGATATGAGAGTTGAAGAATGAAAGGAATACGTACAGAGGGTTAGTTTAACTGAGAATGGAAAGCCTGGACGGTGGTGTTCATAGCAGGCTTAAGATACTGGATACACCTGCATGAGCTGAGACACGTGCCAGGTCAGCATTAGCGGGGTTTGGACAGGTTAACTCGAGAACACAGCAGAATATCTTCATAATGGCATCCAATCCCAACTCCCCTTCACCTCCCTGCAGTCAGATGGAGTGAGGAGAGCATCTTATCATCCTCATCCTGCTTTTTATTACTCATGAAATAACGATGATAGGCTACTATGGATGGATGATACGGCAGCGTGGAGATTAAAGCATGCTTCCTATCTACGGGACTGTGCCCAGAAGAGCTAATGCAGATTATTTACTAGCCGTTTTATTCAGTTATGACATCATCACTACACATGGTCATTAAGCAGTTTGAACAGCGTGTACCAGAGTGGCTGCTCTTTCCTTTGGGCAGACCACTTGTACAACACATTAAGAGTTTGGTTTAATAAGACGTATGTGGTGTTTCTTTTTTCCCTGCCCCCAGGTGATTCGGGAGAGAGAGGAGACAAGGGTCCTAAAGGCTACAGCTTACCTGGTCACATTGGAGATCAGGGGACACAGGGTAAATATATTTTACATAGTTCATCAATTATTCCAGGTGTTAACTTCATAATCCAGTTTAGCGTGTCACCTTGTTTACCTACAGACTACGGTAGAAGCTTATGTGCTAGAATATGGCTGGAACATACTAAGTGACCATCACATATTAGCCCTGTTACAGTAATCGTGTGTGTATGTAGATAGATAGTACTTATTAGTAAATGGGTGACTGAGGTTGATGATTAGAGAGATGCAAAGCAATATTTTTTTTTCCTCCCTGTCCACCTATTGTAGAGTGTGATTTCTTTTTTGTCTTTTAAGTGCATATTTGAAAATAACGATAAGCTTTACAAATTGAACCAATTGAACAACGCCTGGAAAGATTTTCACTCTGGCACAGCTTGCTCAGGTCTTTGCAGTAGTCCCTCTCGTTACATGAGATCTCCTCTGGCAGGGAAGCACAGGTGTTGTAGTATGCCGGTAGGCCTGCACACTAGAACTCCACTTTATTCTCCCCACTCCATACATTCCAGATATGGAAACGAAGCTGCAAAATCAGACGCTTTAATTAAAAAAAGAAAGAAAGAAAAGAACCGGTTACATATCCACGTGTAGCTCCTTCCACTCCTAAGGAGTGTTTTAGCCCAGACTGCATTTTAATACATGGCAGCCACTGGCTAAAGAATTTTTTCTTTCCCTTCCTCCTCATTTTTAATTATTGGACTTCAGGAGATACCCTTCAAAGCTGGTTTATACCTGCAGAGGAAGTTACATTAACTTCCAAGTACAGAAGATTTTACCCATTCATGTTAATATACTTGCTTTACATTACACACTGATATTTTCATGAGGACCCTTTTCTGTTCTCCCATCCAACGTTATAAGGCCCAAAGTACACAGCAGAGAAACTCCCCTTTTCCCTGTTACATGATTACTGCCAGCCTACTAGCAAGCTTGGCACATCCAGCTCCAGTCTAGCCTGTGATGGTGGATATGCCAGCTTGTTCTGCCGGACCCTAAATCAATCAAACTGATGAGGCGGAACTTGTAGCAGAATGCCGCTCTGCTTGTTGACCATTCAGAGCACAATGGGCTCATCTTTGAGGCTCTAACAGAGGAAACAGATGGACAGTAAACATTTTTGAGGTGGGAGGGAAAGCGTATAAATCTGTTCTACTGGACCCCAAAAATAAACATTCTGATTACTGAAAATGAGCAGAGGTCCCCTTTAACGGGAGGCTGTGTAACGATGTATAAATTGAAGGTGACTGGTTTTGGGACACACAAAGATGAAAGGATGGTAGTACCATTGATCTGCCCAGCTATAAAGTCTTACCTTGAAGTTTCACTCTTAAACTTCCAGGTCAGCGCGGACGGCCTGGCAGGGCTTTTGATGGGCGCCCGGGTCAGATGGGCGAGAGAGGTCACGTTGGGCGTCCAGGACTAAGGGGTCATGCTGGACTACGTGGGGTTCCTGGAGTTTGTCTGACCTCAGGCTGTGCTTTGCTCAATGCCACTGCCAAAGGTGCACCCCAGCAGATACCCCAGTGGGCACCAGAGCCAGTACCCCAGCGGTCCCCACAGCGTGCTCCTCAAAGGTCTCCGCAGAGGGCTCCTCCGCGCTCGTCCCATTGGGCATCCCAGAGACAGAGAACACGCCAATGAAGGCAGCGAGCAACTATATTTAAACGAAGGGAAAATTAAAATCACGCTGTGTAAAAAAAATAGCTGTTAAAGAGAATCAATCATGTAAATACACAAACACCCTCGCTCCCAAAAGACTGGAAGATACCAAAATATTGTATATGGCAGAGTAACTGGTTAGTTACCGTACGGCCTCCTGAAGATTCTTCTCAAACATAGTCAAGCGTTTTAAGTGTAATATATTCAGGTTTTACCAGACCACCTTTAGGCACCTGTGTTTTTCAGTCACTGCTGTTTATAATAAAACAGGGAAAATTATGCATTCTTGATTTCAAGTACGATTTTCAGTTTCTGCTTCCTCAGAATCGCTTTGCCCTGGCCTTTATGTTAATATCTACACACGGTACTGTCCAGAAGTCAGAGACCCGTCCACCTTTGTTTCATTCATTTTCAGTTATTTATTCCTCAGGAGATGTTTCTAATTGGATATTCTGAAATAACCCTCTTGCACAAGAAATAAAAGTTCTAAATAAAAATACAGTTTAAAAGCTACAGAGAGAACACCTCACTCCTAACAACCACCTGGAAGACCCCCAACACTGTCCCCAGGCGATAAACCTTTTATCTCTGAGAGAGAGGAGAACATCAGGCTCCACTCCTCCTCCTTCAGATCTGAGAACCTCCACAGATTCCTATCCATCCTTTTTCCACTGTGAGATACCTCAACGCTACCGAGGTCTGAAAGGAGGTGTAGCTGTTCAAGAAGCTCACTGAGAAAAGGAGACCTAGACACATCCAACAAAGAAGCTGCTGCTGGTGTTCTCAGAACAATGGACTGACCACTCAAGAACCTCAACACCGCTGAATGTGTTTGGATGGCGAGTAGAAGCAGCAGAAAAAGCTAAACCCACTTCTAAGACTGAACTTTGGAAGTGGATCTCTTTGAGGAGCTGTAAGTGAGTCTCCTGAGGAGAACGAAGACTGGACACACTGAACACTGACACGTCTGATAAGTAAATGTAGCTCTGGAGGCTTTGAGAGCAGGTGGTCTCTGGCTTTTGCGCATGTCTTCATATGGTGTCCAAGTGCACCAAGCTGGTTCTGCCCTGAATTAGTGCTCAGTCTTTTAAGTGCTGGATGTCCTCACATGATGGCTAACAGCAGATTAGCTGGAGTATATGGATTCTGTGTTAAGGCGTCTGGTGAACCCTGTAGGGATATCTGGGTAAGGCGTCAGTATGTACTGCAATCTGATGAACGGGCGGCGTTAAGATGCATGTAAATTTGCCATAGTGAGGTCGGAGTCAGGTCTTTTGACTTAATAAATACAAAATTTATAAATAAATAAGGGCACAGAGAAAAATATATTGTGCTGTAATGTGAAACAAATAAATATTAAATGATAAAATAAATGGCATTTATGTGTTTATTCGGTATTAACCTTGTAGTTACTACTGTACTACTGACATAGTGAATTAGCAAGAACCAGCAATAACCATGAACTAGGTTATCTAAATAAATAGATTTCATTAGGCTTATGGAAAAACATTTAGTTAATTTAATAAAATTAAATATCTTCAATATACAGCATCCCAACAGAGCGCTCTTACCACCTTCACTACAGATGAGAAGCGACAGCAAACGATCTGGAATATTCCTCAGCCGAACTACGTCATCATTTGTACTGTGTGTGGACTACAGAGGCACAGTCAAAAGTTTAGGTACACCCCTCTAAATGGATGGTGTTGGTGATCTTATAGACTCTACAGTGGTACACTGAACAGCTCCACCTGATGAGAGTCTGAACCAGTCCATATCCTGATACACCACATCTACTCCTGATGTACACAGTATGGTACTCCGCCATATCTCCACCTCTAATATATATTTAGTGGTGTAAAAACTTTGATCTCTTTTTCTGCACAGTGTAAAAGCTCTAGCTCTCCTTTCAGGTTAGTGAATATTCATGATGGACCGACCAATAGAATCGCTCCAAACCTGCTTAGTAATAAACCTTGTTCTATCAGCTCCACTGCAGGGTAAGGAAGCTGCTCCATCCTCCTGTACAGCTCCACACTGGAGGGGTTTAAGGTGGACTGTATAATTCCACTCGGGAGGGTTTTAAGGTGGACTGTATAATTCCATCAGGGCTAGTTTATAGTTTGGTGTCTTCACTTTTATTCTACAGTAGAGCTTTAAGATACACAGAAGGAGACCCTGCTACGAGGAGCCGTGTCTAGACGTTCGACTGGCAGTGTAAATAGAGAGAATTCTGAGTATCTGTATTCAGTCCTCAGATCTATTCAAACAAGGGACGCAGCGCTGAAAAGCCAAAAGCCTCAGACAACGCTGTAGAGGCTTGGGCCTGGATGTAACGTGGATAGGTCATGTCTCGACAAGCGGATAGGACTGAGTTGGGATGAATATGTAATTGTGCTGGCCAACATTATTCAGGTTCAGGTCTGTTGGGTCTCTCTTCTACTGCCAAGCCAAATGGCTCTCTGGACCATGCTGTGCTGTTCAGCGCTGGTTACGCTTCCTCTTTCCATCTGCTGTGCCACTAAATCTGAAACAGGAAATACTCAAGACAACCACACTTTTTGCTAGCTGCTAACAGGCTAATAGCCAGTCCACGCAACAGCCCATTCCTTACCTCCTGCATCCAACAACAAATTCCACTCCCACCCTGCGATGTGAGTATTGCACATGCGCACTCTATGATGACGTTGCTGAAGCGAGATATTGTGCGTACCTAATTCCAAGCCACATTTGTAATTCCGCGCTCTCAGAGTCTGAAGGTACATTTGCTGAGCAGGCTCTCCTCTACCCTCTGGTATATGAGATCCTACACCCATGCTAATAGCTACACACACATACCTCTCACCACCATCTGGCACTCTCAGAGTCTTTATTTGCTGGACAGGTGAAAATCAGAGAGTTACAGTGCCCTTACTTTTTGCGCCCACCCGTTAGTGCGCCCACCCTGCGCCCCAGCAGGGTAGCAGCTCGAAGCACCACAGAATAATTCTGGTTTTTAGCCTCTAACTGGGTGTCCGTTGGCAGTGAGCCTGTACTGTGGTGGTGCCATGCACTCAATGTTAGTTTAGCCTAGCAACAAGCACAAGAACCTCCCGTAGCTTCCTTATCCACCATCCAGATCCAGGTGGCACCTTATTTACACACCCGTCTCTGCCCGGACCTTTTTTCAGGGGCTCAGCGAAAGGAAATTTGCTGTCACAGTGCACATGACGTGTCCTGCCATTGACAGCAACTAGAAACTGGCTGTACGGTATGGAGGGCTCCTAGTGAGCCTCAATCCTGTCAGGCTGTGGAGCGCCGCACTGCCCTAACTGCTGGTGAGGTTACCTGGGGAGCCATCGACAGTCAGTCACCCCTAGTAGTGATACGAGGGACACTAGCAGCTGAGTGATATGTGAAGGACAAACTCCGGCCACATGGGTTGGCTCTCATGGCAGATCTTTCAACTGGCATTAGTCAGCAGGATAAAGCTTTGCACACGGCAAAGGCTTCCCAGGAATGTCTCAGCCAGAATGCAACACTTCCTTGGCCTGCCCGGTCACCAGATGTATTGCTAATCGAGCATTTATGGGACCAGCTGGGACGCCAGCTTCGGCAACCTACGAGTATTCAGGATCTCCAGGCCCAGCTGCAGCATCTGTGGGCAAATGTGCTGGAGGATGCCATACGGAACCGGAATGCCTCCATGGCCAACCGTATCATCATGCATCCAGACTAGGCGCAGCCCAACAGGGCACTAGAGCCTACTTTCAGTTTGCTCCAGCAAACTGCTCGTTTCACTCCAATACTAAAATCACGTACACGAATGTTGAACCAACAAGTGAATCGGTAGGTCTCACCTTCAAAGAGTTCTGTGGCATTGAGTACGGTAAGATGGGAGAGGCCGGTTTGAGAAATCCCAGGATTCAGGAGCTCCATGTTAAACAGCGTCTGAACGGAAATGGCAGTGGTACGGACACCCTCCACGCTCTGAACCCTTTGGCCCTGCAGTGGAAAACAGGCTTCGTTTTAGGCCAAGAAGGCACATCCAATTTTTTCCTGTCTTGAGGCTTGAACACTGACAGTTACTGCCAGTTAGTTGTGGTCGTGATGCCACAGCACATGGGCTTTTGGGTCTAATTCATCTACAGGCCGCTGGACTCTAATGAGTAAATACACATGAGCCCACCACACTGTACTGTTGCACGACAACGCCAGGCTCTGACACAGTGTAGCTGAGTGGGGAGCATTTCCTAACCTCCTCGTGTGTCTGTATCCGACCCCGTGAGTCTGAGAAACAGTCAGTAGGCAGTGTGGTGTTCTCTCATAATGCTGCACCAATTCCTTCCATGGAAACTCTTATGATTTCTCTCCATCTCTCCCTCTGTTTTTCTCCCCGTCAGTTCAATCACTTGTCTCAGCTACACATCGCACTAATCCCCCGAGCTCACGGCTGGAGCGATCATGTTAATTGTCGTTTAGTGCTGAAATTGTGAACCATTACATCGCAGGCGAAAGGGAACTGCCAAACAAAGTGCGGGTGTTTATGTACCTGAGGTTTCTCCTGGATCAGGGAGCTGAAATAAAGCGGGATATTCCACTACAGCGTGCCATTAGGATCTCCTGTTTTAACCTAGACTGCACCAATGACCTTAGAAGAAAAGGCCAACAAACCTTTAACAGGAAACCACACTTAGTGTTTATCCAGGCAATTCACATTAGACGCTAATGTGGCACGGCATTCCGCGTATCCAGTTCTACGACAACGGCTTTCATCGTGCTTTCCCATCCTTCAATAATGGAAAGCACCCACTGAAAGGAGTTTCCGGTTTCCAACAGGCCATGTATTCTCTGGTCCGCCGCATGTATTCCACAGTCTCCTCGCTCAATGACAGAAGACCTAAGCAGGTCCAAACCACAAGGGTTTTCCAAAAAGCAAGAAATTCATCATTAACGCCGTCAAAGCCCCACTGCTATTCAGGAAACAAGGTTAACCTTCACCTTATGACCCAGCAAACCTTACTGAATATACACCCATCAGCCATAACATTACAACCACCTCCTTGTATCTACACTCGGTGTCCATGTTATCAGCTCCACTGACCATACAGGACACTCTGTAGGTGTACAGGTCCAGACTGTAGTCCATCTGTTTCTCTGTGTACTGTATTACCCTGTTCTTCAATGGTCAGGACCCCCACAGGACCACCACAGAGCAGGTATGATGTGGGTGGTGGATCATTCCCAGCACTGCAGTGACACTGATGTGGAGGTGGTGTGTTAGTGTGTGTGGTGCTGGTGTGAGTGGATCAGACAGCAGTGCTGCTGGAGTGTTTGGACACTGTGTCCACTCACTGTCCACTCTATTAGACACTCCTACCTTGCTGGTCCACCTTGTAGATGGACAGTCAGAGACGATAGCTCATCTGCTGCTGCACAGTGCAGTGTGGGTCATCCTCTAGTCCTTCATCAGAGGGCACAGAACGCTGCCCACAGGACGCTGTTGTGCGGGATAGGTGTGGTTGGTGGACGATTCTCAGGCCGGCAGTGACACTGAGATGTCAAGCAGCAATGCTGTGTCTGATCGACTCACACCAGCACCACACACACTAACCCCACCACCACGTCAGTGTCACTGCAGTGCTGAGAATGACCCACCACCCACATCACACCTGCTATGTGGTGGTCCTGTGGGGGTCCTGACCATTGAAGAACAGGGTAATACAGTACACAGAGAAACAGATGGACTACAGTCTGGACCTGTACACCTACAGAGTGTCCTGTATGGTCAGTGGAGCTGATAGAACGGGCAGTGAATGTAGATATACTGAGGTGGTCAATGTTACGGCTGATTGGGCTGATTGGTATCTAGTCCTATGAAGGCAGCTGTATCTTTCAATCTGGTGGGCGGATTCCCCGGAACATGCAAAGTTATCCAGACATTTCCCTTTAAGTGCATCAATCATTGCACCCCAGTCCTCCTCCGATTAAACACTTGTCAAAGGGACAGCTGCTCGGCCAGGCTCAGCAAGTGGGTCTATACAGAAGTGCGCTCTGGGACATCTGCAAAGCAATCTCAGGAAGTCAGTGGCAGGATTTGGCAAGAAAAGGATCGGGCCTGGCAACTTAAATGAAGTTCCCTCAGTTCGGCGTTCGAGGCGCTGGGTTTGGGAAGGAAAGAGTAAACGCTCTTGCTTAATTTGCTTCCTGTCAGGATTTGAGGCGTCCTTACAGAGTCCAACACTGGAGGAGCGGAGGACGGGTCTCGGAGGACGTGGGTGATGACTCGGTAGAATTTGAGAAGATGGAGGCACTGGGTCCGTGGGTGGAGAAGAGAACAGAGCTTTTCGCTTTCTGGCATGTTCATCATCATCCCCACATGTCTGTTCAATCAGGCAGCGTCCAACAGGCACAGGATTCATTAGATAGTCTTCGTTATAGCTCCCTTACTGTCGCCTCTCATTTGGCACGTATACTCCAACTAACATTCCTACAGCTACTACAGTATCAGCAGCTCATGCCACTAGTCAAGGTATCTGTTAGCCAAGATTTCTGTGCTGTTCAAACACAAATCCATTAAATGACTGAATGTAGGGGCAGAAATACGGTTATTTTGGAACATGCCTTCTATTTTACGACGTCATCCTTCTGGATTTCTATGAAAAACTGCTCGGTGTACATGATAGTGCTGCTAAAACAGATTAAATCACTGAAAGGTATGACATTACGCTCTACAAACCGTTGTGCTGTCCGTGACTTACAGTCAAAACAGTCTCGTTAAATTGAGTATTATGGTTATTGCCAAGAAATCTCTGTTCCAGAACATCAATTTCATGTGCTGCACAAGTCCACTGCACATGATTAGCATAAGCAACAGTCCAAAATGGCCATTTCAGGTTTATTATGCAAGAGTGGCGATCGATTCCAACCTACCAATATAAACTCTGAATTTTCCTGATCGTAAGTTCTCGGAGTCTGGGGAACCGCTTTTGTTTTTGTTATCTAAATGATCTTTCCTGCGCATACATGCACTTCAGACTTACACACATAATCGCTTTTGACTTTGTAGGGGTGAAATATAAGCAAACAGTATGTATTCATAAGTATGAACAAAGATATAAAACAGAAAAACCATCACAACCGATTAACATTAGAACTTTTGCAAAGCTGTTGTTGGCAATTACAGCTCCAAGCAAGAAGTAATCCGCTTTGCAGCACTGTGGTCGAGTCCTGGCCTACTGTTCTTGGCAAAACACGTCCTCGGTTCCACAAATTCCCTCTCATGGACATGCGATTCTAAAATCCTCCATAAATTTTCAACAGGATTCGAGTCAGGAGATTGGCTAGGCCAGGCAGGCTCCACTTTTTCGGGAAGCAGTCGGAGCTCCTTTGGCTGTAGAGTCAGTTTCTTGGCAAATAAGATTAGATTATCTCCCGGCACATCGCTCAATTAATGTTCAATGGGGTGTAACGACCCGGTACCGATGGCAGAGAAGCTGGCCACCCATATTGTGATGCTCCCAGCCTCATACTTCACTTTGGGAACCATGTTCTTACATGCAACCTTCGTTCTCCCAACATGATAAGCTGAATTACAGTCAAATTATTTAATTGTCTATTTCTACGGAAGGGCTCTAGGCGAGGACAGTCGTTCTCTTGAGTGTAGCCTTTTGGGGCATTTGTGCTGCACACGGAGGAACCCACACAAACCCACTAGGGGGGCAGGGAGCACACTATCCACAGCGCCCTGGGAGCAGTTGGGGGTTACGTGCCTTGCTCATGGGTACTTCAGTCAGGTCCTGTTGGTTCAAGGAATCAAACCGGCGGCCCTCTGGTCACAAGGCTGACCTCTTCCCTAACCTCTAGCCCATGACTGCCCCCACATTTAAAATTTAGTAGTGCTTCTGTTTATTACTCACTGATCTTATCTTCCACACCGCTTTATCCCTCTTGGTGCTGGAGCCTATTCCAGGGCTCACAGGTCGTCGGTTCATCACAGGGCTGCTACTATTACAGAAGAGGGACCTTTATGGGCATGTAGGAGCGGAGACGATTGTGACGCAGTATGTTATTCAGTGTACTGTGCTGCTTTCTGGATGTCCTGCAACTCAGAGAGACTGCTGGCTTCTCTCTAACCTTCCTTATCTCTAGTCCGAGAGTCCTGTGCGACGCATCTGTCCAAGGATGTTTGAGTTGCGGTTCTGCAGACTCTCCTGCAGACTGTGAGATGCTGAAGGCTTCTGTTGGAGCTCTGAAGTTTGAGTGCTGTCTAATGTTGCCCATGACAACTCCAGGGATCTTCTTCCCCCATCACCATGAAGGCTATTCCTCGCACTAAATCTTCCCAAATAATGTCTTTTCAACTGACACCTGGTGCAGCCCGAAGGCTACCATTGTTTGTGCAGCATGAACATGTAGAACATATTTATACTCTTTTCTAATATTTCAAATGATCTTTAACAATAACTTGAAAGTTTCTTTGCACTGAATGTCCTAAGTTTACTTTAATGACAGCATGCACTCCAGCCGGCTCCACAAGTCCGCGCAAAAGCCTTTGACAAACAGATAAATCCTGCTGAGAGTTGTCCGTACATGAACTTCAAAGGAAGAGCACAGACTAACACTAAAGCCTTTTCAAGGATTCAACACGGATGGTTTCACAAAACTGTTAAATAAATTCCATGTTTACTAAAAATAACCTTAAAATAACAAGCGTGAATGAAGATAGGAAGATACATCCAGGATACACTCATCATCAAAAGAACAGCTGCACCCAGAAGGAGGTGTGGGAGTGCAGGTGTGTTGGGAAGAAAGATAAAGGTGAGCAGGATCAATAACTGATGATAAATTTAGACTGATATGATCAATATTTATTGAGCTACACATACAGAAGTCTGTCTCTCAGTATGGCGTCGGGCCGCCGTGTTTGCTAACCCAACACGCCAGGCGTCTCGGTATGGAGCTGTAGAGGTACCTAATGGAGTCCTGTGATAATCCATCCCATGCAGCTTGAACATCCTCACACAGTTCCTGCAGATGGTGCGGTAGGGGAGGAGGTGGGGTGACACCAGGTCTTCTGGACGTGTGAGAACAAACCGTTCATCTTGGTGCTGACCACGGTGCCTCCACACACGGGTTCGTTGGGCGTCTCCACCAAGACTAAAGCGGGACTCGTCACTGAAGATGACCCGCTGCCATTCTGAGTCACTCCATGACAGTCTGGTACGACACCACTGCAGTCTTTGGTGACGGTGACGTGGTGTTAAGGACAGTCGTCGTAACGGTCTGTGTGCATGTAGTCCTGCGTGGTGCAGCCGTCTGCCGATGGTGCTGCACTAATAGGATGACTCATGGAGGACACCACTGCTCGCTGAAGGCCTGCAATCATGGCTGTTGTGTCAGTCAGGTACAGAGATAAGGCCCTACGTCACACGAATGAAACTTGAATCATTCATATATCTCACAATGTCAAACTGTTCTTCTGACGATGAGTACATTAGAGAACACTGAAAGGAAATTCAAACCAAGAGTAAAACAGGCCTGAGCATGTTTAAACAAACTAGACTTAGTGTCTGAAAGTATGCCCCTTATCTAATCTGGCGTATCATTCCAGAAATCCTCTCACAGCGTTCACTGCCTCCACAGGCATAACTAATTTGAATCCCTACAGCCTGGATACATGTTGCCAGCGTTACTATTATTTTCCTTCTGCTTTTGCAAAATGTGGTCTGATTCTCTTGCACTATTTTATGAAGCTTTCCTTATCTGCGTGTGTTTCCACCCCTTGGTAATTGAAAGTGGCTGCTTGCCAGAGAGAGGGAGAAAGAGAGCAAGCAAGCAAGCGAGAGAGAGAGAGAGAGAGAGAGAGAGAGAGAGAGAGAGAGAGAGAGAGAGAGAGAGAGAGAGAGAGAGAGAGAGAGAGAGAGAGAGAGAGAGAGAGAGAGAGAGAGAGAGAGAGAGAGAGAGCGAGAGAGAGTGAGTTGGAAAGTAGATGGAGAGGGCAGGCCCATTCACTGGAGGAACATCTGTGACTCTGCAGCCTCCCCAAACCCACCTCCTTCAGTCTAGTGCTCTGCAAAACCCTGGCCATGGAACACCTATGAGGGGGGACTTCATTCAGCAATCTCCACATGTACTGAGATCTGGTAAACCTCTCTCTCTTTTCTCTCTCTCTACTATTGTATGGCAGTGATTTACATCTGCATGTTCTCTCCGGTTTGCCGCTGTCCGGGTTTTGCATCATTTGCACTTCTTTTGCACAAACTGGCTGCAACCGAGCCAATCAGCATGATGGAGCTCCTGCCTCGTACTGCCGCCGCTATTGTTGATGGACTAATGTGCAGCAATGGCTGTGACGGTTGTTTGGGAGGGTGGGGGGGCAAAAGTCATCTGGAACGTCTTAAGATTTGTGAAGCTGTACCACGTTTTCCATCTTCTGCTGAGACGTGGTACCGTTCCGAGAAGGTCTGTAGTGGAACACGTGAACGAACGAAGCATGCCGAGATCCCTCCGTGTTTTGCGTTTTGTTTAATTGCCATGCCAGATCACTGCGTGTGCAGGTTTCCTCCTGAGAGGCAGCACCTTGAAGACATTAGGAGCAGTTATCAGTCTCGTTTGGGCCACTGTCACATATGAGGAATGAATGGAATGGCTTGACTCGTGTTTTGGCGCAGCTGTCCTCTCATAAAGAAAGCTGATTTTAATTTTCTCCCGACTAAAAAGAAAGGCTGTCGCTCCTCCAAGACCTCTCCTTGAGTTCCTCCGAGAGTGGTCGCTTTAAAAGGCAAAGAAAAGGGGCGGCTGAAGTATGCTAATCGGAAAGGGGGGATCCCCGACATGGACTGAATGATCCTCTGGAGGCTGTGCCTGATGTGGAGAACAGTGAAAACCCCCTGGATTGTGGGAATGGTTTGGTCCTCAGTAAAATCGCTGGGTTTACGGTTTTGATTATTCGAAATTGATTCAGTGGTCCCTCTGATATAATGTTTTGGCTCCTCTTTGAAGCCCGAGGAGCCTGGCTGTTTGTTTTTCTTTCCTTTTATATTGGCAAACTAAGTGAAAATGTTTAACAGAAGTTGAAAATATGAGATGCCTGCATGGCAAAAGCCTCTCTCATTGGGGGGCAAAGACAGATGTGTCATGTAACATCTACCAGGTGGATCCAGATCAGCGATCCGGAATATTAGAAAATAGGAAATGGGACAGAACACAATCCCCAAGCTCAGTCACTTGATGTATGTAAATGTGTGTATGTATGTAGCCATTTAATCGGGATATAGAGGAATATATATTTGTATATGTATATTTAAATTAAATATTTATTTGTATATATTTTGTGTGTGTACAACTATACATAGCCAGGAACATTTTATTATACACGTCTATAACTGCAGAATAATTTACTACATCCTAAATAACTAAAGCTGCACTAATCTGGGATTAACCGGGATTAAATAATAATGCTACATTAAGACTACAGAGCACTTAACACTCTGAGCAACACCTCATCTGGAGAACAGGGAAGAGTCAGCTGTTCAGCAAAGGTTTCCTGTCTCCCGAATCTATTTGGAGGAAAACCACTAGGCTGAAATAAATCTCAGACAAGTATTCCTGCAAACAAGACGAATCGCTCACCACCACATTCCTCGGAGATTTCCGTGTCATGTTTTGGATGAAACATGCCGAGGATACATTGGTGTGAATTTGAGTGTGCAGTTCTGCACTGCAGCGCAAGATATTTAAACATGTCGCATTCCAGTAACGTTCCTGTTCCCCCCGTCTACGTCGCGTTGACCTGGGAGAGGAACCGTAAAGTGTCTGGAGAGCCCCAATAACTTCAGAGGTCAATGAAAGGGTTACGGAGCAGAGATGCGCCATATGGCAAGAGGCACTCGCCAGCAGACACGTACATACGGCTGGTTTCAGTGAAGCTCGGTTCAGCGTTCATACTCGCGACAGAAGGCTCCAGTGTTGTCCACTAACGGAAGGCTACATGTTGCATAACCGCGACGTCAAATCAAACTCTCTCTGCTCTCTCTTGGAGGAAAGCTGCCTTTGCTCTGTCATGAGTACATGTGTTTGGTCACTGTCCAGAACTGGAATTTCACTGTCTGACACTGTAAATGGATTCCATGTGTGATTGGCAGAGAAGTAGAAATATCCAGTTCCGAGGAAAAGAGAGTAGGCGGGTGCATGGCGACTGGGTCGTGCAAATAGTGGCGAGTTCCAGATAACCCCCCCCGACCCCGCCCATGCTGGGATTCGGGAAAGCGCTGAAGCGAGAGGCCAGCTCCGTCATGGCAGTGTCATTCTATGTAGATCCATGATTTCATTTTGAGGTCATAGAGCAGAAAACCCCATTTATGTAACAAACCAGGGAGCGCACAGTGCATCGCCGTCACGGTCATAGATCTTTCAGTTGGCCACTAAATTCTGGCTTTGCACAAGGAAACTTACACATCTGCAGTTGCATGCATCACTATCTGTGCAACTTGACAGTTAAAGAGCAACTTAAACACAAGCCATTAATCGGTTCATTAGGAATTAATCTGTTATTTAAAACTGAATTTTTAACTGTCTATTTTTTCCAGCTACCATTACCGTTCTCCATCTATCCATCCATCCATCCGTCCATCTGTCCATCTATTATATTTCTTAATTATAAATTTCTTCCATCTTGCAAATTTGTTTTTGTTTTTAAATATTTTAGATAATCCAGCTAATTTTAAGATGAATATAATACGAGTAAACAAAAAGTACAGACTGAGAATAAAAACATAAATCACCCATCACCCCCCCCCCCCCAAACCTAATAACTGGTTGTACCACACTGGTTGGCTAGAACAACTGCAATCAGTGTCATGAGTCTTCAACATCACTGTGGAAGGTTTTCCAGCATGAGCTGCCCGTTTAAGGTCTTGCCAAAGCAACTCAAAGTGATTCAGGTCAGGACTTTTGCCCCTCCAAATTTTATTTATTTACTTATTTATTTATTTATCGAGCGGCTTTCAGAGGTGGACTTGCTTTTGCGCCTCAGATCACTGTCCTGCTGGGCTTGAGCTTTTCACTTTTGGGATTTTCTCACAGAGAAGAATTCATGGTTCCATCAGTTCTAAAGCGTCCAGCTCCTTCAGAGGCAGCCCTAGAACATCATACTACCACCGCCATGTTTCACTGTTAGTATAATGTTCTTATGGTGGAATGCAGTGTTGGCTTTACGCCAGATATTACCCAAAAGTCTTGGAGGTCCTCTAGATGTTTGCAAATGCAGGACGGGCCTTTGTGTTCTTTTAGTAAGCAGTGGTTTTGCACCTTGCGGGTCGCCCCCTGGAGGCCATTTTTGCTCAGCGGCTTTCCTACTGTGGAATTATGTACGCTGTCCTTAACTGAGGCAAGCGAGCCCTGTAGTTCTTTAGATGTCCATCTGGGTTCTTTTGTAACCTCATGGATGAGATGTTGCTGTGGTCTTAGTGAAATTCTGGTAGCCTCACCACTCCTGGGAAGATTCACCACCATTCCAAGTTTTCTTCATTTGGGGATAATGGCTGTCACTGCGGTTTGCTAGAGTTTCCAGAGTCCTTAGCAATGGCTTTCCAGACAGTAGACATCAATGATTTTGCATGTGTATTTGAATCTATTTAGAACGAGTCATCATGTGCTGCTGTTTGAGACCTTCTAGCGGCTTCACATGGCCAGACAGGCTCCATTTCAGTGATGTTCAGACTCAGCAGGTCTGTCAGTAATAATGCTGGCGGTGGATAGTGAGCCCAACAGACAATTAAACTTGATTAACTGGTTGATTTGATAACCAGGGGCAGTTACTTTTTCACATAGGGCAAGAAGACTGAACAGCATTTTTCTTTAAATAAATAAAATTATTATTTAATAACAGAATTTTGGCTTAACTTTGATTCTTTGTCTAAAAGTAGTTTCGATGAGTTGAAACACGTGTGGCAAATAAACAAATACAGAAGAACCTGAACAGGGGCAAACATTTTTTCACAGTGCCGTACATCAGTTCACTCTCAGTAATTTTGCTCTGTAAACATGTTTAGACTAGATTACATTTCATAGTCAAAGTGGAATATGACGCATCAGTTCCCCCTAAGCCCACGCAGAAATCTGTTATGTGTGTTAAAGCAGCACTATGTAGGATCTCTTTCCTAAAACAGAAAGCAGTTCCATTATTGAGTCGGGAGAATAAAAACAGGATACGTTTACCAATACGGTAAACACCATTTGCTGCAGCGAGTCGCCTTTGCCGTCAGATCACTGTCAAAACTAGGGGGCGCTAAAACACAGGGTGAAAAACATACACCTGCCAGTTTTAACATTCCACATGTTTAAACATCCCACTTGTAAGTGCAAACATGAAACCTGTGAGCACGAAATGAAGATTTGCATGCGCATATTTCATAACATTGCTCACGCTGTCTGTTTTTTCATTTTGGAATGAGTTTTACCCGTGTGCATATTGTGTTACTGTTGGCTGCTCTCTGCACTCGAAAGAAGCTTTCGCGAGTCCTGGAGGGGGTGGTTTTGACAGTTTGGGGTTGGGCACATGGGCCGGTTCTGTCAGCGAATGCTACTGGCTTATGGCACCTGGCATCATGCCTGACCTCCCACTACCAAAAGCCTTCTCCAGAACAACAAAGATGGCGGACAAAGAGAAACGCATGCAAAATCTTTTCATGCTCACATTTGCGCTCACGATGTTTACACATGGGAAATGTTGAAACATGCATGTGTATGTTTTTCGCCCTGTGTTTTAGCGCCCCCTAGTTTTGATGACATCTGATGGCATAATCGCCCTGTAGACGCTGAAATGATCATTCAACTTCAGAGCTGTCGTGAGTTTTTCCACATCATACGTCCTATCAAATCTTTGGCATCTACCAGATGCACCAGCAATGTCTAATAGAGTGGACAGTGAGTGGACACAGTGTCTAAACACTCCAGCAGCACTGCTGTGTCTGATCCACTTACACCAGCACCACACACACTAACACACCACCACGTCAGCGTCACTGCAGTGCTGAGAATGATCCACCACCCACATCATATCTGCTCTGTGGTGGTCCTGTGGGGGTCCTGACCATTGAAGAACAGGGTAATACAGTATACAGAGAAACAGATGGACTACAGTCTGGACCTGTACACCTACAGAGTGTCCTATATGGTCAAAATGGGACAGTGAGTGTAGATACAAGGTGGCTTAATGTTATGGCTGATCTGTGCATGCCTTTATCCACCTAGACAGAGTATGTCATCATACCTTATAGGTCATTTGTTGTGTGTTTGCTAAGCCGGGGCTATTATAATAATTTTAGTTCTATGGCATCATGCAAAAAGAACCCTTGTTAGGACCTCTGCTATTAAGAGTGTAGCTCTAAAAGCTGCTCATCTTTGGCCGACCACAGCTACAGTAATCAGCAGGCCAACGACGCAAACCCCACTCTTTCTGAAATATCTGTTTCTCGTTTATTACTGTGTTTTTGTAATGTCTGCAACTCCGTCTTTCTGGAAACTGCAATAAAATACATGGTTTCCCAGAGCAGCCAGAGTTCCTCCGAAAATGCACTTCTGCTTGCATGTATGACACAGCCAAACCATGTTCACTTCTGTAACCAGTCTATTTAATAGATAATGCTGTAAATATTCTACCCTTCAAACGAGCATAAATTGCTCAGTTGGCTTCAACCAGTCTACACCGACTTGCTTTCTTCTCCTACGCCATTGACATGTCTGATAATTAACCATCATGCTTGTTGGCATGGACTCATGACATTAACCTCAACTGAGCACCGCAGCTGGAAAGGAAGCACAGCTCTGTGTCTCCAAAGCCTATGTGAGGTACAAACAGCATGCTGTTCATCTAACAAGCCATCACCAAACACCGCCTTAACATCCACAAATGGTCATTGGTTCGAGGTCATCTAAGAAACGCATGTTTTGTCTTAATTTCTCTTTAGGTGCAAAAACTGGAGCTTGGCACTTCAGGAACATGGGTTGCAAAACGAGATCCATGCATTTTGTCTTTTGGTGTCTGTGCTCCATGCTCCTTCCCTTATTTTGCACAGCACAAGATGAGGACATGAGATTAAGTAAGAGGCTTCTCTCATCCCCATTACCATTGCATGTAGATGTCTGTTTTTTCCAGATAACATCACCTAATTAATGATGTTAATTCATCAAGCAATTTAAACTTGGTAAGAGTTTACTGAAGGGCAGCGCTCGCTAGGCTACACAGCCCCTACATAGGCGCTAAGGACTTATTCCCACCAGTGTGAACTGTCAAAACACTTGCTGAAGTGACGTGACAAACATGGACAAAACCAGAGACAACCAATTCCCCTTGACTGACGGGCTGCATTTGTTAGGCTGCATGACGCCATCATGAAAGGCTAAGCATTTCATGACGACCTACGTTAACTTCTACTAAAGGCTTGTTTACAATAAGCGTCGTAAAGGCTGCTTTTCTTGTGATTTCATCTCAGCAAAGGACAACGATTGGAATAAGCATTTATGAAGGTCTACTCACTTGTCTATCCACAGATGTGGTGTTCTGACAGGTTCAAGCCTCTACTGCAATGGCTCTCGTTTCTGAAAAGGTCTGAGTCTACTCATTTATCATTCTAGTGCTTTCCTTGTGGTGACAGAAGAGATGAAAGAGAGAAATGGCTGCAGTAAGGTCAGTTACAACACTTAAAACAATAAAGAAAAACGACAGATGGGAAAGTTTGGTACCGTGGGCTTTAACATGGGTAAGCTAGCTAGCCTAGTCAACGTCAGCACTCACTGGCAAAAGCCAAGCTGACCCTTTGCAGATACTCTTGATATAGAGTCGGTTTTATAGGGTGTTTCGTGCTATGAACCCATACCTTTTTGTTTCGGTGGTCAGGCTTTTCGGTTAGACATGATGAAGTTGGCTAGGTAGCTAAGGCTAAGGCTAGCCCTCTTAACTTTAGTTGGGCAGAACAGAAAAAAGGCTAACAAGCCCAACACAATGAGAAGTACTAAAAGAAAGGAACCCAAAACCCACAGCCTATATCAAGGTTAGCTAACGTTAGCCAAGTCAGCTATCTAGTTGAGAATAAAGCATGATGCCTTACCTTATCAAGTGCAGGCATTTCTTCTCCTTCTCAACTAGGGTTGCCACCCGTCCCGTAAAAAAAAGGAATCGTCCTTTATTTGGCAATTAAATTTTTTTATGTAAATGGACGTAAATTTGTTCCGTATTTTCGTAAATGGCCGTAAATTTTTGTAATTTTTGTAAATGTGCGATATACACGTCTGTCACACACACATATGAATGATCATAATCGCGGGACTGGGAATCAGATCAAATACGGGACGCAATTTCGAACGTCACTCACAAATCCGACTGCCCCACCCTTTATTTTCATTTCTGAAAGGTGGCAACCCTATTCGTAACACAAGGAAAGAGCTAGGATGTACGATAAGGGAGTAAGATGAGAGCCTGAGCAAGCACAGTAGAGGTTTAGACCCCAGTGGATGGGACTTAAAGAAAAAAGAAGGATGTGGATGTGAAGAGGTTCATAGGTTCTACTGTTTTGCTAGATTTTGGAATCTGAAGGAGCATTTAGTCTCGGAAATGTGGGTCAGACCTGACACACCTGTAGCTACGTAAGTGTTTTCTGCCTCACTAGGTTTTACTTTCGCAGCCTCAGCGCTAGACTGACTTCAGTTCATCTTGATCTACACATACTCACAGCCAACACCTAATTAAAATAAAAAAAAATGCCAAAAAATAAATAACAACAAATCTAACAATGAAATATTGCTGTCCTCAAGACAAGAACGCTGCCCTCCAGTAAAGAGTTACCTCAAAACAGAGACTGCTTTTAATTTACCATTAGCTTTATCTGTACTGATCAAAACCTGAGGGGCAAAGATATTACATGCTCGCTTCCTTCCCTTTTCAGGCTGCAGCACAGCCCCGAGTGATTTAGTGTTCATACTGGACGGCTCGTGGAGCGTGGACGACACAAATTTCGAAATAGTTAAGCGGTGGCTAATGAACATCACGACGAGCTTCAATATTGGTCAGAATTTCACCCAGATTGGGGTGGTCCAGTACAGTGACGACCCCGTCCTACACATACCACTGGGAAAGCATTACTCAACCAGAGACCTCGTCAAAGCTATGGAGTCCATAGATTACATGGGGGGCAACACCAACACAGGAAAAGCCATCCAGTTCGCCAACGAAAAGCTGTTTGCCTTGTCTGAGCGCGGCCCGAACGGGATCGCCAAAATCGCTGTGGTCCTGACGGACGGGAAGTCACAAGACGCCGTGCTGGAGGCTGCGGAGGCCGCAAGGAAAAAAGGGATAATCCTCTTCGCGATTGGTGTCGGGGCCGAGACGGAGGACGCGGAGCTGAGGGCTATTGCCAACAAGCCGTCCTCGACCTACGTCTTCTACGTGGAAGACTACAAAGCCATCTCCAAGATCCGGGAAGTCATCCGGCAGAAGCTTTGTGAAGGTAAAACTCGTGCTGAGGTTGAGTTCTGTGATGATTTGCTATGTGCTTGAACTGGGTACTGTGGTCCTTTCATATCACTATCAAATTATTTTGGTTTATGAGGCTGAGCCCTCTGAGCGGAGGAGCGAATGCTCCCTCTCTGCAGTGACAGATTTATATCACTTCCCAGAATGAGCTGTATGCTTAATTCGGCGTGTTTCACAGCACTTGATTTACATGCTAGAACACTCAGGTGTTCTCTGTCCACGTGGCTGGTAGTAAATTAAAGCGTGAAATGAGGACTATGTTCCACTCAGCTTCCCAGTCTGCAGTATTAACGGCCTGGAAAATGCTCAATATATGACCCCTCATGCTGTATCTGAAACTGCTCGTACATTTTTCTGCCTGTTCATATACACCAACAGGCCATGCGTGACATAGGCAAGCAGGAATGTTTGAATTCCTTCTGCCCACGAGGTTCTCATCAGTCCAAGCCCTGTGTTCCAGCAGCATTGTATTAGGTTAAGGGTAAAAACTGGGGGCGGGTAAAATGACAATATTTTTATCGAACTGTGAAGAACTGTCAAAACATACATTTCTGAGCATACGGTGGATCAAATTTCATTAACAAGAGAGCATAATTGGTCCTGTTTGAATTTGGTACAGCACACCATATTATGTGAAACACTCAATAGAAGTCATTTAATTGAAAGTTTCTAATGGTACACTCATTGTCAAAAGAACAGCTGCACCCAGAAGGAGGTGTGCGAGTGAGTGTGTGTTGGGAAGGAAGATAAAGGTGACCAGGATCAATAATTGATGATAAATTTAGACTGATATGATCGATATTTATTGAGCTACACATACAGAAGTCTGTCTCTCAGTATGGCGTCGGGCCGCCGTGTTTGCTAACCCAACATGCCAGACGTCTCGGTATGGAGCTGTAGAGGTTCCTAATGGAGTCCTGTGATAATCCATCCCATGCAACTTGAACATCCTCACACAGTTCCTGCAGATGGTGCGGTAGGGGTGGAGGTGGAGGGACACCAGGCCTTCTGGACGTGTGAAAACAAACCGTTCATCTTGGTGCTGACCACGGTGCCTCCACACACGGATTCGTTGGGCGTCTCCACCAAGACTAAAGCGGGACTCGTCACTGAAGATGACCCGCTGCCATTCTGAGTCACTCCATGACAGTCTGGCACGACACCACTGCAGTCTTTGGTGACGTGGTGTTAAGGACAGTCGTGGTAACGGTCTGTGTGCATGTAGTCCTGCGTGGTGTAGCCGTCTGCCGATGGTGCTGCACTAACAGGATGACTCATGGAGGACAATACTGCTCGTTGAACGTCCACAATCGTGGATGTTGGGTCAGTCAGGTACAGAGATAAGGCCCGCCCTTGAATCAACCTGAAACTTGAATAATTAGCATGTCTCACATGTCAGATCTACCCACCGAGTCATTCCTGCGAGTTGATTCCTTCTGGGTGCAGCTATTTATTTGATGGTTAGTGTATTTCAAATGGACACTGCTGGGGCATCCTGTCTGTCCTGACTTACCAAACTTCATAAAAACTAAATATTGTGTATTACAAAAATATCTTTTGAGTATTGTGATACTATATATTTTGCCATATTGGCCAACCTTTAGGGTAGAAAGAAGCCTTTGATGAAAGCTGCCATAAACCTGCAGTAGGCTACAATTAGCCATTTGTATTGTCCTATGACAGCTGATATAAACCTTTCAACAACCATCAGTGGTCAAAGACCATCTTTATCCAATCTGATGTCATTTCACTTTAGCATGCAATCCTTGTTGGAATAAGCTGTTTAAAACATCATTTACATTTACGGCATTTAGCAGACGCTCTTATCCAGAGCGGCCTACAACCGGGATTAGTGTTCCGCCAGAGAATGTTTCCTGGCTAGTACAGGAAGGTTAGAGTCTAATACTCACTTTGAGCTCAGATGTTGCCCAAACAGGAGCCAGTGCTGATTCCTAAAAACAAGAATACAGAGGTATACACAGCATAAGAGCACTACCTGGCAACCCCAAGCCAGTGCTCAGACCTAGACAGATGATATCCTCAGTATGTCCAAAAACAAAGTACTTACTCAGTGAAGTGCTTTACAAAGCGACGGGTCTTTTCATTTCATTCACGATAGGCTTAAACAGAAGTCATGCAGCCTTACCAACACAGTAAAGGGTTGCCAGATGAAGTTTATTTAAGCTCAGGTATCTTCTAAGAGGAACCGATCAGTTAAGATGAAGACAAATGGCTGAGGCTTCCTTATGGATTTGGTTGTAAATGCAGAAGGTGGGGTTGGGGAAGCATTTCCCAGAGTAAATTCGGCTCTAATTCTAGACTACTCAGTAGCAACTCTGACTGGACTTGTAAAAAAGAAGGAAATTCGACAAACACAGTTATTAATTTGGAAAACCTGTCCTCTGTAAAAGTTCACGCGGACTCACAGAGCGCGTTTCAAAAAATGGATTCTGTAGTTATTCTGGACACTGTCGGAGTTAATGATTAAGATATGCTTTGGAAACGATGACCGCTTCTTGTCTGATTTTTTTTTTTGCATGGCTGGGATGTTCTTTAGACAGACTGCATATTTGCAAAATGTCCAGAGTTCCACGCCAAGGTCTTTTACTACAGATTCTTTACTTCGGTCCAAGGCCAAATGAAATGAAGTCCAGCATTCCTTGAATGTTTAACGCTTCCCAACCATTCGTCTTGGCCGGACAGGAAATATCATTCCAATGTCAATGAAAAATAAAAGCCAACGATGACTAAACAAATGAACAAAGTAGATTCATTTGGAGGTGCGAAAGACCACAACTGATTCGAGCGCAGTTAAGACGTAACGGGAACAGAACGTAGGTCGTAACCATAATTCTTCCCCTCTAATATTCCATAGAGATTGTCTGTCCAACAAAGATCCCGATTGACTCCCGGGATGAGAAGGGATTTGATATCCTGCTGCACCTGAACTTGTCCAAGAAAACCAAAAAGACTCAGGGATCGTTCTACGGGAGCAAAGCCTACCAAGTGACCTCCCGAGTTGATCTAAGCATGAACACCAGGTATGGTGCGGAGAGATTTGTGTTCAGCACAGTTCACATATATACTCCGTTACAATTCAAACAGTCTTTCCACTTTGCATTTATAGGACTGTGTTTCCTGATGGGCTTCCACCATCTTACGTGTTTGTGGCCACGCTTAAGTACAAGGGCTCGGTGCTGATTGAGGAGTGGGATCTGTGGCGGATACAGACGACGGATGGGAAACCTCAAATGGCGGTCACTCTAAACGGCTTAGACCAAACAGTTACGTTCACAACCACGAGCAGAGACCCGAGTGGAATACAGACCGTGGTTTTCACCAAGTCACCAGCAAGGGTAAGTATTCAACATTCCAAAACAGCAACACAATACAAATATACTGCATCAGCCTCAATTCGCAAAGACTATGTTATCTAGGCAGCAGACTCTGAGGCCAGTATGGCCAATGATCAGGCTACAACATAAACATAACAAATCTGTGTATTATTAATGTGGTTGTAGCTCAGTGGGTAACACCACTACTCAGGGTGCCACCTCTACGTGTGGGAGACTGGGGTTCGAATCCCAGTCTGGGTGACTATGCTGAGCTACACCAATAAGAGTGCTTGGGCAAGACTCCTAACATTACGTTAGCCTACCTGTAATCATTAACCTTGTAAGTTGCTCTGGATAAGAGCGTCAGCTAAATGCCATATATATATATATATAAATATTAATGCTATTTCAACAGCTTTGTATTCTGACCATCATTGCAAATAACTGTTTCATCATTCCACACTTCCATTTAGACTTTCTTGATTTTATTTAGATTTATATTATACTTCACTTTTGTACATGTGCCAGTTAAGCCAACTTTGACTGAAGTCTCTGCACAGCTAACTTAGAAGGGCGTAAATCCAATGAAGTGGTCATACCCATTTACAGCACAAACACATGGCATAAACCTTTATTAACGTTTTCTTGCATATCGTTGAGTCCAAAGAAAAACATGCATCTCCATTTTTGTTGATTTTTACTTTTATGCCTCATTTGATCACATGAGCTGCTGTTTACACTGTGTGGGAATTTCATGAAGAATGGACCAACAGAAACGCACCAAAACAGCTTGGAAATATGTCTGGTTCCATTGACTTCCATTTAAATTAAAAGAGGTTTTTGGCCTCTCCTACTAGGCCACCGTTAGTTTGTTAACTCGTTCAGCAAAGAGCCCGGTATAATGCTTAATGGATTAGGCAGCCCCTTATACTCACACGTCAGTGACGCATTTAGCACTTCCAGCAGGCCTAGAGCAGTGACCTTTGACTCTGGTTCTTGGAGAGCTTTGTTATAACCTATATCCGGTAAGTAGCTCCACACCTTACTGAACCCTAACACACCTGATCCAGCCAACCAGGAGCTCGAGAAGAGGTTGCTTAGTAAAGGCACGTGTGGCAAACTGAGGTTGGAACTAGACTCGAAGATAGGAAGGTAGCTTTTCATGTGCAGGCTGGAAACCCTTAACCTAGAGTGGCATTTTCTACTTACAGATTCAGTCCTTTTTCTTCAGCTCCTAAAGTCCGAACCAACCGTGGGGTGGGTGGGGGTATGGGGGCTCTTTCTTTGCAGTATCTACCCAAAAACCAAGGAGAAAACAATTCCTGATTGGCCAATGATTCTGCCAGGAGTTTCAAAACCATAACTCCTCTATCAGTCAAAAATACACGCGGTACTGCAGTACTTGCATAGTTTAAATCAAAGCATGATTATACAAAATATAAATGAACTAAAACCAGACATGTACTCCCAGAAAGCCCTGAAGATTCCCATCTGACTAGATGATTTAAAAAAAACAAAAAAAAAAAAAAAAAAAAACATTTGTCCATACGCTGCTTCTTCCAAGTAGAAAAGCAAACAATATTCTGACGTGCCTCAAAACTAAACACAGCAGAAGCAACATGTTTGTTTTTGGAATTTTGCCACAGTATGTGCACAGAGAAAAAAAGATGGCTGGAACATCTACAAGAATGTCCTTTACTCTGGACAGAATGGGCTTAATATGATAGTATAAAGGATGACTCCAGCTTTGGAAAAAGGGGACGTTTCTCTACCATCATTTCAGGAGCTGAAACTTCATGAACTCTTTTGCACACGGCTTGGATCTGTCACTCAGTCCTCAGTCCTATGCAAATAAGATCATTTTCTCCTCACAGACTGAGGGAGCTGTGACGCTGTGCACGATTTCCTCTGTGGAAAAGAGAGCAGAGTTTCTCCTCCTGTCCATAATTTCGCTGGGATCTCAGAGTTTGAGCTGATTGCGACCTTATTGTAGAAGCACGCAACAAACAATATACAAGTGTAAATGAATTCACACTTTTCGTTTCCAAAATCAAACTGGGCACAACCTATTGATTAGGCTGCCTCTTATTCAGAGTCAGTGACACATTTAGCCCCAGTAGGCCTATAGCGGTCTCTAACTCCCTCTAACCTTACTTAACTCCAATACACCAGATCCAGCCAATCAGAAACTTAAAGAGGCTGACTAGTAAAAGACACGTGTGACAAATAAGGAGCAGTAAGTAGGGATGCACCGATCAGATATCGGCTTTTAAATGAGTTATATCAGCTGGTTCGAGTATGGGATAATTAGGCCGATATACAAGGGGACTGTCGCACCTCAACGAGGATCGAACCATTGCTGTGATCACAGACCAGAACTCAAAACTGAGCAACCAAGGGCCGGCACTCTTAGGCTTAAGTAGCGTGAGCTACAGGTGTTGGTGTTTGCCGCTCGATTGCTCATTGGTCGCCCTTTGTCTCCCACCGAGTGGCTCTGCAGGAACCCAAGACCTTACAGTAGGCGTGACTTACGAACAGGAACAACTTCGTAGTGCTTATGTCGATCCAGGTGCTGAACAGACAAAGAAACCGAGCTACTGTCCATTCTGGAAAAGTGAAAGTGGTGTGAAAAGCTTAATCACTATATTCATAGGTTGAAACTCGACATAATCTATAATCTAGTTCGTAGTTCAGATTGTAGCTCAATTTGAGCTTCGGATACTCGGATCCTTTTGGCATTTGGGAAAAGGTTTGCTGGAGCAAAGCTGCTTCGCCACCTTGGCTGTCATCGAAACAATACCAGAGGCAAACGTGATTGGTCAGTGAGTTGTTGCTGCTGTCAAAAACATGTTGCAGTTCTGCCATCTGAAAAAACACATTTTGGCACCGTCAAACGTGTGATGAAATTAAAAAAAAAATAAAAAAAAATAAAAAGCAGGGCTTGTCCACAAAAGGCTGGTGTGGTTGCAGGTTGAGCCAAAAACAAGCAGGAGCTCGCATGATTCTAGGCTAGGGAACCAGCTTTGCGGATGCAGGGTCGCCGTTTGATTCCCTGAACCGA
>JAMWET010006316.1:200000-348313 GCA_024036415.1 Prochilodus magdalenae
AAAAAATATGAACTTCATGCAATGTGTTTTCTTGGATTGGACAACAATCTATAGTATCTAACCCATGCTAAACAGACCAGATTTCATTTACATTAAGAAACAGCTAAGGAAAATTCATATTATTTGCATAAAAATCATTATTATAATAAAATAATAAATTATAAAATAAATTATAAAGTCATAAAAAAATTTTATGAGCCAGATTTAGTATCTAAAAATTATAAATGGCTGTGACTTCTTCAAAAACAGTGACAGGCATTTTAAAGGACATTTACTGGGTCTATTCCTAAATGAAGCACTAAAAGGGCTGTTGGATTTTCCCTTGTAGTTTCCAGTTGGTACAGATGTGTTTGTGTTTTAGAGAGTAACATAGAAGAAGCAAAGTGATGAGCAGTGAGATTACTTTTTCCAAAACTGTGAGTTATCAAATTGCAGCTCGCTATTTCTTTATAAATACTGAGTACTGAAAGGACAGTTTGGTTTTCTCTTCAGCCTTACAATTGGTAAACATATGTGTCAGTCTCAGAAAGTGTCATAAGTAAAAAGTGGAAGTGATTGGGGACGTCAGCAACTCAGCCACGTAAAATGACAGAGCGGGTGACCACATGGTCACCACGTCAGTGGATGCTGAGGGTAATAGGTCACAGAGGTCGCAAACTTTCTGCAAAGTCAGTCACTACAGACCTCCAAACTTCATGTGTCCTTCAGATCAGCTCAGGAACAGTGTGTAGAGCTCCATGGAATGGGTTTCCATGGCCGAGCAGCTGCATTTAAGCCTAGAGCGTGGAACACAGTGGTGTAAAGCTCCGCCACTGGACTCTAGAGCAGCGGAGACATGTTCTCTGGAGTGACCAATCAAGCTTCTCTGTATGGCAATCAGACGGACGAGTCTGGGTTTGGTGGTTGCCAGGGGAACGGTACATGTCTGTGTACATTGACAGCCAGGCCTTCTCGTCCAACATCAGTGTCTGATCTCACAAATGCACTTCTGGAAGAATGGTAAAAAATTCCCATAGACACATTCCCAAGCCTTGTGGAAAGCCTCCCTGGAAGAGCTGAAGCTGTTATAGCTGTAAAGGGTGGGCAGACATATTAAACCCTATGGATTAAGAATGGGATGTCACTCAAGTTCATATGCATATGAAGGAGGACGAGCAACTACTTTTGGCTATAGTGTATGTGTGTGTGTGTAATCACTACTTCTGGGTTACTGTGTTTATAATAAGGGGAACCCAACAGCCCTTTGAGTGGTACAATAAGCAATGAGTAGTGATTTGACTTTTTCCAAAAAGCGGTGATTATAGTAATCACATTAGTTTGGGAGAAGTTTGAGTCATTTGCAATAAATTACTTTAGCTTGAGTAACTACCCCAACACTATTCATGACATTCATCTTCATTCATTGCAGCCCAATTTCATCCTTCACTTCTTTCATCCCTTTATGTTACTTCATAACTGGCAACTCTCGCAGTTAATCAGTTCACCGCCATGTAGTTAGATCCAAGGCCAAGGCTGAATAAAGCCCCACCTCCCAGTAGGCTGACTGCCATTCTGCATTGTGCTATTGGCTTTTTCAGTGCTACTAGGCTGTGTGCAAGTACAATCAAGGCTCCTAAGAAACACAAGATGGAATGTGGCTTCAATTTTTGCTTATTAAACATGCAGCTATAAGGAATCATCAGGAACTCAATGCTGAAGGAAATGGAAAGTAATGACGGGTTTCTTTGGGATTCTTACAGTGTGCTGATGTATCGGCTGATATCGATCCAACTCAGGAGCCCTGTATCTGCCCTCCTGGAGCACCTGGAACCCCGGGCCAAAAGGTTTACCCATTTTCCTTTTCCATTAACGTGAAGCCTTTCGTGAGAAAACGCTACCAAATGGTGCGGAGCTCATTAAAGGTCAAAGACGTTTGCATGTAGAGTCTCTCGCAGCGTTTGGAAATACCTCCTCAACACAGCATTACATTCGCACAGAACCTCTTTTGGGAATGTTTGAAGTTTATAAGGTCATGTCTATGCTTGAAAACATGTGCTGCTTTACAGAAGGTGATCACTGTAAAAGCTAATCAGCTTTCTAAAAGGCTTAGACTAAACCTAAACTTAATTGTATGGTGGCACATGACCATAATCTGAAACACTCTCTATTTAGGCCCAACATACTTACACTGTTCATATGTGTTCTCTTTAGGGAGAGGCAGGAAGAGCTGGAGAACCTGGTAAACCTGGTCTTGCTGGTGCTGATGGTAAGCCTGTGAGTACTATGCAGTTTAATACAAACCTCAAATCAACCGTGGCACTTGCAGTGCTGGGTAGGGGGGTAAACGACTACTGGACATCCCTTTATCAAGTCAGGATGGCAATTACATTACGAGAATCATGATTCAAAGAAAAAGGCCCAGACTACAGAACAAAGTATTCACTGTAATGTTAAAGAACATTATGTTCCTCTGCATAATACTGGATATTTTAACAACAGGAGTTTGGAAGACTAAAAAATAAAATGACACTCTGAATGGGGTAAACTTCAAGCAGATGGAAGGCCAGTAAAACAGAGTATAAAGCAAAGCAAAGCTTTAGCCTGTCGTGTATTATTCAATGAGAAATGCAATGGTATGTGTAATAATGAATAAGGACCTTTTACTTTACTACATACTACACACGTACTCAACCTACCTAAAAGTAGTATGTAGTATGTGACCAAACTGTGGAGATACCCGGATGATGTTCTTCTCCAGTCAGAGTATCTAATATACCGGGGGAGCTATCTTCATAGTGTACTTAATCCCATCATGCACTGTGGCCTCACCAGCTCTCAGCCTGCTTCAGCCAGAGAAAACGGCGGCGGGTAACACTGGGGAGCTAAACGCAGCCCACTCCGAGTATAACTGTGGGTGTAGTGATGGTAGTGGGGTGTTTTCATCAGAATGAGTCTCAGAAAGTTAAATATACAGGTCTGAAGATTAATAAAAGATGAACTCGCTTTAGAGGATCAGTTTTAGAGTGAAATAGCCGAGGGGAGCTAACAGCTAGGCTAACCGTATCTCAGGTGAACTGAGCAGCGTTAGCAGCAGCTAGCTCTAAACAGTGGATACAGTAATAACAGCTCTGAGGTAAATGTGAGGTAACTGGTCATGTGACTGTATTAGTATACTACACTGTAGGTCAGAACCTGTTACTGTACTGTATACCACACACGGGGGCGTATACAGTGTGCAGTACATACTACTGTAGTATACAGTTTACTATTTGAATACAGCCAATGTTTACAACACTGAGCTTCATGGTATATGGCTGTTTATAACAGTTGTATATACAGCTGAGGGACATTTAAACACATTTTCAGTTTCATAGATGGAGTCTTGAGTAAAATAGTCCATCCCAAGTTCTATTTACACACCTTTAGACAGTCCTCCTACAGTCACTGCGGTAAACAGTCAAACACTTAGCCAATGCAACTAGCTTACGCCAACATAACTAAAATTCGTGCCAAGCTAGTGATCTAATTCTAAACTCTACTTTTTTTTTTTTTATTAAAAAAATTGTGTCAGTTGAAAAATTCAACAGCGCAACAAATTCTCTAAATCTGTAAATCCTGTGCCAACAATGAGCAACCATGACTCTTCTAAATAGCTTACTCAGAATCTGATAATGATGCCACATGCAGCCTTTACAAAAGAAGGAAGACTTTCAAAAAGATAAGGGCTCTTTAAACTTGCTGTTCAAAATGATAAACAGCAGTTAAAGGGGAAATGTGAGGGCAAGATCTGGAAGACCAAGAAAAACTGTAGAAGGTCAAAGCAACCCCTCCCAGGAGTGTTGGTGCATCATTCTACTGTGCAGTGTTGCATGCACAAACATAACAAGCATGAAAGAGCCATCAGAAGGGAACCTTATGTATACCCACCATAAAAGCCATCATCTCAAGAATGCAAAACAATGACTAGATAAGCCAGAGGTTTAGAAAAAAGTGCTGAAGACTGACGAAGTAAACATGGAACTCTTCAGCCTCATTCACCAAAGCAGTGTTTGGGGAAAAAAGAACAGCATCTGAGGAAAAGGACACCCTGCCAACTGGGGATGAATCTGTTATGGTTGTGTGGCGGCCAGTGGCACAGGAAACACTGCACAAGAAGATGGAAGAAAGGATTCCACTAAATATCAACCAACTCTGAAGTAAATGTGGCACAGTCAGTCAAGAAACTGAAGAGGCTGGCTCTACAACAAGACAACGATCCAATTCACCGTGAACTACTTCAAGGAATACAAGCTTGGGCTTGTGTGAGCTTACCCTTCCAGCCACCTGATTCGGACATCACTGGAAATCTGCAGGTAGATCCTGAACATGCTGGGTACTGAACAAGGTTCTGGAAGGAGGAGTGGGCGAAGAAAGACTCCTAGCTGGCAAGTTAAAGCCTCTGCAAGGGGATGACAGCAGGTACTCGTTTGGTAGGGTGTTGAAACTTCCCTTGACACAACAACACAAGATTTTTAATTAAAGTTAATTAAATATTAGATATGCAAAGTACCTGTGCAAAAAGAAAATACTGTTTGCTGTAGAGATTATTTACTTCTTTTCAGTTTAAAAATGAACAAAATATATAATATGGCCAGCAGTGCCAATCCTTTGATAGTTTAAACTTTTGAAATATAAAAGGCCTACTATATATAAAAGTGTATCAAATACCTGATTCATTCATTCATTCAAACACTGCGATTATCAGAATTTATATACTGAACTGAATATTTAAACACTGCATTATCAAAATACAGTAATTCCATTTTAATGTTACTTAAAGTTATTATTTGTCCACTTTGATCAACTATTTAGAATTATATAACTTCAAAATACTACAAGGTAATGAAAAAACATTTTCAGCAGAATTTGTGAACCTTTGTTTTATTAATCAAACTGATCAGTTATTAAAATTAGTATTAGACACCATACAGTGTTAATTTTAGGCTTTGTGTCTGAAGGCATTAGGGAAATGAAGAATGACAAACAGGGATTCTAAATGGGGAGTAACTGAAAGTGCAACATCAAAATAAAGCAATATTAAGTGATCAAAGATGACATTTCTGACCTCACAGAAACAGAGAAAACACCACTGATCATTGAAGCTGCACAAGAACAAGGAAAGAGTCTTTTTAATTCAGGTTAAAGTGATAATTTACCATATTTTTACTTTTTACTTTCTGTCAGGTGATGAAAAATCAGGAGTGTAAGCGACTTCATGAGAACTTTTAAAACTTGTTGCCAACAAATATTAGACATCAACATTAGGCCGCAGCCCTACTGGACATCCTAACTGACTAAGATTTACAGATACTAGCAATAATGATTGTAGTTTTCATTTGAATGTCTTACTACATGTAAAAGCTGTGATGGATTTGCAGATCTGGGGCTCCAGTGAGTGTAACTGGGAAAGCTTTTAAAAGAGGAAGTAGGATGCAAAGTCACTGTTTCCATAAAAGTGCTATACATGGTCCTCAAGGGAGTGAAAGCAGATAAGGCATGAAGGAGCTGCAAAAAGTTCTGTAGGCGTTTGTAGGTTTGCCATTTTGGCAGCTGTTGTAGTTTTCTCGAGTAAAAGGAAACCTCAACTGAAAAAGTGTGTTAAGCATAAAAGAAACTACTCTTGGAAAAAGAACGGAAGCTTTTGGTGAATGTGTACAAAGAAGAAACAAACAGATGCTGTATTTTCTAGCTGTTTCTGAAATAACATGCTCAAATTTGGAAAGAAAAACAATATACAGTACTGTGCAAAAGTCAGAGACTATTCCTTCAATACCTCAAAGTATTCAATATGATATTTTATTCTAGAGATGTTTTTTGAGGAAATTAGATATGTGATAGTCCATTTGCATTAGTAAAAAGCCATAAGTCCCAAAAATGGAACGTTTCCAAAAATTGAGTTAAAAAAAAAACAAAAACATCACGTACATACATACAAACATAAACGATTAAAAGCCTCAGAGAAAATGAGACACCTAACTGAGAGGAGGAACATAAAAACTTTTGTCTGAGTGTATTGTACTAAGGTACTTAAAAGAACAGTACTTAAAGAAAACACTTATTCACAAAACTCAATTTATTACAAATTCTGCAAAAAAAATAAAAATTCTTTCAAACACTCAAGTAAAAATGTCATTTTTTTAGTCTTCCATCAGATGAATTACACAGACTTTTTAGAATTTGGTTAAGTTCTCATAATTAAGGCTAAATGTTGGCATCGTCTTTGTCTTCACTATTTTATTGTGTATATCTCAGGGCCCTTATTTTATTCTATCATACGTCTTGCGTCCATCTATTTCATGCTTATTGTTTATTATACTCTATATACTCATGTTTTAGTTGTAATCTATTTATCATTAAATCTTTTATTTGCTGGACCTTGGGACAGAGAGTAACGCAATTTCAATCCTCTGTATTGTTCCATCCTATGTCTTGTACATATTGAAGTATTGACAATAAAACTACTCAACTTGGCTAAAATGTACACAAACTCATTCAGAGAGGGTTTGGTGCGAAGAGGTTGATTGTAGAGCCTTGAGATCAAATAAACACATGCCTACAGACATGCATGATTAAAGGCCTCAGAGAAAATGAGCCACTGAGAGCTTTAATCTGAGCGTATGGAACAAAGTCAGTACAATAAGAAAACTAACCAACATGTTTCATTATGAACAATCACTCCCGCATTTAGTGCAGCTCAGTGTGTCAACACTTACAATACTCAGGGTTTTGTTTTTTTGGATCTATTGGTACATTTTTGTCTGTTTCTTTAGAAAAACAAAATACCGTAATGTGCATCATGTAATGTAATATCGCAATTTTGGCATTAACAGCCAAGCGACAGCTGGTAGACCACTAATATTTAGAACCTCAACATCACTGAATGTGTTTGGAGTTATTCGGAGAGAAGAAGCAGACAATGCCTCTAAAACTCTAAGACTGAACTCTGGAGGCTTGTCTGTGGATTTCTTGGATAAACTGAAAGTAAGCTTCCTGAAAAGAACAGAAGGTATGATGGCGGTGGACACTGATCTAATATTTAGTTGTGCAGGTTTCTGGTTTCTGTCATATTCCGTTAAATATATTTTGTGGATATTTCCTGATACTGAAAGTTAATAACATGTACAACTTGGTCATTTTGCCTATAAAATTAAAAAAAGGCGGCTGGGGTCTGATATTGGCTCAGTACTGTTTAGGAACAGTGAGCCACCACTTAGGAACCACAAAACAGTTGCACCAACTTCAGAGAAACAAGGATGGAAAAAGTTATGGGGTGCTGTACACTGCAGCTACTTTTTCAGAGCTGATCGTAGTGTCTAAGGTCACGTTACTGTAAAGGCCGACTGTCTAAATACAAAGAATAATTCTTTGCTGGGTTTTGTGCCCTTTAAGTGTTGGCAGTTATACAGAGTCAAGCCTCTCTCTTGCCCATCATAAACTGTGCATGACTGTACCGCATTCCCAAATGTCAAGAACCCGTTTATGAAAAGAGAGTTGTAGATTTAGTTTATGTCTCAAAAACAAAGGCACGAGTGTCGCCCTCCCACGAAATAAAAGGCTGCACAGATGTTAATGGTAGGCGTTTAGGGAGGTCTTATGCTGATCGTCTACTACATGTTCCAAAGAAGTCCTCCAATAATCTTCCCCAGCCTTCGTGTGACCTTTCTCCCCGCAAACGATGTTTACAACATTGTCATGTTCCTCTGAAAGCATCCTCAAGTTCGTAAATTCAATTTGCAACATCAATCAAAAGCTTGCAGAAGAACACGAAAGCACAGTGCTTCAGAAATGTCACAATATTTATTTTATTACATCTGAACATTTGGAATGGAGAAAAAGAGGCAGTAGAGCTACAATAAAAAAAATATCAAAAGCTGTGAGTAATTTTTATTCAGTGTTCGTACATACTGTGTTGCACTGGATCCAGTTAAACGGACAAACAGTAACCTGTTTATAATCAAACATGCAGTTGGTGATTGTTCATGTACTGACCGTGTACACCATATTTTCAGACAAAGTGTTGCAGTATTAAGATATATATTGTGGCTGCTGAAAGACACAAAAACACATTCGCCATTTTTGCTGATTTTTCCTTGTCTTTATAATTGGAACACAGCAACTGCCATTTACACTGTGTGAAAATGTTGAATGAAATGAAATTTTAGAATTTTCTGAAATGGCCAAAAAGACCAAAAATGCTTTAAAAAAAAAAGTCTGGTTCTGTTGACTGGCCCAAAATTACTTTGGAAAATGTATAATTCCATTGACTGTACAAAAACAGACTCAAAATTGCTTTGAAAAAAAAAAAATCTGGTTCCAATGATTTACATTAAGATTAAAACGTTTTTGCCCTCTCCAGTAAAGTTGACATTTTGGAGATGATTGCTTTGCTTAGGACAGTGATGACAGAATGTCTAATCAGATATGTGTCCAATATGAAGTGAAAGTAATTTATTATATACTCTGCAGGGAATGTAAATGACATTCCTTTAAATACACAAGTACAATTACTATTTAATTGCTGAGTTGTTAGTCTTCTTTTAGAGGAGTCACACTGATCTGTAGAATTTAGACTTGATTTAGTCATTGAAATTTACACAAACTCATTCAGAGTAGGGTTGAAGTGAAAAGGCTGATGGTAGAGACTGGTTTCTTTACAGTGGTGGTGATGGAACCAGGGGTCACCATGTCTACAACACACATATAAACCTTTTATCTAACCCACCAGTGAACCTACATGTCTTCTGAGTGTTATTCTGTGTGGACTGTTGAGAAATTAAGTTAAATTTAGTCATAAATCTTAAAAAAATAAATAAATAAATAAAGCTTCTTAAACCTACCTCTAAACTATGTCTCAGACATTAGGCAGGGTATTCATAACCATTCCCTCTAATAACTTTCCGAGGGAGCTTTTAGAGGTGGACGTCTGGTTCCACTGACTGCCACTGTAAACAGTCCTGACACTGCAAGTTCCTTTGGAATGTAGCACTTCATACCAAACCCGCTCTGAATGACTCTGTTTACAACTGAATTATGGAGAAATCTAAAAAACATGATGGAACTCCTCATGAATCTAAATCAGATGGGAACATCTGTGCCTCTTCCAGGTTGCTGTGAAAAAACTCAACAGCCATGGGCTCCTCTGAGCATCTGACTGAGGATCAGCCAATAAAGACAATAAGCAGGAACTACATACCAAACGATATTAAAACACCGCCCGCTCAAAACCTCCATCGCTTGAAACGTCCTGCGCAACACATTATTAAGAACCACTGCTCCAAAGGTTCCTTCACATGATTAAGATTCGCTGGGGATCGGTTTTATCTGGGCAGCGTACTGAGTGTAGCTGTCACTGAGGCGAACATAAAAGCTAATTGATTAACAGGCTTCATATGTGCTCCAGACATTCTAAATTACGATTACAGTACTTGGCACTGGCAGTTCTGCAGACTCATGCAAATGAAAGTACAGTACATAATTTAACTTTCAAAGCAATGGAAAAATTTCTTCATCCCGTTCTCTGCGGAAAGGAAAATAATGTTTGATATTTAAAGGGAACCGAGAGAGGAAAATAAAGCCGTCTGACATTTGATTAATGACCCCTTTCAGATGCTCACCTCTGAAGTGTGCTTCAGAGCTCATATGTTGTACCAAACTGATCCGACGCCAATTCGTAACATTGCTTTCAGGCATCTTGTGCTGTCATTTTGTTCATGGTCCGTGACTGACCATAAGGGGGCGCTCTGTCCTGTATTAAATGTATGTCATTAAGCTACCACCTAAGGAGGGATGTTCAGGGCTCTCTCCCCTTTGACCTGGAAGTACACCTGTTCAGACCAGCCTGGCACTCCTCACTCCTGTCTACTTTGATTTGCTTTGGTTGTGAAGTTTGTGAAAACTTTGCTACATTTTGTGGGACTTTGTATTTTGGATTGATGTTTAAGGCTATTTAGTTCCACTCATTGTTAAAAACGGAATAGCTGCTCCCAGAAGGAGGTGTGGGAGTGCAGGTGTGTTGGGAAGGAAGATAAAGGTGACCAGGATCAATAACTGATGATAAATTTAGACTGATATGATCAATATTTATTGAGCTACACATACAGAAGTCTGTCTCTCAGTATGACGTCGGGCCGCCGTGTTCGCTAACCCAACACGCCAGACGTCTCGGTATGGAGCTGTAGAGGTTCCTGATGGAGTCCTGTGATAATCCATCCCATGCAGCTTGAACATCCTCACACAGTTCCTGCAGATGGTGCGGTAGGGGTGGAGGTGGAGGGACACCAGGCCTTCTGGACATGTAATGGTGACAACAGACCGGTCATCTTGGTGCTGACCACGGTGCCTCCACACACGGATTCGTTGGGCGTCTCCACCAAGACTAAAGCGGGACTCGTCACTGAAGATGACCCGCTGCCATTCTGAGTCACTCCATGACAGTCTTGTACGACACCACTGCAGTCTTTGGTGACGGTGACGTGGTGTTAAGGACAGTCGTGGTAACGGTCTGTGTGCATGTAGTCCTGCGTGGTGCAGCCGTCTGCCAATGGTGCTGCACTAACTCATGGAGGACAACTCTAAATGTCCAACATCGTGGCTGTTTGGCCAGTCAGGTACAGCGGATTAGGCCCGTCCTGGTCAAGCCTACCCACCAAGTTTCATTCCTGTCGGTTGATTCCTTCTGGGTGCAGCTATTCTTTTGAGGATGTGTGTATTAACAAACATGAACTAGTTTCTTGTGAAAACGGTGTCCGGTGTGGTGACTTGTCTGGGGGGAGAGCTCACTTTGACTCCTATGTTTTGTAACACAAACAAACAAGAACTATTGAAGAGAAAGTCCCAAGTTATTATTAAGGTTGCTCCACCATACATCTGCTGTACTATGGTTTACATCAATTTGCACTGACAAGGTCTCTGTTTATTTAAGGGTGTTCCTGGACCAAGAGGAAGTGCTGGCATACAAGGTCCCCCTGGCAGAGAGGTATACCATAATACTTCCAACATGAAACATAATTTCCCTTTATAGTATTACTGTATATGGACCTTACCGGAATAACTTGTCCTCTGTGCTCAGGGTCCTCGTGGTGCGGATGGGTTTAAAGGAGAAAAGGGAAGCTCCGGAGAGCCTGTAAGGATTATTCATTCTTAAAAATTAAATTACATTTATTACTATATATACACTGTACTGTTCACACATGCTAGGCATCTGAGATGTTCACACTTAACTTGCTCTATATCTGGACAGTTGAAGTTTTTTGGTAAAAGAAAACACCAAACGAACAATTAAGAAAAATAATACAAAGAACTAAACAAATACAGAAATACAAATAATCCAAAAATAATGATTATGTACATTGGTATGCAAATGTCCCAAGTCCAATTTAGAAGTATTTAATATACTGGGGAAAATTATGGCACATTCATTAAATGTTTTGTTTTTATTTCAATATGTCAAAAGCTATAAATACAAATCCTGCGCTAGAAGTTGCACATTTCGCTTTTTTGTTCCCTTTGTAGAATACGTATAACCTTCTTCACCTTGAAAATCAACAAAACTTGGAATTTACCATCTGAACGACAAGGTTCCCGTTTAACTAAACCCCCAGATTTCCTTGAGGAAGCCCAGCGTTATTGTAGTTCTCATCTTTTGCCTCCTCAGCCTCCAGTGTTGGTTATATAGAGGGTATTTCTGCTTCATGTCCAGATATACGGTTCTAAATTATTTATAGATAGTTTTACACAGCGCTGTGTGTGTGTGTGTGTGTGTGTGTGTGTGTGTGTGTGTGTGTGTGTGTGTGTGTGTGTGTGTGTGTATATATATATATATATATGCTTTGACGATGTGTTGTCTTTTCCCTCTTCAGGGTGAAAGAGGTGTCTCGGGATTACCTGGGCCTCCAGGTCAACCAGGCGAAAAGGTAGTGTTAGCCTTAAAGCACCCACACTAGGCATGCATATATATTTACTACATATCATTTGTGCAGTTGAGGGTGAGTCATGCTGGTTGTTTTTAAGTAGCATCCTCTGAACTAATAATGCATCATGTTCTCCGGAATTTGACTGTAAAAAAACATTTTTATTTCAGTGTATTAAATGATAAACAAGTCAGTCATTTTTAAGTCAGAATCGGTGTTTTGAGAAAAAAGGTGCTACATCAATAGATTTAGAAAATAAATATTTTAAAATCTAAGTAGTATCATAATTATACCCTTGAACATATGGTGTATAGGGCCAACACCTGTAAATCACTGACCACCTACATGGTGAAAGAAAAATTTCCTGTACCTTCCATTGGTAATACACACTTTTTGTAAACATCTGGAGGCAAAATCTTGAAAAATATTATTAAACAATAATAATTTTGTGGCTGAAATATAGTCGCATAGTCGAAGCTTTTAACTGGCTTGGTTGGTGAATTTAAACTATGTTAAGCTAATTACTGCAACAATGTAAAGTATATGTCTAATGATAAATTAGAAAAAAATTTGGCTGAACAAATTAATGTGACCCTCTACCCTGCTTTGAAAACATGAACATTACTTGACCACCAAAAAAAGAAATTCAGTTTATTACAAAATTTACTAGATTGTATGGAAGTATCTAATACTGCACTCTAACCATCTCAATTCTCATATGATTGCCAATTTTATATACGCTGTCATACTGTCAGTTATTTGTTTTTCCTCACAGGGGGCAACTGGTACCCAAGGTGGGCAAGGGACGCCAGGCAACGATGGGCAAAAGGTATAAACAAGTGTTTTGAGCGATTAATTTTATTGGTTCTTTACTGTAGACCCCTGTATGTAAAATGATAAATTCTACCCAACATCGCTAAATATTTAAAAGGTTAGTACACAGAGTTTAACAATCTTGAAGAAATCTGCAAAATCAGGCCCCAAAAACAGAGCAATTAAAATAATGCTCTAAGAAATATGGAGAAATGACTGGAACGGGGCTCTAAGGAACACGGGGAGATGACTGGAACGCGGCTCTAAGGAACACGAAGGATGACTGGAACAGGGCTCTAAGGAACACGAAGAGATGACTGGAACCGGGCTCTAAGGAACACGGAGAGATGACTGGAACGGGGCTCTAAGGAACACGAAGGATGACTGGAACAGGGCTCTAAGGAACACGAAGAAATGACTGGAACGGGGCTCTAAGGAACATGGAGAGATGACTGGAACGGGGCTCTAAGGAACACGAAGAAATGGCTGGAACGGGGCTCTAAGGAACACGAAGAAATGGCTGGAACGGGGCTCTAAGGAACACGGAGAGATGACTGGAACGGGGCTCTAAGGAACACGGAGAGATGACTGGAACGGGGCTCTAAGGAACACGGAGAAATGACTGGAACGGGGCTCTAAGGAACACGGGGAGATGACTGGAACGGGGCTCTAAGGAACACGGGGAGATGACTGGAACGGGGCTCTAAGGAACACGGAGAGATGACTGGAACGGGGCTCTAAGGAACACGGAGAGATGACTGGAACGGGGCTCTAAGGAACACGAAGAGCTGACTGGAACGGGGCTCTAAGGAACATGGAGAGATGACTGGAACGGGGCTCTAAGGAACACGAAGAGATGACTGGAACGGGGCTCTAAGGAACATGGAGAGATGACTGGAACGGGGCTCTAAGGAACACTAAGAGATAACTGGAACCGGGCTCTAAGGAACACGGAGAGATGACTGGAACGGGGCTCTAAGGAACACGAAGAGATAACTGGAACCGGGCTCTAAGGAACACGGAGAGGTGACTGGAACGGGGCTCTAAGGAACACGAAGAGATAACTGGAACCGGGCTCTAAGCAACACGAAGAGATGACTGGAACTGGGCTCTAAGGAACACGAAGAGATAACTGGAACCGGGCTCTAAGGAACACGGAGAGATGACTGGAACGGGGCTCTAAGGAACACGGTGAGATGACTGGAACGGGGCTCTAAGGAACACGGAGAGATGACTGGAACGGGGCTCTAAGGAACACGGAGAGATGACTGGAACGGGGCTCTAAGGAACACTAAGAGATGACTGGAACGGGGCTCTAAGGAACACAAAGAGATGACTGGAACGGGGCTCTAAGGAACATGGAGAGATGACTGGAACGGGGCTCTAAGGAACATGGAGAGATGACTGGAACGGGGCTCTAAGGAACACAAGGAGATGACTGGAACGGGGCTCTAAGGAACACAGAGAGCTGACTGGAACGGGGCTCTAAGGAACACGAAGAGATGACTGGAACGGGGCTCTAAGGAACACTGAGAGATGACTGGAACGGGGCTCTAAGGAACACGGAGAGATGACTGGAACGGGGCTCTAAGGAACACAAAGAGATGACTGGAACGGGGCTCTAAGGAACACGAAGAGATGACTGGAACGGGGCTCTAAGGAACACGAAGAGATGACTGGAACGGGGCTCTAAGGAACACAAAGAGATGACTGGAACGGGGCTCTAAGGAACACAAAGAGATGACTGGAACGGGGCTCTAAGGAACACGGAGAGATGACTGGAACGGGGCTCTAAGGAACACAAAGAGATGACTGGAACGGGGCTCTAAGGAACACGAAGAGATGACTGGAACTGGGCTCTAAGGAACACGAAGAGATAACTGGAACCGGGCTCTAAGGAACACGGAGAGATGACTGGAACGGGGCTCTAAGGAACATGGAGAGATGACTGGAACGGGGCTCTAAGGAACACGGAGAGATGACTGGAACGGGGCTCTAAGGAACATGGAGAGATGACTGGAACGGGGCTCTAAGGAACACTAAGAGATAACTGGAACGGGGCTCTAAGGAACATGGAGAGATGACTGGAACGGGGCTCTAAGGAACACAAAGAGATGACTGGAACGGGGCTCTAAGGAACACTGTGAGATGACTGGAACGGGGCTCTAAGGAACATGGAGAGATGACTGGAACGGGGCTCTAAGGAACATGGAGAGATGACTGGAACGGGGCTCTAAGGAACACAAGGAGATGACTGGAACGGGGCTCTAAGGAACACAGAGAGCTGACTGGAACGGGGCTCTAAGGAACACGAAGAGATGACTGGAACGGGGCTCTAAGGAACACTGAGAGATGACTGGAACGGGGCTCTAAGGAACACGGAGAGATGACTGGAACGGGGCTCTAAGGAACACGAAGAGATGACTGGAACGGGGCTCTAAGGAACACAAAGAGATGACTGGAATGGGGCTCTAAGGAACACGAAGAGATGACTGGAATGGGGCTCTAAGGAACACGAAGAGATGACTGGAACGGGGCTCTAAGGAACACAAAGAGATGACTGGAACGGGGCTCTAAGGAACACGGAGAGATGACTGGAACGGGGCTCTAAGGAAAACGAAGAAATGGCTGGAACGGGGCTCTAAGGAACACAGAGAGCTGACTGGAACGGGGCTCTAAGGAACACGAAGAGATGACTGGAACGGGGCTCTAAGGAACACTGAGAGATGACTGGAACGGGGCTCTAAGGAACACGGAGAGATGACTGGAACGGGGCTCTAAGGAACACAAAGAGATGACTGGAACGGGGCTCTAAGGAACACGAAGAGATGACTGGAACGGGGCTCTAAGGAACACGGAGAGATGACTGGAACGGGGCTCTAAGGAACACGAAGAAATGGCTGGAACGGGGCTCTAAGGAACATGGAGAAATGACTGGAACGGGGCTTTAAGGAACATGGAGAGATGACTGGAACTGGGCTCTAAGGAACAAGGCCACTTGTGGTTCTGTATGGACCCAGAACACGCAGGGAAGATCACAGGGCTATGGAAAGAGCATGATTTCCTGTTAGTGATCTAAAACAGAATTTTAATGCAGAAACAACCACAGCACGTTTCTCCAACTCCAATTTGGCACGTGAAGGAAACCTCTCAGGTTTATTCCCATGAGACAGTGGGAGTTTGTCATTTTGCAACAACTCTCTGAATATGAAAGACCCTCATCTACGAATGCTTCTGTAATTTGCTCTCTGCTATACTGACACTGCAGGCACTAAATGTGTATTAAGTTAGTTTCATGTAATGTGATTCTGAGGCTTACACAGTTGTGCAGCGTTCACTAGGACATATAAGAGGGTCATGTCTCATCGCTGGGACCAGAGCATTAATCCTGACTACACCACAGCCATTTGTGGCAAGGATTCCCACACAGTACAACTGGTCCTACTCTCTGGCTGGCAAGGATGGCTGCCATCAATCCACAGTGGTCAAATGATTCAGTAAACAGAATTAGGAGGTCATTTCTTTCCTGCACACACACTTGGTCATTTTATGGCACTGCATGAGAACCATTTTTAAAGAGATGTAACTGAGCCTGTGCCTGTGTTGATTCTCCCAGACTGGTTGGTGCCCTACAGTAGGGTAGACGCAACTTTCACACCTGGACCTGAATTTCAGCGCCTAAATGGACATCAAAGACTGCCTAACTGCACGGACTGCCCACAACATGACAGACTCCTAACTACACCGACTGACCACCAGAACATAACGGACTGCTGAATACACATACGGACCACCAGAACATAAACTCCTAAATATACAGGCTGACCACCAGAACATGACAGACTGCTTACCTTCACAGACGGACTACCAGAATATTACGGACTGCTTAAATACAAATACTGACCACCAGAACATAACAGACTGACTGCCAGAACGACAGACTGCTAAACATGCATACTGACCACAAGTACATAACAGACTGCTAAATACACAGGCTGACCACCAGAACATAACAGACTGCTAAATACACATACTGACCAACAGAACATAAGAGACTGCTAAATAAACAGGATGACGACCATAACATAGAGTGCTAACTACATAGACTGACCACCAGAACATGACAGACTGCTAAACACGCATACTGACCACAAGTACATAACAGACTGCTTAAATACACATACTGACCACCAGAACATAGACTGCTTAACTACACATACTGACCACAAAAACATAACAGACTGCTAAATACACATACTGACCACCAGAACATAAACTCCTAAATATATACAGGCTGACCACCAGAACATAATATTACTTAATTCACAGGCTGACCACCAGAACATAACAGACTGCTAAATACACATACTGACCACAAGTACATAACAGACTGCTTAAATACACATACGGACCAGAACATAAACTCCTAAATATACAGGCTGACCACCGGAACATAACAGATTACTTAATACACAGGCTGACCACCAGAACATAGACTGCTAAATACACATACTGACCACCAGAACATGACAGACTTCTTAACTGCACAGACTGACCACCAGAACATGACAGACTGCTAAACACATTGACTGACCACCAGAACATGACAGACTTCTTAACTGCACAGACTGACCACCAGAACATGACAGACTGCTAAACACATTGACTGACCACCAGAACATGACAGACTACTTAACTGCACAGACTGACCACAAGGACATTGCAGAGTGCTTACCTTCACAGACTGACTACCAGAACATTACAGACTGCTCACCCGAACAGACTGACCACCATGCCATTTTCACGCAAAGGCTAAAAGTAGTCAAAAAGGACCCAATTAAACAAATGAGACAAAGATTAAACATGGTGATTCATTTATTGAGGAAAATGAGCCAGTATTAGTGAGGATAACAGAATCCCATTTTAAATTAGCTTACAATGTAAACACAAAAAGCACTGAGGTCATCTAAAGCTGGTTTCATTAAAGTCAATTTGGTTCTTTGAGATAAATTCTGGGCAAGGCGCTACACATATTAAGGTGTATAATACATGTAGTTGTGTCTGACATTCAGAGGAAGTGTTTACGTTAAGTGTTCAGTAGACAAAACACCCGGGTTATTCCATTTGTCTACTTCCAGCATCACAGATATTTTCCCTGTTACAGGGTGAAAAGGGAAGCAGTGGAGCTGTTGGCCCACCTGGATATCCAGGCCCACCTGTAAGTATGCAGTTCTATCATTTATGCTTGTGAACTGGAGGCAGCTGTTCTAGACACCATGCAGTAAACAATCTATTTTCAACAGGGACCACCAGGAAGAGACGGGAAAGATGGGACTTCAGGTGCAACAGGTCAAAAGGTCTGCATCAAAGTATATACACAATCTGTGTGCGGCGTCTGTATCTAGTGCACGTCTCCATACACTGAGAAACACAGTTACAGAGCGAATGTCCAACTCTATTGTATTTCTTAATCTGATTTCTTATATGATCAGATAACTACGAAAAACTTCATTAGGTCCCTATAAACCTATGTAGAATCCATTTACAATGCTTTTATGGTGCATCATTTCCAGTTATAAGGCCTAGTTTACAACACCACATGTTAGTTCTAAGGCATAGGAACAGTAATTTCTATGAGTAATTTTTTTATATATTTATAATATTTATTCAAGTAAGGGTGTTTCTACTCAATGCACATGTTCAGATCAGTGAAACTTGCAAAGTCAAAAACTAACCACCAAGCAAGATTTGGCTAGCAAGGCTTCTGTTTGATTGCTCGCCCGGCCAGACCAACATTCCCTGGATGCACATCTAGTGTTATAGTGCCTTCTTTAAGGCATTTCTCTAAAAAAAAAGCTGGATATCTTTGCTGGCTGTATTATATACTATACATAGCTTGCATTAGACTGTGCTCTCTGTGACTTTTATAACACAGAGAAAAATCGGCCACACTTTACAGATCAGTAATAAGTAGGTAAGGATAAGGTAATTGCCCCGTGACAAACAAAAGATTTAATCAGTAATTAAATGTCAATTTCCTTATTGTTACTAAATAATATATTTATAACTGCAGTGAGTGTTAGCTGTAAAAAATGGTATCCAGTTATACTCACCTCAAAATGACCTGCTTATTTTATAGTTCTTTAAGTCAGCAGAGATGGTCATGGTCTTCTCTATTCCTGGGTAACCACATGTGGTTGGTGTAGCTCAGCGGATAACACCACTACCCGCCAAGTAGCCACCACCACACTTGGGGTTCGAATCCCGGTCTGGGTGACTATGCTGTGCTACACCAATAAGAGTCCTTGGGCAAGACTCCTAACACTACATTAGCCTCCCTGTGATGTGATTAACCTTGTAAGTCGCTCTGGATAAGAGCGTCAGCTAAATGCCAGAAATATAAATGTAGAAATGTAAACATGTGTCTATAGGTGGGCCAACATGTGATGGGAGGTGTAGTAAAATCATTGGTTGGTGTGGCACAAGGGATAACAGCACTTGTCACTGAGCTACCACACCATGTGGGGTTTGATACTTGGTCTATGCTGTCCTTGGGCAAGACTCCACATTGACCTACTTGTACTATGATTAACCTTGTCGCTTTGGATAAGAGCGTCAGCTAAATTCTGTAAATGTAGTAAGAAACTAGATAAAAAATTATAGAGAAATAAGTGAGTTTGCTGTTGACGGCTCTAATACCGTATACTTGTGAATGCCTGTAATTCACACTGTGTCTGATTACCTAAACACATAACAGGTAAGACATAAAACTGAGACAGGTGAGTTAGAATTTTACAGCCCTGATACCAGGTAATTACAGCAGAACTACTGCACCGATTCTGGGTTTATAACATTTTATATTATATACATGTACTCATTATTCTCTCTTATTGTTCATTAGGAACTAAATAAACTGTAAAATGGGTCAATTTAGGACAATAAAACTAAAACTAAAAAAAACTTCATAGTTTTATTACTAAACACTGATACCATGATTCTCTTATTATTAATGAATGACAAGAAGATGTACATATAATAATTCATTTTAAGTACAACTTGTTACCATTGTGTTTCTATTACATTACTGCCAATTCTGACTTATTATAGATAAGGAAGTGTGAAATAAGCAGGTCATTTTTAGGTAAATACAACCTGTTACCCTTATTTTACCACTTCATAATGGCCTTGTTAACCCTCACTATAATTTCTAATTTAGTAACAAATAGGAAACTGACATTTAATTACTGATTATATTTAGATTAAAGTTTGTTCCCATAAAATGACCATATCAATGCCGACCTATTGCCGATCTGTAAAGTGCTGCTGCGAGTTGCTGCCACTAATGGAATATGTAAACAGCCACGTATGTAATACCCTTACCCTCACTTTTTTGCGTAACCCTCCCTTCAAATTAATGCATATGAAGAACAGAAGCACATTCTACCATCGACCCAGCCCATAAAGAACGCACAGAGGCTTGGGGGGCCAGTTTTGAACAGAGCGCTTTGGCATAACACGTCCCTTTCGTGCTTGAAAAGGCTGAAGAAACTCTTTGGGGCCCTCTGCTCCAGAAAAGCAAATGGTTCTCATTATTCGGAGTTGTTCATCACAATCTGCGTTTTTCCTGGATTATACGCTTTGATGCTTAGAAACACAAACTGGCTCATTAATATTCACATTTGTTCGTCTTGTTTGTCTTACAGTCAGAGAGAGAATCAGGCAGTGAGTGGTGTATCTGAACCAGACATGAATCGTTGATTCTCATTAAAGAGAACTAAATTCCCACTAAATGCACTTCTACTGAAACATGTGTTACTGAGTGATGTCCCTCAAAGCAACCGATGTTTTTACTCCGTCTCTCTCTCAGTATTCTTGCCAAGTCTAATACGTCTGCCATTACTTTATTCCCTACATTGTTTCTTTAGGGGGATACAGGAGGTCCTGGCATTCCTGGCCAAGATGGAAGACAAGGACATCCTGTAAGTACATGCTGATATGTTCAGTACTATCCAACAGTCATTTCTGAAAGGTAGTCAATATACAGAGGTGCTTAAAAAATGGTGAACCCTTCAGAAATCTCTATTTTTGCATAAATTAACACAAAACATAATTAGCTTTCCATACAAGGTCTAAAAGGAGGACCCAACTAAACAAATGAGATGCAAATATTAAACATGGTCATTTATTTATCGAGGAAAATGAGCTAGTATTAGAGATTATCCTGTGAGGATAATATAAAGGTAAAATTAAGATCAGACCAAATTAGAAAAATGCATTTCCTGAATGAAATGCTTGATGGTTGCGCAGCTTGCTTAGTGAGGAATAAGGGATGAGTAAACGAGTGCGGGTTGGTATGATTGTGGATTAGCGTCTGGGGCCCTGCCCCTAGTGAGTACATGATTACTGCTTGGTTTGGGTCGACAATGACTGGGACTCAATGGGAGGAATGAGGGATGAATAAATGCCAGATAGAGAAGTGCGGGTCAGTATGGCTGTGGGTTAGTGCTTGGGGACCTCCCCTTAGTGACTGGTGGCTCTCGGGCAAAGGAAACAGCCGGGTTTAGGTGGGTCCAAAAATGACTGGGACTCTAGGGGAGGAACGAGGGATGTGAAAAATAAAAGGAGAAGCGAACAAATGCGGGTCAATGACACACTGAATGCCTGTAACGCCATTGTATCCGATTTGATGTCTCTAGGTTGCGCGGAAGTAGGGTAGATTTTTTTTTTTTTCCCCCCGATCCTACTCATTCTCTATTCCTACTTGGAATCTGTGCATCCGATCAAAAAGCTGTATACAAGCCCACATCAGCGTATCATACCGGACAATCTGGAGTTGGAGTGAGTCAATATCTCGAAAAGCTTTGCAATGCGCACCCATGATTAGACCATTCTGATTTAAATTAGAAGCGATAAGCCTGGAGAAGGAGAACACGGCATTCCAGCATAAAGACCTCATCCCATCTGTGAAACATGGTGGTGGCTGTATCCTGGTTTGGGCCTGTTTGCTGCATCTGAGCCAGGACGGCTCACCATCACTGACGGAACAATGAATTCTGAATTATACCAGCAAATACTAAAGGAAAACGTCAGGGCATCTGTCCGTGAGAGGGATCTCAAGAGAACATGGGTCATGCAGCAAGACAACGACCCTAAGCACACAAGTGGTTCTACCAAAGACCAGTTAAAGAAGAATGAAGTTAATGTTCTGTAATGGCCAGGTCAAAGTCCTGACCTGAACCGGAATGTTGTGGAAGGACCTGAAGTGAGCAGTTCATGTGATTAAACCCACCAACATAATAAAGGTGGAGCTGTTCTGTATGGAGGAACGGGGTAAAATTCCACCAAGCCTACTGACCGTGATGAGCGCCACCTCATTCCAATGTCCGTTACGTAAGATGACCTCAAGTGACCTACAGAGAGACTGGCGAGCGGTGGCTGGGGTGAAACGCACAGCGAGCATGGTTCTAAAAACAGGCTTCTGGAGGTCATTAGTGATTTTCTAAATACACAGATCTAATACAATATCTGATCTGGAGTTTGGGAGACATGGTTCCAGTAGTGTAGAGAATCAAACAGAACCAACCCAAACCCAGAACCTGTACAACTAGAGACACTGACCAGTTACAGGTGGGCTCTTAAACTTTTCCAGAGCTGTCTCAGTAGTAATCAATCACATTTTTGGTAGCTATAAAGAGAAAGAAGTACAACACAAAAAATGAAGATAAGACAAACAGGATAAAAAGAAAAGAGCACAAATTTAGTTTCCAAGGCTTCCAAAATAGTCGCTTATGATCCAAAATTTGGGTAATTTCTATCTGAAGGAATAAGTCAGTTTCTACAGAGGCAGCATCGTAGATGCCTGAAAGAGCCACATACTCACAGAAGGCACTGTGGAAGTGGACCAGAGCAAAAGCATACATTCCGTTTACAAGATACACCAACAGACAATTTCACATCAGCTTATATTAAAAATATGAGCTATACAATTATAGCTCTCGCACTCTTTCATGTTTGTACATTATAAACACAGTTTCACCCGTAATTATACAACAAATAACAAAGACAACAAAGGCCAAAAAAAGACAACCTATTGGATTGTGTGTCTAAATTCCGTGGAAGGCTCCACAAAGCGCGTGATGACGTCTAACAATCTCTCTTCCATGAAGGCACGTTTGGATAAAAAGGCAGCGCAAAGAGTATTTAACTCTGGTGACAAACTTTTTATGGCTATGCCCATGCCAGGTTCTGCCTTGCGTGCCAAATTCTCAGGTCCAGAAGATATCCACAAGAGGTTGAGTGATGTTTATTGTTATCTCCACTCCTGGCGGTAGGCGTACATACCGTGTTTGCCATGTGAACGTGAAAACCTTATGTTAGTCGTGTGAGTCAAGCCCAGTGGCCAAAGTCAGTAGACGTGTCTAATCCAGTTAATTACGTTCCGTTTGATCAGTATCACTGTACTAAAATCCTAAAGCGGTGACCCAGAGCTGACACACGCAGCCCTGAAACTCAGGAAACGAGCTGAGCGCGCTCGTTAAGGCAGCCCCTTAAAACAAACAACTTCAACAACACATTAGTTTAACACTGTGACCTTAATTTGAATTTTTCAGTGATATAATGTTTTCGTAGGGACCGAACTCCCCGGGAGAGTGTGCACTGGCAACGGAATAGCGTAATGATGCTGAATTCGATTTTACACAAATGGCTTCAAACTGAACTCAGCTTCAGCCAGTGTCGTTTATTCTTCTACTGAATAAAGTGAAACAGATTTACCACACCTTTGACTCCTGAGGTCCTGCACAGCTGTACTGTTGCCCTGCTATCTGGGGATTTCTTTTAAGTTATATAATGTTAGATGGGCAGTGCCGTAAAGCCAAGTAATGAATAAGATTGATGTCAGCTATTTTAATAGTGTTACTGCATCCCTGCATCTCTTTATTCCTAAGTACACGTTGTGTTGAAGGATCGATCTGACCAAGAGCCCCGCAGGACAATCATTAGTGCTGGACAGCAGAAGGCCTCTGTGAAGTATGAGAAAAACGGCAAGTGACTCAGCTATGCAGCTATTTGTACTGGCAAGTCTCCTCACTAGTGGAGAACATGGTCTGAGTCAGAGTTTTCCGACCCCACCGAGAGGACACAGTTGCTAAGTGAAGTCTACCATCAACACTACATGATTTGCTTTCTGCTGACAGTGTGCTGGAGATCAGAACAGAGCTGTACGTTTATCTGCCTCATCTTTCTTCGATATTGTCAAGTAAAACGCTGAGGTAGGGAAAGACGCTGGGCCAGTCGAGCTCCTAATAACACATGGGGGAGAAGAAACAAAGGCTGCATCTGAAACCACATAGTACTGTACTAAATACCACGTCAAAAACAGGACACCTCCACTTGTCCATTCACCACTTCAATGTATCTACACCCTTAACACATTTCATCAGCTCCACTGACCATACAGGACACTCTGTAGGTGTACAGGTCCAGACCGTAGTCCATCTGTTTCTCTGTGTACTGCATTACCCTGTTCTTCAATGATCAGGACCCCCCCACAAGACCACCACAGAGTAGGTATGGGTGGTGGGTTATTCTCAGCACTGCAGGGACACTGACGTGCTAGTGTGCGTAGGTCCAGACACAGCAGTGCTGCTGGACACCTCAGTGTAACTGCTGAGAATTGTCCACCAACCAAACCTATTCAGCCAGTGGGCGTCCTATGGGCTGCGTCCTGTGGGCAGCGTCCTGTGGGCAGCGTCCTGTGACCACTGATGAAGGACTAGAGGATGACCAACACTGCACTGTGCAGCAGCAGATGAGCTATAGTCTCTGACTGTCCATCTACAAGGTGGTCCAGCAAGGTAGGAGTGTCTAATAGAGTGGACAGTGAGTGGACACAGTGTCTAAACACTCCAGCAGGACTGCTGTGTCTGATGAACGACAAAGACAGAACTAGAAGCTGAGTTTTTAAAGGCATGCAGGAATGTAGACACAGCTGGAGGGACAATGAACTGACATCAGGTGCGCGGTGTACAAGAAGGCGGAGCAAAAGTCAAATCAAGAGCACATGCAAAGATGGACGTTATCGCTGTGCCTGACTGAGAATATAAGGTCGTTCTGTTGAGCGTGTTTTCCAGTCTGACTCAAAAAAGAGTTTGAAAGCAATTAGATAAGATGGAAGAGTTTGTGAGGGGTTGCATTGTAGGGCTCCGGGAAGCGGGATACTCTTCCGTTGTTCGGATACAACCACAAGACGGTGTCAGCGGATAGAAGGCAGCATGCAGCAGTGACACGAATGAGCTGGAGACCTAAACAAATCCTGAAAAGAGAACCGACAAACTGTCCGGCATGCATGGAGTGACCAAACAGCCATGACTGCGGACCCTCAGTGAGCCGTGATGCCCACTTTTGTCTTGGTGGAGACGACCAATGAATCCGTGTGTGGTGGAACCGTGCACAGTACAACATGAGCGGTTTGTTTTCACGCATCACACGTCCAGAGGACCTGGTGTCCCTCCACCTCCAGCCCTACCGCACCATCTGCAGGAACTGTGTGAGGATGTTCAAGCTGCATGGGATGGATTATCACAGGACACCATTAGGAACCTCCAGAAATTAGGAATCCATACCGAGACATCTGGCGTGTTGGGTTAGCAAACACGGCGGCCCGACGCCATACTGAGAGACAGACTTCTGTATGTGTAGCTCAATAAATATTGATCATATCAGTCTAAATTTATCACCAGTTATTGATCCTGGTCAGCTTTATCTCCCTTCCCAACTGTAATCCCACGCCTCCTTCTGGGCGCAGCAATCTCTTTGATGATCAAGTCAACATAATTCAAGCACTATTGTAACCAAAGAGGCTTGAGGTTCCAAATATGATCGAAAGGTGATTTACTGCAGAGTTATTGCTTAGCACATTTCCAATGGATTAAAATCTAAAACTAATCCAGCTCCAATGAGCCAAAACGCCCCCGTGGCTGAGGATTAGAAAACGACCTGATGGTCATCTCTGGCAGCACCAGACGCCAGAAACTGCACCAAGCATGAAACATAAAAGCGTGTAATGGAGCTTTGTCTCCAATGTAACAATGATCCATAATATCAAAACTCATTAGTCCTGCAAGCCCACCCCATCCTATTTTCCTAAAACCTATTGTTCAGGCAGCCAGACTTTTATGTCCTTGAGAAATGGAAGGCACTTTATTTTGCAACATGTTTCCATGTTCCTTTACTATTCCCTGCAAAGCAAATCCCAACCAAACATCTGCTTCCGCTTATCATGGAGAAAGTACCACAAAGCTATTTCAAGGTGTCTTTGCGGGGCATGCTAAAATTATAAAGTGTTTGTTTACTCCCCTGCTCGTTCACAAACCACTAGATTTACTGTTTCTCCTCGTTCGTGCTCTCAGGAGACCATTAAATGATTACCACCGTTCCCATATGCCCATAAATAACAAATTATCATCGTGTAATAGAAAGTTAATGTATAATACAGCATTACTTCTTGCTAAAGGAAATACGCTTGTGGCCTTGTGGCTGCTGCTTTAATGTTTTGGTTGTACTTGTAGTGCTATGGGAAGTACGCATACAGTAAACCGAGATTATAAATACTGCATATATCTTTAAAGTTACTGCTAAGGTTAATGGGATCCTTCAAGATGATAAAATGACTCATCTTGGCAAGTGCACAATAAGCTGCAGTTGGCTTTAACATTTCCACAGATCTCAAAAGTCATGCCATAGTAAATCATTAAAAGAGCTAAATCCACCGTGATTCCACCATTTGATGCCTGTCAGATTTTAAATTTAAGGAATTGTAAGCATTTCCAGCACAAAAACAACTTATAAAACTATCATACAAGCGTTTTCAGAGCAGTATTATAAGGGTTTAGGAGTAAGTAGTCTATGGTGGATCTATGGTGGCCATGAGGCGCAAAACAAATTAACGTTTTAGAAAACAAAATTACAAAAATATAAACAAATTTACCAAAAAAAAAAAAAATCAAAATTAAATTTACAAAAAACGTGAAACACTTCTACCAGTACGGAAACTATTTTACAAACTTCAAATTGTAATGGAAAGGGCGAGTCTAACACACAGGAAGTGCTTGTTGCTGACTTTTGTCAATCAAACTGTTTGCTGGTGGTAGAGTAGGTGGAGTTTAGGATGGTGACGATGCTAAAGCATGGTTTGTCCATTTAGTGTCCCGTGTTTTATCCAGCTGGCACGCTTCAGTTTTCCTGTGGAAGGACTTTAGAGTTTTTAAAACAGCAGAGAGAGGAAACAGACTGTATTCTGACGGAAAGGGTGGGTCTAACACATGGTGCTTGTCGCAGACCCTTGTCAATCAAACTGTTTCGAGAAAGAGACGAACAGGCGACATCTGAACCACTTGAAGTTGGTTATAAACCACTGGTTATCCACCACAGCTAGCATTACAGCCCACTTACCTTTTTTAACATATCCAGCTTTGAGTGGTTTAGACGTCGCCTGTTAGTCTCTTTCTTCAAGACAGTTTGATTGACAAGGGTCCGCAACAAGCACTGTGTGTTAGACCCACCCTTTCCATCAGAATTCAGTTTGGAAAAGTGTCTCACTTTTTGCAATATTTCTTTTGTAATTTTGTTTTGAACTCAGCATAAAACGACTGAACATTTACATTAATAATCTAAAGTCAAGATGCTCTTAGGCAACTGTTTTTTTGCTAGCATAGCTGCAAATCTTGGTTATCACGATCAGCCAAGGCTGCACTAATCTATATGTATGAAGAGTTTCATAGGGTTTACACTGCTCAGTAGTGACACATGTAACAGTGCTAAGAGTTTTGTATTCAGTGGTATTCATAAGTTTATTTCAAATTGTAATAATCTCAACAATGTTCATTTTGCAGAATTATTTTTATCTGATCATTTTGATTTTTGGTTAGGCCAATTGTTCTCTGAGTAGAGAATTCTTTGAGCCATTTCTTGCCATTTGTGCTGCACACAGGGGAATTTGTCTTCTGCATTTAACCCATCCGTGAAGCGAAACACAGACATACACACACTAGGGTGCCGACAGCACACTTGGCCCAGAGGGGTGAGCAGCCCTATCCACTGCGCCCAGGGAGCAGCTCAAGGTTAGGTGCCTTGCTCAAGCGCACTTCAGTCATTACTGTTCAGGAAATCAAACAAGACTGGTTCCCCAACCTCCAGCCCACGACCGTCACCCATTTTTATCTTACAGCTGGAAATCAGCTTTCAGTTAAACCACCTTAAAAGCTTCAGGCAAAGCTGTAGAACATAACTGGAGACTGGAGGTGAATATAGATGACCAAAATAAACAAAGCAAAGGAAGAACAGTTCTGCAGACACAAAGTTCCAGAAGTCTGTCAAGAGAGAGTTCCTCCAAGAGGCTAACAATACATCTTCAGTGGAATTTTGTGTTGGATCCAATGCAATGTTTTAAAACAGAGAATTATAAAGAGAGGGGAGTAACTGTGCGCTACTAAATCATATTAATTGGCAGTTATAAATTTAACCTAGCAGTACCGAGGATGCTATAAAGCCTTAAAGCCCTAAGTAGGTTGCTCCATTCGCGCAACACACAGAGTTTTAAATAGAACCTAGAACATGGTTCCTTGTTTTCTTCTCCTCCGCCAATGCACCATTGACCTGTATGTTCAGTCTTATAGATCACACCAATTCCTTAAACCTCTGCGTAACTCAGGCTCAGGGTTGGCTGACGTGAAACGGTTGACAACAGATATTTAATCTACTATCTAAACCACCAGTGAATATATATGTGCCTACACCTACTATGAGTTTATATATGGAATGTTGGTGGTGATAAAACTGTGATAAATGTTTTTTTTTAGAACTGTGTAACACCTTGCATGGAACAGGACGGTATTTTAACAATAGCTGTTGAGCCAAAATCTTCCCCAAACCATCATAACACAACGTCTCAGACATCAGACAGTGTATCCATAACCTTTTCATGTGGTGGAGCTTTCAGAGGTGGACGTCTGGCTCCTGAAACCACCAATGTGAACAGGTCTGACTTGGTTTATGCAGAACAAAGTATTTCACACCTAATGCCAGACAGTCTAAATGATTCTGTTGGCATATTTATTGTTTAAACCATTTGGGAAAATGTGGAATTCCCATTTACGGAGAGAAAAATAATGCCAGTTATGTTCCACTGTTTTCGCAGCAGACGAAGTATTACTGAAATGCTCTTATAAAGAGTTGGCAGATAGAGCCGAAGGTCACTTTTAACACAGAAATTATTTTATCTAATAGGACAAAGCATAAGCAAATCTGAGGAAACCATTTTCATGACTGTATCATCATTAAGCCACTTCAAATCTTATAAACATGCTCTGCTAAAATACTTTACTGGCATACAGCACAGAGCGGCTAAGACTCTGATTGAATCTGATTGTTGGTTTTGGGACTGTTACAATGGTTGACTGAATCTGATAGGTTAGTGGTCTGGTAAATTACTGAATCTGGATGGTTGAGGACTGCCACACTGGTTAGTGGTGGGTTTAGACTCTAGTAGGCTAAACTTGTTGGTTTTGGGACTGCAACACTGGTAGACTGAATCTGATAGGTTAGTGGTGGGTTTAGATTCTAGTAGGCTGAATCTGATTGGATGGTTTTGGGACTGCGACACTGGTAGACTGAATCTTACAGGTTAGTTGTGGGTTTAGACTCTAGTAGGATGAATCTGATTGGATGGTTTGAGGACTGCCACACAGGTAGACTGAATCTGATAAGTTGGTTGTGGGTTTAGACACTAGTAGGCTGAACCTGATTGTTGGTTTTGGAACTGTGACACTGATAGACTTAATCTGATAGGTAGATTCATGAATCTGGATGGTTGAGGACTGCCACACTGGTTAGTGGTGGGTTTAGACTCTAGTAGGCTGAATCTGATTGGATGGTTTTAGGACTGCCACACTGGTGGACTGAATCTGATAGGTTAGTGGTCTGATAGATCACTGAATCTGACTGGATGGTATTGGGACTGTGACACTGATAGACATAATCTGATAGGTTAGTGGTGGGTTAAGACTCTAGTAGGATGTATCTGATTGGATGGTTTTAGGGTTTAGACTAATTGATGGACTGAATCTAACTGGATGGTTCTGGGGTTTAGACTTTGGAAGACTAAACCTTCCCGAATCTGCATTTTCTCGTAACATCCTGTAATGCGGTAAAATACTAAAACTGTTACTCTTAGTCACTCTCTAAATCTCTCTGGCTCCCCAGAAAACCTTAATTTATCACATTTACAGTCCTTATGAAATGTTTAATCATCCGGGAAAAAAAAAAAGAACATTATAACTCCAATTCCCATCAGGAGACTTTACATAACCTCCAAAGTTAAGTCTTAGAAACTGGTTTATCATGTTCTGCTTCTTCTGACCATCCAAATAACTCCAAACACAGTGGTGTTGAGTCCATTGATCTGAGAACACCAGCAGCTTCTTTGTTGGATGTGTCTAGATCTCCTTTGCGCAGTGATGAGCTTCTTAAACAGATACAGTAGTGTTGAGGTGTCTTCTCACAGGGGAAGAATGATGGACAGAAGCACCTGTGGGTGTTCTGAGATCTGAAGCACAAGAGGAGCTTGATCTCTTTACCAAAGGTGAAAGTGTGGTGGTTCTACTGGGTTTCCCAGGTAGTTGTTAGGAGCCTCAGTTTCTCTGTAATCAGTTTTTTGAAACTCCAACTTTGTGAACTCCTATTCTGAGCTTTCTCCTACCTTACACAGGTATACCATTCTCTATCTAATCTCCTCTGAAATTACTCCTGGAAAATTAATAACGTGTACCTAATGGATGTTTCGGTTGGAAATGAGATAAATGAAGGAAGGTCTCTGATTTTTGCACTGTACTGTAAATGTTTCCTGCTTTGATCATAGCATGTATCTGTTGGAAAACTTTGAAGTGAAGGGAATGTTTTCAGCAGATAACGCGGATGTACATACATCATATTTCAAAGAGGAAGTGTGGATCGCTTTGGGATCCCTTCAAGATGATAAAATGACTTATCTTGGCAAGTGGACAACAAGCTGCAGTTGGCTTTAACTTTCCAAAGATCTCAAAAGTCATGCTACAGTAAATCATTAAAAGAGCTGAATCCACCGTGATTCCACCATATGATGCTCGTCAAACTTTAAATAATCTAAAGAACTAAGCTTTTCCAACAATATATTAAACTATCATACAAGCATTTTCAGAGCAGTATCATGATAAGGGTTTAGGAGTAAGTACTGATGGAGAATCAAACAAGAGGAAAAAGTAACTTGACTATCAAAACGACTGAACATTATACATTATTTCCTCAATGCTAATCTACTGTCAAAATATTTCATAAGGTTTACACTGCTTTATTCCTAAGGTTAAAATGAATAACAGTAGTGACACATGTAACAGTGTTTTGAGATGATGTTTGTCTAGAAGTTTTAAGAGCTTCTGAACATGTTATCTCTGGTGCAGCCGTTCACTCAGCCATGCTGGCACTGAAATTTAACCACATCCTGTTAAACCTATTAGTCTCGCTGGCTAACAAAGCTGCAGGGACGCATTTCATGTGTGATTAATCAGAGGAAAACCAACCCATAGATCCCAGAGCCATGCATGTTAGCATCATCAGAGGCAAAGGAAGGTCTTTAGTTTGACCTGCCCACAATATGGATGATTCATATATATATATATGACCATTTCCACAAACTAGAAGTATTACATTAAAAACATGCAACATGTAATGATTTATGTTCCATCAAAATGATTTTGGAAATAAAAATGCTTTACATAATTGAAGGCTGAACTACAGCTTAGACACAGCAGGGTTAGTCAATGTAGACCCAATTAAATGTACCCAGGTAAATCCCGGACAGCTTTTTTTTCCCATGTAGGTTTTTAAGCACAGCCTCAGCAGAAATGTACTATACATGTCATAAGTGCATATGCTTTTGTACTGCTGCCTGTGCTTAACACGGCTTGTTGACACTTATATAACTAATTTTGATTCATATATATTTACGTTGCAGATCACATTTGGTTCAAATATCCCAGAACTGCATTGCGTCCATGTATCAGACTTTCAAGTGATCATTACAACTAGTCCTCAGTCCCTTACAATTATCCACACCTATAGAGTAAATCTGAATGTGCGCCACTTCTGGCTGAATTATTAGGCTGCATTTACATTACCAGGCTGAAAGGAATCAAATCCGGTTTTGACTTAATGTGACAAAGATCCGTTTTTTTTTCCTGGCTGTGCGGACATGTCAAATCACATTTTTACAGGACTGTGTGAACATGTCAAATCAGATTATTCCAGGGCTGTTAGAGGCACTTACATTTATGCATGTAAACAATCAAGATATGTGCCAAATATGAACACAAAATCAGAATTGATTAATGAGGCTTGTAATGTGAACACCCTAAAATGCTGGTGCTGCTCGTTTCCATCAAACCAAACTGATTTAAAAAAAAAAAAAAAAAAAAAAGCTTTACATCACACAATTATTGCCCACAAAGCAAGTAATTGAAGTTATTTTAATTTTAATTAAAACATTCGAGCTTTAATTAAATAATTAGAGCTTTCAGCGCATCAGAAATTTAGAAAATCCACTATTCCAGATTATTAGATCAAACAGAAAAGGATGTTTAGTACAGAAATGTCCAATGTCTGACAAGTATGTTTATTTATACACTCAGTACTTGGCTGGGGCTCCTTACCACAAATTACTGCATCATTGTGGTGTAGCATGGAAGCAATCAGCTTATGGCACTGCTGAGATGTTTTGGAAACCCAGGTTGCTTTGATAGTGGCCCTCAGCTCGTCTGTTTTGGTGGGTTGGGTGTTTCGTATCTTCCTCAACGATTTACAGATCCATAGACTCTGAACAGGGTTTAGGCCTGGACAGTTGGCGGGGCAATCAAGCACAGTAATAATATACTCAGCAAACCATTTGGGTTTGGCCTCTTGGGCAGGAGCTACATCCTACTGAAAAAGGAAATGGGCATCTCTATAAATCTTGCAAGCAGAGGAATACATGACACATGAAGCATGACTAATATCTCCTGGCAGACGCCCGCCTTGACTTTAGACTTGTATAGCACAGGGGACCAACATCCAGGAGATGACATGGCATCCCAAACCATAGAAGACTGTGGAAACTTCACACTGGACTTTAGACACCTTGGATTCTGTGCCACTCCACTCTTTCTTTAGACATCAGGGAATGGGCCAGCCTCTTCCCTGGAGACATCTGGGCAGGGTGGCCTCAGTCCACTCCTTGCGAGGCTCTTCCAAGTTGCTGAATCTACTTTCCTTGATGATCCTCTCAAGATTGCGGTCACATCCCTGTTGCTCAAGCACCTTTTCCTACCACCTGTTCTCCTGTCAGTCAAATTTCCGTTAATAGATTTTGACAGAGAACTCTTCTTCAGTTACATTATCTGTGGCTTGTTGTCCTTGTGGAGGGCATTGATGATCGTCTACTGGATAACGGTCAGGTCAGTAATCTTCCCCATGGTTGTGTCTGCTTGTGCTGGACTAGTCTGAGACCTATACTGTATTCATACTGCTTCCATACTGCAATTTAATCCAACTTGAAATTAAATATCCAAATAATTTGAGATACTGGATTTGTGATTTTTATGAACTATCCAAACTGATTGAACTGTGCCATTGTCTGTGTGAAGAACGTAAAATATGATACCTTTACAAATTTAATTATGACCTGTACCTGTATACCTGTACCTGTATATATCGCAGCTTGTGTACTTTTGGCTTCTATGATTCCATGCAACTTACTGATAAGGAAGTTTTTCATTTACTGATTTTTTTTAAATTATTTATTTTCATTATTTGTCTTCCTTAAGGGCTGTTTGAGCTCTTTGCTTTAGAAAACCTGCAGTCCTTTCCAAACGTCTCCCTTAGTAAGAGCTAAATAGTGGCTGCATTCTTTAAAAAAGTGCTCATCACCTCCTCAGTCCAGCTCTACACCTCCACTTCTCTATTTGCCCTTATTTCTGTTTCGTTATAGGCGACATGTGAGGGAAATCTCACACACAAAGTGCTGCATACATGCGTTATTATTCCTGAATATACATTTCTAATTTTGTATTCCGCAACATTATAGCTACTGATAAATGACATTCTTGATGGATTTAATGGGGGTGAAAGTTCTCGGTATGTGTTTAGAGGTACTGGAACACAAGTATGCACAGGTAAGCCAGGTACGCACTGTACGCTCAATTTTAAAGCCAACTGAATTATATGATCGGGTCGAATTTCGGCTTTGGTGTGAGAGGAGGAGCAATATCCAGCTAACCGCCCACATTAGCTCTGATTGAGCTGTCATATGATCTGATACATTTTGGACATTTTCTGGTTTCGCTTGTCTCACAGTTTGAGCAGTTTTACAAGCCTGATTCTTAAAGTCGCACAAACAAACAAGCAGATGTATATATGTAGATATTTAATGTATATATGAGATGTATATATTGAAATGCTTTGTTTTTAGCACTAATACTGAGCATAACCTTTCTTCTCTCTAGGTATGAGCTCAGGGTTGCCATCATTAGCTTTATATATTACTCTGTATTGATCTCTCTAGGTATCAACACTGGCCCTTGGTTCGGACAGCGTCAGAGCTCATGGCGAGTTTTGACTGTAACCTTCTAGAACTAGCTAGGAAACATTCTCTAAGCACGGCCCTAAGTCACTCTGGATAAGAGTGTCTACTAAATGCCATGTAAATGTATATGCAGCCTCTACATTGATGTTTATGGTATCTGTAGATGGCCTGCTTTTCAGTTTCAGAGCCGTGTAGTAACGTTAGCAGAGCTGTGGTAGCACAGCTGGTTTGCCAGTGGCTGAAATCTAAACGTCTAAACGTCCAGCTCCTTCTTATATAGTGCTCTGTGTAAGTTCTGGCTTCTGCAGCACAAAACATTTGTCCAAATGATAACACATGATGTGCTGCTGGTTGTAGGAGCCACTGATCCTACATGGTGCAGTACTTCGGGAGCAGGGAGTGATTTGAGATTCAGCCAGTGTTGTTGCTCAGTACTCGGACATGCAGCATGTTGTTTTGAATGCATCAGCTGTAAAGGAAATGGTCTGAGCTGTCTGTATGGGCTGCGACTCGTGCAGTGTGAGCTCCCGTGTCACACCATGCTAGTCAGACAGAGTTTTTGTACAGTGCGAGTATACACATCGCAGATCTTCCCTGTACACAGTAAGGGATTCAACCGTGCAGTGTGAGCTGTCAGCAAACAAGAAGATTTCTAAAATTGCACAGTGAATGCCTGGCTTCAGGGGACTGGAATAACATTCATAAATAAACCTTGTCATTGTTTTTAGGGACTGCCGGGATCACCTGGCACTGAAGGGCCAAGGGGGTTTAAGGTGAGTTACAATTTTGCTTAGAAATGATTGTAGTTTTGCTGTAAACGGGGTAAACAGTTGTTCTACTGTCCCAATAAGGGCTGACTATCTTATATTCAATTTAAGTGAACTGCAACCTGTGAACTTCTCCAAGTGCTTCCCTTAAGGGCATCAATCAATATGCAATTTGTATTATTAGATCTTGTCTGCTACTAGAATTAATCTATGAATTATTCTATGGAAAATTAATGATTCTCCACTATTCCAAAAACAGGGTGAAGCAGGATTACCTGGCCAGAAGGGATCCAAAGGTACACCTGGACACATGGTAAGGAAATCTGCTTTCCAATTCAACTACAAGAGGACACCAAAATTAGCATTAATGATACCAAGTTATACCAACAGCAGTACAGTTATTACTTATACAATATTTAAGCCAAACATCACTGAGTGAATCATATATGAACCATATTGGCTGCATTATATTGTATTTTAATTACGTATGTGTGTGGGTTTCACTAATGACATTTTTGCGTATCTAAGTGGCTATAAAGGCATGTTAAGATACATTGGTAAATGAGTGTTACAGCAGCATACATACTAGTGAGAAGCATACATACACATAGAAGCTACAAAAACAAACAGCTAAAGAATTAAATAAAATTAAATATAAAATAAAATATATAAAATATAAAATATAAATTAAATTTTAAAAAAATGAATAAAAACTAATTATATTGAATGAAATTAAATTCAAAATTAAATACGTAAAATAAAATAAAAGTGAGATGTGGCTATTAAAGCACAAAAGTACAAGGTACAACCAGATGTAACCGGTGTGCAATACATATATATGGGATGAGGTAGTTACATTAATGCTTCTGTTAGTACTAAAGAGCGATGCACTGTTACAGAAATGATCATATAAGAGATTTTCCATGGTTGATGGAAGAAGAACATTTGATGGAGTGCGGATGAATGGATTAGAGCACAGAATTACAGAGCTGCAGGGATAAATGAAGGAATAGGTCTGGACTGTAACATTACTGGCCAACATGTTACCCTGCCAGGGTCCAGAATCAACATAAATAGACCTACTGATGGCTTCGAGACCAACTGTGGACTATAACAAAATACGAAACCCCCCGCTACACCAGGACTGCTGGTGTTCACAAACCAGTTATACATTAGAGAAATGCTATTCCATATTTGTCTTAGTCTGTCTCAAAAACAGATCCTCGATCAGAACACCTACTCCACGAGTGAATACAGACACTACAGACACTATTGTCTACTTAATAAATAAATAAATAAATAAATAAATAAAAAGTCCAAAACCACATCAGTAAGTCTGTACAGCCTTACTGAAGACTGATAAGTGGTTTGAGTGGGTTGGGAAATGCTTTAATGATACATTATTACAAATTGGGTGAATATTGACCTCCATTGTTAGTAATGCTAGCCTCGCTGGCCCAGGACTCAACTTCAACAGCTAAATTTGGACACCAAATATGACTGAAAATAAAAAAGGGCTCTGACTTTTTCACTGTGCCGAATCTGATGGGGGATCTAGTGCTCTTGGATTCATGAGCCAATAGAACAGCTGTGTGTGTCTTTTTACAGGGTGAGATGGGTTTGCCTGGAATGCCTGGTGTAACCGGACTACCTGGACCTAAGGTTATAATGCAAGTTACTGTGCTAATAACTGTGATTCTGGAATCTTTATTATAATCCTGTTTAGAATTATGAAGTTTACTGGAGGATAACGTTATATTGGTATACTGGTCAATGGAACGCATGACGTTTTGACAGGATTCCTGTCCTCCATTTGTGACATTGGCATTAACCCAACAGAACTAATGTTACACTTGGATTAGCTTATTTTGTATTTATATCTTTTTCCTTTATCTGAATTTAATTTACTACTTAACCATTATTAGGGCGTTAAAGGAGACAACGGGGAACCAGGTCAGCCAGGTACTCCTGGGCAACAGGTCAGTATTCAGATATGTTTATTAAATTCTTTAGAGATACATCGATCACACCTTTCTTCTCTACCAATGCCATTCTGATACCTGAGTTTTGGCCAATCGTAAATCCCAATACAATATTAGAGCATTATTAATTTCAATTCTGTATGAACCCTGTGTCTAAACGATGAAGGAAAACATGACTTACAGAAATACATCTAAGTGAGGCCTCCTTATTTTTCATTTTCTATTTAACCACATTATTCTAATTTACCTATAACTGTTTAGTCTATATGAAATTGATAACACAATAGCAGGCTAACAAAGCTGATACATTACAGACAAAAGCTGCCATGCAGCAGAAACTGACATTACAGATTTCATGCATGCAAATTAAATTTTTTTCAGAAAGTTTTCTTGTGATGTGATCAACCATAATTATTACATGCATGAATTTTCTGTTCTTTTTGATGTTTATTTGATGTTTAATACCATTTAAATGATGTGCTTCAAGTGAAAAATCAACCACAGTTGAGACAGTACATGTCTGACCGATATTAGATTTGGTAAATAAGATCAGTATCGATGCTGAGCTGATTGAGAGTGCATCACCCAATTCTTATACATCACTAATGCCATTGCAGTTATTGTACACGAAAACTTGAGCAAACTTCAAAGTACACCCAAAGGTGTGTGGACAAACTGCAGTTGTGTTTTCTTGGACATGTTATTCTAAAATAACGGGCATTAACGTTACAAATGGTATTGGAATAATGGGTGGATGTTGATGTCTAACATTTTTCATTTACAAATGTGCCAAAGGCCTAAACATGAAATTTTATAAAATGGAAAAATTAGAACTACAATTTCCTAGATTAACATTACCAATACAATATCATTTGTAGGGTTACTACTACAGTCAAATGAATTAAATGCCATGGGCATATTATCACAAAAGCCCAGCATTAGCTAATTATAACCTAAATATCTGATCCTTTGTAATGCTATTTCCACAAACTGGGACTGAGGGACCCAAACCATGAACAACCAGACCATTATTCCTCCTCAACCAAACCTTAAAAGTTGGCACTATGATCCCTGTCCCAATAACATCACTTATCTAGCAAGGCAGAAATGTGACAGCACTGCCACGATACGAATCACTGAGCTCCTCAGTGCGTCTTAGTCTGCGTCTATGCAGATTACAAGATTCCATTTTTGATTTTGTGCGAGCCACCAATAGCTAAAAACATTCGAGACTATGAATTAGAAAGGGTGTGAAACAATGGTGTAGCCAAGTTTTACACTTACAAAAGTCTCTCTCTTAAGGGCCAAGCTGGACAACTTGGGAGACCTGGTCAGCCCGGACATCCAGGAATGCCTGGCATACAAGGACACAAGGTAATAGGGACTATACAGGATAACGCGTGGACTGACTATGGCACACCATCAGAATACATGTGTTCAGCGGGAAGATGAAAATGGATCCTATTATCCAAACTACCTCTGGTGGGCAGACTTTCCAAGCGTGGCTCTATTAACTTCATAAATAATTTATACAATGGAAAACAATGGTCATTAAAAACACTGCATATGCATACAGCTCTGGAATAAAATCACGGAGCACTCCAGTTTCTTCTTAAATCAGAACCTCCACATGACTCACGATGTGTGTGTATTATACTCCACATACAGATACGGCTCTTACACTTTGCACATGTACTACTGTTACTGTTACACACATTGTTTTTTTCTATATGTCTTTGCACTATACACACAGCTCTGGAGAGCCCACCTGAAACTGATCAGTGTCTCTAGGTGTGCAGGTTCTGGGTTTGTGTTGGTTCTGTTTGATTCTCTACACTACTGGAAGCATGTCTCCCAAACTCCAGATCAGATATTGTATTAGATCTGTGTATTTAGAAAATCACTAATGACCTCCAGAAGCCTGTTTTTAGAACCATGCTCGCTGTGCGTCTCACCCCAGCCACCGCTCGCCAGTCTCTCTGTAGGTCACTCGAGGTCATCGTACGGTGGGTAAGGGACATTGGAATGAGGGGGCGCTCATCACGGTCAGTAGAGAGTGGGTTTGGCCCTCTGCCAGTCTGGCCCTCTGTGTCTGTCCTGTTGTGTGTTTGCTGCTGGACCTTGTTCTTGTGAACCAGATGCTCACTGTATCTGCCAGTGAAGCTAGAACCCAACCTTCGGTTCCTCACTGAGAACCTGCTGTACATGTGGAGATGCTGATTTAAGAAACTGGAGTGGGCTCTGAGTGATTTTCAGAGCTGTATGGTCTATATCGTTGGACATATGAAGGTTGGGTAATCATGGCCTTAGACTCTTGCTCCAGAGCGTCCCATGCTATTGGCAACTAAGGAAGAGCCAGGACAGTCGAGTTCAAATTTCTTTTAGACTTCTGTCTAGTGTTACACAACCCCATATTAAAGAACTGTCCATAATGATCCTCCACCAGATATAAAAGTGTAGAGCCTGCGTCTTGTGTTTGTTATGAACAATACATACCTACATGACTTTCAGTGATGGTTGTGCTAAACTATGTATGTTTAAGATATATGTTTTGTAACCTTAGTTCTATATTTTAAAGAAATTCCACCAGAATACATGTACATTGTGTGTATTTTTCCTTTTTCTCTTGTTCTGTCAGGGAGAAAGAGGAGAACCAGGTGAACAAGGAGGAGAGGTATGTGATCCATCTACACAGGCCATTATATAAGATTTGCCTTTTCATATAAAAAACTTTCTTAAAATATTCATACATCCACAAACTGGTACTTGCATTGGTGAAATATAGCCACCCAGTACTTTTTCTCCTCTCACTCTGTATTTTATAGTATAACAAGGAAATGAAGGAAAAGGAAATAACTCTTCACTAAAACAGAAATAGTCTTTGGGATAAGCATAAACTACACACACTTGAATTTAATTTTATATAAAAATTTGTAACTTGGTATTACTTTTCTGTTTCTCATGAAATTACTATTAAAAGGTAGAGGGACAAGCGGTGAAGCTGTGTACCAGATCAACACAGTAAAAATAAATAAATAAATACACCCATGTCCATGCTCAAGGTATGACGTTTAAAACTACTAGCCATGTGATAAGTAATCTTATGGAGGTACTTGGTCCCTAGTTGCTCTCTAGATAAATAGATACTGTATTGATCCTGCTGAAAATTTTGTAGCACAATTACACATTACAGCATAGTGGTACAGTGTGATCATAAGTACTGAAGTACTATAGCAAAACTAACTAACTATAAACTATTAATAGCACCGTCGACTATAGATAAATATTTCTCACTTATTACAATGAGAAGAAATATATACACAAGGAAATCTATTTTAAAAATACAAATATCACTGTATATCTAGTAAAAACATATTTGGTAAAAAGCATATATGGGGCAGTTGTGGGCCGGAAGTTACGGAACTGAACCGATGACTCTCCGGTAACAAGTGCCAGGATAGGGCAAATGTGCTCACTGGCTCACTAGTGTGTGTGTGTGTGTGTGTGTGTGTGTGTGTGTGTGTGTGAGACTTTGCGGATGGGATAAATGCAGAAGACAAATTCCTCTGTGTACAAGCATGTAGTTTACAGTGGGTAACACCCAGTAAACAATTTTCACACCAACAAAGCAGTTTACACCGTTTATACCCAGGTAGACACGCAGTACACATGTATAATATACTCAAATACCAGTTATTTGTTGTGTTTCATCTCATAAAGAAGAGGAAAGTATTTTAGATCACAGATCCAACTCCACTTTTATACTTTAAAAGCAATTTAAAATTACTGATTTAAAAACTTTCTCTCATTTTTTACTAAACAGGTCATGACAATAACTACTGTAAACACAAGACTAGCAAGAACTTTGTTAGATATTGCTAGTTCATTCAATTATCAGTCTGTCAAAACTATTACAACCATTGAGGTTAGTTGTTAGCTTGTGCTAGCTCTAACCCTTTCACACAGCAGATGTAGTTTACCAGACAAACACGAATGTCTCCATACTGCCAGAGATTAAAGTTAATTCTGATTAAAGTTTCTAAAGTTCGCTAAATAATGCCTTGACGGGGATTAGCTCAGACATTCATGGCTAGAGAATTCTGGATTACTAGCTGGCTATTTTTGGCTAGTCTATGCCAACATCTAATAAAGAAATGTAACTACACAGTCTAATAAATGGTATATAGGCCATTCAAATTTAATTAGCTTCACCGCCTCAACATTACAGCCACATGTTTTTGCCAATCTGCACTTTTTCTTCAGCTCTTTCCAGGCAGCATCTTGGACAACATACACACAACTGTGCCTGTGTACCGCCCCCCCCATCTTTAAAAAGGAAATAGCTGTAGTATGTGGCCAGTGCTGCTTGCACCCGGGTGCAAATAGACATTCCAATAAAAGGGATTACAGTGCATTCTCAGGCTCCTTCTGTCGTCGGATGCAGTGCAACAGTTCCTAAACAATCCAGGCATTCACTGGGACCGACTGAAGGGTTTAGACCTTACAACACATCTGGCTAAAATATTGAGTAGCTGCCCATTTTTGAGTAGTGGTGATACTATTCATGTCCATTTTAGAAAGACCAAAAATAATATAAATCAAAGCTGGTTAACCGTATGCTGGTCCACAAATAAATAATAAAATCTTCATACCAACAACTTCTTTGGAAGCTTGCAAGAAGAATGTAAATGTCATTTGACTATAAAATAAAGCACCTTGATATTAATTACATTAATATATATTTAAAGACAAGCAGCTATACAGTTACTACAAAGACCATATGTATAACGATATTCAAAAGTGCTGATTCCTCTCAACATTTTATTTCATGGTATAAAAAAAAGTTATATTTTGCATTTAATCAACCTGTAATTAACCCACAGCAGAGACACACCTGATAAATCAATAACAGAGCCAATACAGGATTCTTTGTTGGCTTATTTTGACAGTGCTGGTACTGCAAATGAAATTAAAGATGAAAATTTGCCATTTAAACTGGTACTTTCCTGTACTTTCCCACAGGGGTTAAAGGGTGAGAAAGGGGATCCAGGAAGACCTGGTGACAAAGTAAGTCCATCTTAATTTACACAGGATTTTTTGTTAATTATAGGAGAGATAAGTCTATCCCCTGCCATCATTTAATCAATTACTACCATTTAGGGATGTACAATGACACCGAATCACACAGGTATCAGGTATAATAAAAATTGATTGACATCAGAAAAGTCTAGAACTGGAAAATATTTCAAACTGATATTTGTTGCCATATTACTGCACTGTAGAAGAGCAACATGTTTAGGTAATGTTGGGTTACAATCAGTGTTGTACAGTAACTCAGTAAGTGTAATGTGTTAGTGTGCTGTAAGTAGCGTGTCGGTGTACAGTAACTCAGTAAGTGTAATGTGTTAGTGTGCTGTAAGTAGCGTGTTGGTGTACGGTAACTCAGTAAGTGTAATGTGTTAGTGTGCTGTAAGTAGCGTGTCGGTGTACAGTAACTCAGTAAGTGTAATGTGTTAGTGTGCTGTAAGTAGCGTGTTGGTGTACGGTAACTCAGTAAGTGTAATGTGTTAGTGTGATGTAAGTAGTGTGTTGGTGTACGGTAACTCAGTAAGTGTAATGTGTTAGTGTGCTGTAAGTAGTGTGTTGGTGTACGGTAACTCAGTAAGTGTAATGTGTTAGTGTGCTGTAAGTAGTGTGTTGGTGTACAGTAACTCAGTAAGTGTAATGTGTTAGTGTGCTGTAAGTAGTGTGTTGGTGTATAGTAACTCAGTAAGTGTAATGTGTTAGTGTGCTGTAAGTAGCGTGTCGGTGTACAGTAACTCAGTAAGTGTAATGTGTTAGTGTGCTGCAAATAGTGTGTTGGTGTACAGTAACTCAGTAAGTGTAATGTGTTAGTGTGCTGTAAGTAGTGTGTTGGTGTACAGTAACTCAGTAAGTGTAATGTGTTAGTGTGCTGTAAGTAGTGTGTTGGTGTACAGTAACTCAGTAAGTGTAATGTGTTAGTGTACTGTAAGTAGTGTGTTGGTGTACAGTAACTGTAATGTGTTAGTGTGCTGTAAGTAGTGTGTTGGTGTACAGTAACTCAGTAAGTGTAATGTGTTAGTGTGCTGTAAGTAGTGTGTTGGTGTACGGAAACTCAGTAAGTGTAATGCGTTAGTGTGCTGTAAGTAGTGTGTTGGTGTACCGTAACTCAGTAAGTGTAATGTGTTAGTGTGCTGTAAGTAGCGTGTTGGTGTACAGTAACTCAGTAAGTGTAATGTGTTAGTGTGCTGTAAGTAGTGTGTTGGTGTACAGTAACTCAGTAAGTGTAATGTGTTAGTGTGCTGTAATTAGTGTGTTGGTGTACAGTAACTCAGTAAGTGTAATGTGTTAGTGTGCTGTAAGTAGTGTGTTGGTGTACAGTAACTCAGTAAGTGTAATGTGTTAGTGTACTGTAAGTAGTGTGTTGGTGTACAGTAACTGTAATGTGTTAGTGTGCTGTAAGTAGCGTGTTGGTGTACAGTAACCTAGTAAGTGTCATGTGTTAGTGTGCTGCAAGAAGTGTGTTGGTGTACATACTTTAGTACTGTTACTCTCCATACTTAAGTACATTTAAAGGGAAATACTTTAGTACTTAGTACTAAAGGGAGGAACTTCTCTATTAGCTTGGGGATCTCTACTTTAACTCAAGAACAGGGTTTGTGTACAGCACTATGTAAGCTAAAATATCACAGAATAAGTTTTGTGCTAATTTGCAATTCTAATCCAGATAGATCCAAGACTCATTTTAAAATTTTTCACAAACGTATTGGTACATACACCGTTGCCATTTTGGAGAAACTTGTTTTTCTTCAAATAATGAGGATATGTCCCATTCACCCTGCTTCAGACTGTCTGTGAAAGTCATGAGCACAACGTATTGGTACATACACACTGACAGAGATGGAAATGGAAATTTTTCTGTATATAGGCATCAGCTCACAATTCCCATATTTCCCACAGCCTTTTCACAGCCTGTGAAAAGGCTGGCTAAAAGGTAAGACGCTTAAGGAATAACTAAAATATGCAAAGGAGGCACGAGAAAGCGTCTGCTGAACTCCCGACACTGCCAGTGGCAAATCCTGAATTTATACTGACAGCTGTGTCCTTAGAAGAACATCAAGAGGAGACAGCCCTCAGCCTAGAGTCTTCAAACAAAGGCTGGAATTCACAAACTGAAATGTGACAAATGGGCTTTAGTCTGGGGTAATTTGGGTTGAGGGAAAGCAGGTCTGGTCATGTCAGTGAAGGCCTTGAACAAAACAGCACAATACTTCACATAAACCTGCGTATATTTTACAAAGGAGAGCTCTTCATCTGCTGCTGTTCTCAACGTCCCTGCGTCACTGAGAGGCTCAGATGTAAACCAAGCCATTCAGAGTGGTTTGGTGTAACATGGGTCACCGACACTCTACAGTGGTGGTGATGGAACCAGGGGTCGCCATGTCTACAACACACCTACAGACTTGTTCTAGACCATTTTCTGCTCTTCTATTTCTCTTTTCTTGGTTTTTTTTTGGAAGCCATCAGGCAGAGCTGCAAACTCAATTTTATTTGTTTGGCGTTATTTCTCTTAGATGGACCAGGTAAGGCCATAGTTTGGGGTGGTCTGTGAAAAATGACTTCACATCAGTGTCAAATATCAGTATCAAATCAATAAGTTTGTAATCAATAGTAATCAATAATCGGAACAAATATCTGTGCATAATGTTTAACAAAATTGCCTGCTACATGTCTGATAACTCATTTCTCTTCGTGAACAGGGTTTAACTGGGCTGGAGGGGCAAAAAGGAGAGGTGGGTTTATATTTTTATCTATAATTAATTATAAACCTAATAGACAGCCAGTCGTATAAATCTTAACACTGTTTATATATATATATATATATATATATATATATATATATATATATATCATATATATATATCTATCATATATATATATATATATATATATATATATATACTATATATATATATATTTTCTCTTATGTATGAGAGAGAGAAGAGAGTAAGAGCAGGGGAGAGAGAGAGGAGAGAGAGAGAGAGAGAGAGAGAGAGAGAGAGAGAGAGACAGAGACAGAGACAGAGAGAGAGAGAGAGAGACAGAGAGAGAGAGAGACAGACAGAGACAGAGACGGAGAGGGAGAGAGGGAGGGAGAGAGAGAGAGAGAGAGAGAGAGAGACAGAGAGAGAGAGAGAGAGAGAGAGAGAGAGAGAGACAGACAGAGAGACAGAGAGAGAGAGAGACAGAGAGAGAGAGAGAGAGAGAGAGAGAGAGAGAGAGAGAGAGAGAGAGAGAGAGAGAGAGAGAGAGAGAGAGAGAGAGAGAGAGAGAGAGAGACAGAGAGGGGGAGAGACAGAGAGGGGGAGGGAGAGACAGACAGAGACAGAGAGACAGTGATACAGGCTAAGAATCTGGCAGTGGTCCCTTTAAAACTCTAAATCTGCCATACCATATCCGACTCAGTTTTCCATCACTATATAAAACATGCATAAACTGATCAGCACAGCGAGCGTTCCCTGCTCAAACAGGGAAGGAATAAACTGCTGAGCTGGCTCTGAACAGTGTGCCTGAACAGCAAAATCACCAACCTGTGCACGAGTTGGTGCATGCTTCCTTTATTATTGGATGCACCTTCTTCCTGGTTTTGTAGCATGTGTCTTTCAGAGCCCAGTTCGGCTCAGAAAGCACTTGATGTAGCTTTGTTTAAGCAAAGAGTAACGTGTGTCGTGTGAACTCGCGTGCTGCCGTTGGCTGCTTGAACTGTCTGCTGATGCTGTGCTTGTGTGCATGTCAGAAAGGGACAACAGGAGAGCCTGGACAGAGGGGACAGTTAGGCCACCAGGGACAGCCAGGACAGCCCGGGCAGCCAGGTCTCCCTGGACCCAGAGGACATAATGGGGACACTGGTCCACCTGGACAACCTGGACTCGAAGGACGACCAGTATGTACTTTATATAACTAGAAATGCTTCAGACAACAAAGATTCCTCTTTCTTTCTTCAGGTGCATTTTATATAGGTCTGTGGAAACCAAGGTGTCCCTGCCCTTGAGCCGCAGCCTATAACTTATAATGGTTGTGATATCGGAACACAGTGGCAGATCATCACTCCCCACTTTTGTCCACTTAGACGCCTCATTTCAAGTGGATATTTACACTGTGTGAAATCTCATGAGGAACGGACCAAAAGAAATTGCTCAAAATTGCTTTGGAAAAAGTCTGGTTCCACTGACTACCATTAAAACTACATCAGGTTTTACCCTCTCCTATCCAGCCATTTTGGAGAAACTAGTTTTTCTTCGAATAACGAGGATATGATACGTTCACCGTGCTTCTGACTGTCTGTGATGGAGTCATTTGAGCGGCACATGCAGACGAAATGACTGGTGCTCTCTGGCAGCGTATGCATCACTGTACAGCTTTGAAAAAGACCTACTCAATCGAAAGTGGTTGAAACGCAATGATTCTAACTTTCCTGACTATTTCATTCCGTACTTCTCATTTCAGCCCAGACTGCTTTTTGAACCTGGTATGATTCACTTCACTTGTAAAGAGGTCAGCCAGTTGGCAGCATATTAAGCACAGTAGCTGCCCATTTCATCAGGTGTATGTACTTTGAGTGCACCTTGTAGCCATACAATTTCTGACTGTAACTTGTTTTGCACAATCTGTCAACCACCCCCACCTACATCCCGTAGTAAGACCATCATAAGACCCCCTCTGACCAGATCTATCTGGGTGATGATCATTCTCTGTAATGGCGATGCAACGCGGGCATGCAGAGAGGCTCTTGGAGAGCTCCACACACCCAATGAGAAGAGAGACATTTCCTCTGATGATGGATGTGGATATTAGTACAGCAGTGTTTGGGTGCTATTCTGTATGGGGCTGTGGGCCAGTAGTGTCAGTGTTAATGCCTACCATAAAGAGCAAGTGGAAGGCTAGAACTGACGTCCCGGTTGCCTAAGTAGGTCTGGGTGGTCCTCCCTTTAGTGTTCCCCTCGGGTTCTCCTTTGCTGAGATGCTACAATATCGATTACAGTTAAGTCAGTGGAATTTGGCTCGGAGCTGCACACTGTGTTTATTTACAGACTGTTTATTTTCCTTTTTGCTGAGTGAACAACTTCGCTCTTTCTGTTTTGGCTTATAATTATAAGAGGATATCCCTGGGCAAAGAGATTTTATGGAAAAGTAATTCTCAAAAATACGCAGTTATGGTGTGTGTTAAAGTAAAAACTTCCTGACAGCTGCTGAGAGCACAAACACAAGTTTCTCATTTCTGCCAATGCAAGTAAACAGCATACTATCAGCAGTTGGGACATTTTAACATGTCTAATCATAATAATAACTGGGATTTACCAATCATGAATTTTTATGGATTCCTGTTCTTTTGCAGGGAAGAGAGCTATCTGAGCAACACATCCAGCAGATATGCAGAGAAGTGCTTCGAGGTGAGTACTAATACACCATAAACAGCACAGTACTCATATTTCTGCATATTTCAGCTTTGGAACGTTTAAAAACAGATGGAAATGTTTTGCTGCTTTGATATTACAAATGTTTTAGACATCAATAAATTTAAAATAATTTTGAATTTAAAATCGAAATACGTAGCATTTAAATCAAGCAACATAAATTACAGTGCTGTGAAAAAGAGACGGCTGTATTTATTTGCTTTCCAGTTAAAACAGCTGTTTTAGGTAGAAGTTACTCTTATTCCAAAGATATTTCTCAGGAGATTAGCTGTAAGATCAACCACCTGCCACAGGAATTAGCGCCAAAGTTTCTAAATAAATAAATAAAAACCACAGGACTTTCCCAAACTGGACTTTAAAAAAATGATTAAAAGCCACAGAGAAAATAAGACTACTAACAACCACCTGCAAAACCAGGGCTTTGTTCAGCCCCCTACAAAGCTTTACAAATGGGAACTTTGTTGGGTTACACAAGCACTGCAACTACGGCAGCTGGAAAGGCTGTTCTTTCAGAGAACCTTCACAGCCTGGTTAAACAACCTGTATAACGAACATGTCTTCTAAAGTTATCCTCTTTAGGGAACACCAAGCTGCAGCGGCCACATTTATATACGTTATCCACTTTAGACAAACAGAGGAGAACATCAAGCTCCACTCCTCCGGCTTCACATTTGAGAACATCCACAGGTGTGTCTGTCCATCCTTCTTCCACTGTGAGATAGTGCTGGACGATATGGCTAAAATGTATATTGCGATATATTTCTTCATTTCCGTCAATACAATGTAATTCCGATATCGATATAAACACTTTAAAACTTTACAGATTTACTTTTTTTTTTAATTTACTTTAAAATCTGTAACTACAACAGTCTAAAAATTGAATTGAAGTCTTTGAAACCTCCTCACACAAAAACTATATAATACTTTAGAAATAAAAATTGTCCAAAACAGTCAATGCTCACTTTTATTTGCATATAGCCTTCATATACAAAAACATGACATCCCTGTCAAACATAAACCTCTAGGCATTATCAATATAAATAACCTTCACTTTAAATTAAAACAGAGGCTTTTTCTTAATCTTCTAAGAAAAAAAAGTTTGTTACAGCTTTAGTGATGTCTGTATGATGCTTGGACTGTTTGTCATACGGCATGAATGCAACTATCGGTGACTGCTGCAAGGGGTTCTCTTTGGCTGACGCAAATGCTGGCGATGTTTTAGGGACAGGTTGGCTTGAACGTTTTAGGTGCCCCATTTTTTTGACTCTCAGAATGTTCTATGTAGTGGAACTGCTTGAGGTGGTGAAACAGATTTGATGTATTACCGCAGCTAGTCGGCACCACTCTCCGGTTTATCAGACTTATGAAAAAAGTCGAACCACGTCCACACCACTGAATTAGTCCTGCCTCTCTTATCAACTATGTCTTCTGGCTTTTTGCTTGTGAAGCTTGTTCGCTCACTTGTGTATTGCCATCAGGGGCACTCATTTCGCATCCCGCGCTGGAGCTGAGCCTAGCCTAGCGTAGCCTAGCCTATCTGGCTGCGTGCCTGTGTTACATCATCGCGCACTGACGTAGCCTGGCTAGGGAGGCCGATTGTGTTCAACTGTAAATAATACATATCGAAATACCGCAAAAGTGATATCACCGTTATTGAAACATTTCTTATCGCGGTAAATACCGATATCGAAATATTGTCCAGGACTGTGAGAAGACACCTCAAAGCTATGGCAGTCTGAAAGGAGGTGGAGCTGTTCAAGAAGCTCCTCACTGATCAAGACCCACCCAACTTAGAAGCTGCTGGAGGTGTTCTCAGAACAATGGACTGACTACCCCAGAGTCCAGACCCTTAAGACCACTGAATGTGTTTGGGGTTATTGCATGGTGAGAAGATGAAGAAGCAGAAAACGATAAACCAGCTTCTAAGACTGAACTTTGGAGGTGTGGCTGCAGATTCCTTTGACAAACTGAAACCAAGTCTCCTGAAAATCGTGGAAGCTGTAATAAAAGCAAAAACTACAAACATTAAACAATAGTGTTAAACATCCGTTTTCAGTTTATCCCGTATGGTGAAAAAGGAATTACTTGTACTCAGTGGCTGTTTTGACGGGAAATGAAATAAACAAAAGGGGTGCAATAAACGAAATGACCATCGGAGCACAAAAGTATTTATAGACAACAGATGCGCGTTCAAGCAATGTGTGTGTGGTGTGTGCTGCTTTGGGGAAGGGGGCGTTTTTAGGAATTCGGATTGTGGTAGTAGAAACATTCAAACAACAAATCCAATATAAACCATATAAACAGTTTTCACTTTCGGACATCTGACAATGCTTTTCAGGACATTCTGAAAAAAGCTGAGGCCCAGGAAGGCTGCTCTCTGATCTTTGCAAAGTACTGTATAAGCCATGTTGAAAGCATTAAGAAATTAATGTTTGTTAAAACTGTAAAGCTCTTTGTTTGCCTTCCTGTTTTTAAAGACCCAGGCACTGCCTAGACTAAGGCCCAATCCCATTTCTTCTTTTTAGACCTACCCCTCGTACCGGATACGTCATCAGGTGTCGTCAGCGGCTTTTATGTAAACATGCAAAAAGCATGGACTTCAGTTTTACACATCAGTCAATCAAACGAGTCACTGAATAAACAAGAGCACAAACAGAAAATACATGACTTCATTAACAGGCTGCTAGCGGTGCTCTGTAGGCGACCCTGCCGGTCTGCAGTGACAGCAGAGCAGGGTGGAGTTCAGCTCCTCACTGCTTAAACACATTTAGGGCATCATGTGACTTCAGAGAGGCGGATGACCATTATTTATTATCACCACCCAGAATTCTTCAGTGATATGAAGCTGAACTGAGCTTTTTAATCTCCAGCTTCATGATCGGATTTCTCTGTTCCACCTTAAATGGTGCAGCGACCTCAGGTACCAGAATGTAACTGCTGTACCTTTCAAGGTGGAGCGGAAAGTTTAGCTGATTTTTACACATGTTCTTTGCAGTGTACGGTACAGCTGCTTTTTAAAAGACCATGCCGAAGATTCACAGGGAATTCTGGGAATTCTCATAACACTCCGTTTGGAGCGTGCCACTAATCTCAGTTTGAAGGGCCATGTAGCCCTAACAGTTCGCCCTACCCTTCCATCTCAACACCATTCGGGACAACCCTACTGCTAGGCGTGAAGGGGTAGGGCTACGTGTGGGGGAAAGAAAGGGGTGAAGTGGGATTGGACCTCTTGAATACTGGGGCAAAAAGTGCTGTTCAGCTGTAGTGGCTTTCAGATGTGCGATGCATTTATACTGCAAGGTTGGTGTCACTTATCCAGCCTTTCAACTCTCTTGGCTCTAGCTCTGGAAAGTTATATGATCACCACAGACTTGTTCTAGACCATTTTCTGCTCTTCTATTTCTCTTTTCTTGGTTTGTTTGGAAGCCATCAGGCAAAGCTGCAAACTCAATTTTATTTGTTTGGCGTTATTTCTCTTAGACGGACCAGATAAGGCCACAGTTTGGGGGTGGTCTGTGAAATACCGACCTCTTGAGACCGATTGCATTGAGAATGCTGAATGATGGACTACAGACCTCTTATTTGACAATCACCGACATGTCTACAATGCAAACCAGCTTTATTTCCTGTGGACAGAAGCAGAGAAGCTAAACATGGACCTATATAAGAACACATGCAATGATGTGCAAAGCACTTAAGCCCTATATTTAATTGAACATGGGGATGCAAAGACAGTGTATCAAAACACAGGTACATGCACCGCACAGGGCATTTCCACTAAAACCAACATGGATGGCGGGTTTTGAACTGGGAACCGATAAACTGGATGGTCTGTCTCCTCTCTAGCCTGGAAGACATGGCGTCTTTGATTTCCATAGAGAATTTCACATTTTGATGGGTCAGACCGCAGGATATTTTCCACTTCGGGACCAGGGAAGGCTGCGGCGTTTCTGGATCTATTTATCCGGTTTCTTCTCTGAGTGGTAGAGATTTAACTTGCATTTGTGGAGCAGTGACTCAAACTGTGTTCACAGATGATGGTGTTGGGAAGCGGTCCGGATCCCATGCAGTGATTTGCAGAATTCCGTCTGTTTTTAATGCAGTGCTGTTTGAGGGTCTGAAGATCACGGCAATCCAGTACTGGTTCTGGTTCCTGTGCCTTTCATACATAGGTTCCCCGGACTCTCTGGATCTGTTAAGAATAGTATGTAGTGTAGATGATGCTCTACATCAGTCTGCTGGCATATATGGGCAAGAATGATAATTTATGCATAACTCGCATTCTGCTTTCGTTTATGTTTTGCAGAGGCCCAGCCAATTTTTTTTTTTTTTTTGGCTGTGGGTTCATGTTGAGGTTTAGTAGTGATGGTAAAAAGGAAATTCAATGGTAATATCTGCATTGCAGAAATGGAAAATCAGCGGCGTTCCAAGTCTATAGTCAATAATACTGGATTTTCATTTAACTCAGAAGCAAAAGGTGCATTTTTCACAGACCCCCAAATGTCCTTGGTCTTACAATAAGAGCTGTAAACCTTGGTCCTGTTATATGTCAGACAATATAATGGCAAAAAAAAAAAAAAATTTTACAGCTTCACTAAATATGATGGTTTTCAGAAAATCATGCATTATGTAATATTCATCATACATAAGTTTCTTTGGGGGCTGTTTCACCATTAACAGCTCTAGAACAGAGTATTTCCATTAATGATACTAGGCCCCTGAATTTAGTGGTGAGTCTTCTTCTCGAACACACCTGGTCTAGTACATGACCAGTTGGTTAATCAGGTATACTGGACACATGACAACACAAAATCAACATACAATGTATGGGGTGATTGCAGCAGAGACTGAGGACCACTGGACTCCTATAATGTACAACCAGGACTGTTCTTTTAAGGCATATATGTGTTGTAACATAATTCCTTAAATTGCAGCCGAGATTCCCTCACTTCTGCTGAGCAGTCAATACAGCCAACAGAGAGGCTGTGACCACTGTCAGACGAGGTCAGGACCTCCTGGACCCCCAGGGCCTGCAGGTCCCCAAGGTACAAGAGGTTTTCCAGGAGTGCCAGGATCTAATGGGATGCAGGGACACCGTGGCTTACCTGGGAGGCCTGGAATCCCCGGCATTAAAGGTAACAAGACATGACCACTCACTAAAAGGGGTTCTCTTTTCTAATTTGGTCACTGACAGTTTCACTGGAACAGTGGGGAGTAACAGCACAAACCATGCAGCGTGATTTTAAATTGCTGGCTCTGCCACAGAAGATTTGAAATGTATGCCTGAATAGAGCAGTGTTCAACTGGGTGTGATGGTTTATAAAAACTAGGGAAGCTCCTGAATGTTCGGAACCGGAATTATTCAGGGGGGTGAACCACAGGCTCCTGCAAAAAGATACTCAGGCTATAAACACCTGGTGTACAATAAGGTGCTCTAGCGCAGTGAATGTCTTATTTGATGAATGGGGACACGGCTCCAAAGATGTTAAAGACTGTCAAAAAAGGAGAGACCACATGGAAGTAGATGAAGGAGTGTGAAGGGCGTACCTAGAATACGGGTCTACCAGCAGTGGCCAAAATCCCAGTCTACAGGAAACTGTCCTCGTGCTAGTGAAGGCATCCACCAAATCTGCAACCACTGCGCAATTCTCTAACATAAGAGTGTCAACATTGATGTGGCCTACATCCAGAAACCTGTCCAGTACATGCCCAACCCAGTCCCAGCTGTTACTGGTGCTGGTGGAGGGATTACACACTGTCACAGGTGAGCTTACGTTTGAGAACAAACTCAGAATGCTAGCTGAAGCAGCAGCTCGCTTCACCACCCTATAAATAAAACTACAGGATTATCTTCCTGTGGTACAAAACATCTGGACTCTTGGCTGAAACAGTCCATTCAGTTGCTTCACACAGGAATGCTATTCTTTCTCATAGTGCTATTAAGCTTATGAAGTAAGACATTTACACATTCAGCATGGCTTGAGTTACTGAAGAGCTGTCCAATGTTTGTCCCACTACATCATAAAACTACACCCATCCTTTTCTTTTTCCCTTCTGTTTTGTTTTGGGTTGTTGAAGGCGTGTATTCTTGTACTTGGTAGCAGTCAAATGTTGTAACTCCTCGTCCAGGAAATACAGGGACAAAGCAGAGGCATATAATTCTAATATACTGTCTAATCTACATTTTAAACTAACTATTAAGACATCAAATTTTATTATGACAGCATACACTGAAGTTTAACATCAGCAAAGTACAACACAGCAGACTTTTAAAAAAAATATTGATACCATTTTATCTTTTAATTGCGAATATTTTAACATCTGGAAGGTTAACTGTGTTAACAGAGTAACTAGAGCCCAGTGGTGACTGAACTCATCTTGTCCTCTCCCTCTAACTAGCCCTGAAGGGCCAGAGTCCTAAACAGTTTATTGATTTTCCTACTGATGCAACTCAGCAGGTATTTGCCAAGTTTAGTTTGGCAAACTGTGCTGAACACTGGCCCTCCTTGACCACAGTTTGCCACCCCTCATCTAACTACTTGATGAAGACCCTGATCGTTTTTTCCACACTAAAATGCAGGTGTACCAAAGACTTACAGCAGATTCGCTCAGGCCACTTCAGGGGCTGCTCTCCGTGATTTGGCCAGATGTTCAGAATGTGTAAATACATGGTCCACAACTGTGATGACTAATGCAGGGAGTGAATAAACTGTAGACCACAAACAGAGGAAATCCATCCCAACAAACAGATTCCGGAAAACATGGTACCAGTGTATGTGTGTCGCAGGTTCTTTTGGTCTATTCATCATGAAATTTACACATCATGTAAAGGGGAATGTTCATTTTCAAATTAGGAAAAATGAAAAACTACAGGCATGGAGATACGAGGTTTGGTTCAGACAGCAGTGAGGTATCTCTCTTCTCTGCCAAAGACTTACTTGTATCTCCATGTTAGGCATATTATATTTTTTACTGAAAGGACAAATAGAAATGGTCCCACATAACTTCTAAAATAAATCTCGTTTTATTTACTTCTATCGCATTTTTTCAAGTCCCTACAACTCTTTATATTGTGTGGTAATATCAACAGAAGTCATGACACTCCACTGTAATGTAAATGCAGGAATTTTACAATACTTACTGTTTTTACATTGCATGCTTTTGTGAAATTCCATAAAGTATGTGTTTGTATTTACTATATATATATATAAAGTTTCTTTATTTTGTATGCAAATGTCAAAATAAATCACTACACAGTAATTCAAATGCAGGAATTTTAGAAATGTTCTTTTTTTCCCTAATGTTTTTCCAAAATTGAAGATAACTAAGTTAATTTGGGTATCTCCAGGTGATCCAGGAGAAAAGGGTGACAAAGGAAACCAGGGGCGGTCAGGATTTGGAGACCCAGGTCCCCCTGGACTACCAGGCAAGAATATTCAGTATCTATAAATTAATGGCTCAATCACATGCACATACTGACTATATTCAAACAGCACTTCATCCTACCAGGCATTCGTGCTCAAGTTCACAGGGAGCCCACAGCTCCTCTTAAACAAAGTCTACTTGGATCGCTTTTGCTTCCGAACTGCTTGGAGAACACCTTGTCATTTCACAGGGTTTGGATATATTTGGTTTTGCTATGCCGCCTGCTGACAGGCCTGGCTATTACACCACACGCAATATGAATTTGCGAATGAAGACACGTACCAGCATTAACATTTTGCAGACAGCCATAAACAACTTGCCACAGTGATTCTATATGTCAAAGGGCAAAGAGTCCCACAGAAGGGGACGTGAAAGAGAATTTGATTTTTAAGACTCTTATTACTGACGTTTGGGAAACGCTTAGCCTTATTCATGCTCTGAAATTGTGATGGAACAATTGGAATTTAGATTGAATGGCAAAAACATAACATGAACAAATGGTATATTCTGACAGAAACTTTTTTATGGAGTTTTAAAAGACAATATTAGCTTTTGACAGATATGAACCTATTCAAAAGATTGTTGACCTCCTCTAAATATACATATTTGTATACATTCTCTTCAACTAGAGATACTGTATACTACATATATAAACGTAGTGCTCAATTTCTAATTGGTGGGGAAACAAAACATCTAGAACTATATATGTTTATATATAGTGTGTGTGTGTGTGTATATATATATATATATATATATATATATATATACATACATACATACATACACACACACACACACACACACACATATATACTTCCACATACATACATATATATTTGTGTGTGTGTGTGTGTCTGTGTGTGTGTGTTTCCACCATAATGCTAAGAATTGTCTTGTCACAGGTCCAATGGGTCCACCAGGGGCCAGCAAACCGGGTCACCCGGGCAAACCAGGCATTCCTGGTCGTAACGGAGAAGAGGGTAAAAGAGGATATCCTGGAGAACCTGGTCCACCAGGTGTGTGCCATCCGTCCATGTGCTACGGCGCGATGTTTAGAAGGGATTCGTTCAGTAAAGGCCCAAACTATTGAATCAACCCTGGAAGAAACACGGACTACCGGTCTGGATGTGGTGCTCAGTGAATGAGAGAAAAGTTAACAGCAAACCTTTCCAATCTCAGGATGATCATATTTTCAAGGGCGTCTCGGATGCGCGGACACATTAAGTACCTCTAATAGTGTAAATAGTGAAAGTTTGTTTCACCACTCGCTTCTGTGTGTCATAAACTGACAGCATTTCCTCTATAGTAAGCAGAACGCGTCAGACTGATGGGAGTGAAGGAATCTGGAGCCCTGCACTGCTTGCAGATTTTGAGTTGAACAGATGGCACTACTCATTCTCTGACTCTGTAGCTCCCCCTAGTGTTTGTCTGTAGCTTTTCAACCATCCTGCAGTATCGCACCTCTTAGTAAGCCTGCCTTATTTAATATGATCAAAAAGCATCGTCTGGCCAGACGTTAATCATCACGCCGCACCTTCTATACATTCTGACGTCACACGTTTTTGTCCATAGCTTAAATGTAAGTGGTAAAAACTGCATGCCTTTCATACAAGTTGGCTTTGTGTCTGCTAATCTATTAAATAAGTGCCTCATTTTCCTTACTACAGGAACAGACGTGATGATAAATTGCCCATATTAGAATTATTACCATCGTTATTGTGGATTACGAATGTGAGCTTGTTATAAAACAGAGCACTGCTATGCTGTCATGAGTCACGAGAATGTTCCTGGTGGCTCGTCCAACAATCTAGCTACTCTTATGAACATGAACGGATAATAATTCCACTTTTTGAAAGGATTTTTGTAATGTTTAATTTCTTAATGTCAATGTGTTTTTATGACGTAAATTACTTTTGATAATATTAATTAAAACCTTTTTTATTAAGTCTCTTGTCTTTTATTTTGTGCTGTGCTTAAATGTATAAACTAACCCTAAAACATTTGGTTATATGCTTTCAGAGAACATACAGTGCAAATTCAGTAATTCATTTAAAATATATAAAGTAAAATCAAGAGATTAAGTAATTCATTCAAATATGAATATACTGAATAAGCTCAACATGGGCAAAAATTTGTCCCTCAATGCATTCATCTCAAAAACTGATCTACATGACAGTTTGGCTTGTTTCAAGAAATTCATTTTAAAAAACATTATTTATCTTTTATTTATTAAACCTAAGTTGAACAAGCGCATCAAGAATCTTAAAATAAGAAATATTAGAAATTATCAAAAGATTTTGGAGATGCAGTGGTTTACAAACAGGGGTACACTGAAAGAACATACCATTACACAGGTACCTAACCAATACAGACAAACAGCTCTGCCACCCTGATCAAGAAACCCTAATCAAAATCAACAAGACCAAGAGTCTCTGATTTTTGTCAGAGAGCCGGATAACACTGTGCCAAAATACCTGATGACCAAAATACCATTCACAAATGACTCAAAATATTAAGGTAATATAAAAAATAAAAATATTAAGAGGAAATTAATAGAAGACCTCTCCAGTTTCTTCTTAAATCAGCATCTCCACATGTACAGCAGGTTCTCAGTGAGGAACCGAAGGTTGGGTTCTAGCTTTACTGGCAGATACAGTGAGCATCTGGTTCATAAGAACAAGGTCCAGCAGCAAACACACAGGACAACACAGCTACAGACTGGCAGAGGGCCAAACCCACTCTCTACTGACCGTGATGAGCGCCACCTCATTCCAATGTCCCCCTTACCCACCGTAAGATGACCTCAAGTGACCTAAGGAGAGACTGGTGAGTGGTGGCTGGGGTGACTGCACAGCGAGCATGGTTCTAAAAACAGGCTACTGGAGGTCATTAGTGATTTTCTAATTAAACAGATCTAATACAATATCTGATCTGGAGTTTGGGAGACATGGTTCCAGTAGTGTAGAGAACCAAACAGAACCACCACAAACCCAGAACCTGCACACCTAGAGAACCTGATCAGTTACAGATCATCTCAGAGCTGTGCATTTTGAGAGACATAGGACACAAAAATCTATAATATTTATATGATTGTTAGGTTAGGTCATGTTTTTTCATAGGGCTGCCTCCAGAAGGTTGACGAGTTGAATCATCATTCAACATCAGAGATTCCTCAAATTGAGCAGTTGAGAAGTGTTGGTTTTCCAGGCAGCGTGCATTTAAACAACATTCATTCGGCAGCCTTTACTATAAACTGACAGTGGCGGTTTTATTGCTTTTACATGCTCAAAAATACATGTGCCCCTGAGTCTGTTGTGCTTGACAATGTTAATGTGGTCAGAATCATCACTGGAGCTTATGCAGATGGATTTTCTGGTTGTGAGACAACATGAATAAATAGTGTGAATAATCAAATCTTCCAATGGAATGGCCAAATCCAATTTGATTGACAAAATTCTTAATAGATGTCAAATAAAAACTGCAGTCCGAATCACTTAAACAAGAAGAGCGGATTACATACATACATAGCGGCAATTTGGTCAACCTAAAAGAATGCTGGTGTGAATTAAGATACTCAGGTAATACCACAAAATCAGAAGCTCGCCTGAAAAGAAGCCACCATGTTAAAGATGATGAATGTGTGGAATTTCATCCTATCATTTCATGTTTACTGCAGACACTGGTATCGAATCACACTGTGGCAAATTCTGAGGTGTGGGATTGTGGGTTAGAAGAGAGGATGTACATCCACAAAATACAATCCTAATATTATTCAACCCGTACTGCTCAGCATACTTACCGTGATGCGTCACTGACTCATAAAACTGTTTAATATTTTAAGTTGGAATAACTTCACAAAACTAACTGTTTTAAATATGCATCACTGGAGAGCAGGAGTGTGGATGTGTGCGTTAGGAGATAAAGGGGGAACACGCAAAGGGGTCTGAGCCTGTGAAAGATCTGTCACTCACATGTCTTATGGATGCTTTCATGGAGATTCCCATCAGCTCCTCCAGTCAGTCTGAAGATCTCCGATACTTTAGTCCCTTTGTACTTCATTCCTCCCACCAAAAAAGGGGGAAAAAATTGGAAAGAAAAGAGATTCATGTGCCTGAAAATGAGCAGAAAACTTGCAACAACATCAGAATAAAATCAATACAGTAACACATAGAGGACTATCACATAAGTAGAAATGAGATAAATGTAGGATGAATAGTAGAGGTGAAAATAGAAAACCAAATCATGTAAACAGTTAAGCTAAGCTAGCTAGCTAACCTTAGTTAGCCAAATTAGCCGTTACTCTTCCACTCCTCCGGCCTATTACCATTAGAACAAATACTTCCACATCCAAAACTAATGTTTATAAAGGTCTGGGAAACAAAGAATCTCTCAGTTTAAAACTTATGAAGACTTAAAGATTGTATCGTTACCTGCATTCCACAGTGTCAATAACGCCTCGTCCACTGCTTAGCGTTAGCATTAGCTAACTAGCTGCCTCCTGCGGGTTCCCCTTTTACAAGAAGTTCTGAGGAGATAAAATACAATAACCTTCATTTCCAGCGTGGCGAAGTGACAATGTGAGACTATAAATGTTGTTGCATGTTTTAGTGACATTGTCTGACAAGGCAACAGTCCATTTTTTTACCTTGTCAAAACACAGAAGGGTCTGTCTGGAATGCGCTTAGCTTTGTTAGCTAGCTTGCTAGCTGTATTTAGCAAGACAGCGCCAGTCACAAATAAACTGATTTATCCGAAATTTAAACACCATAAATGTATATTATCCACTTTTGGGGTTTCCACAGATCATAGTGATTCTCCACGTTGTAACAGTTAATCTCTGGAGATGTTTTATTTTTACGTTAGCAATCCGGGAATGCTGTAGCATTTTTTTTTTTTTTTTTTTTTAAAGTCGATTATTCGACCCTGACACGTCCGGAAGTTGAGATCGACTTTTGGCAAATGACTCTTATTTATTATCTTCACCCAGAAATCTTCAGAGATAAGAAGCTGAATTGAGAGAGATTCTCCACTTTTATGATCCAATCCCCCCGTTCCACCTTAAATGGTGCAGCGACCTCAGGTACCAGAACATAACTGCTGAACCATTTAAGGTGGAACGGACGAATTCCGCTATCAGCGTATTACTACATATGAACATCTCAGTTCGAGTAGCTCACTTCACCTCAACTCACCCTTCTCCTCCATCTCAGCAACAACCGGGACAACCCTACCCCTAGACGTGAGCAGGCACACAGGATGGGTAGGGGTGAAGTGGGATTGGACCTTGGTGGGAACATGCTTGGAGTCGACTCCTGAATTTCGAACGGATATACTGATGGAGGCCAATGTACTGTAAAGCCAGAGAGAGAGAGGGGATATTTATTTGCCCCTGAACACAGGAACTGTGACCCCATCACCACTCTATCTCCATCAACACTAAAGAATCAGAGAGTTCAGGAGAAATCACATGACAGTAACACCCAGGGGAGTGGGCGTGGCTAAAGGTCAGCAAGACCTGTCACTCCAAAGTCACTTGACCAATAGACACTAAGAACAAAACCAACTTTAAAATGATTTACACTCGACTTTGTTTTGTCACCACTGCTCACAGCAGCTCTGAGTTCCACCTTACAGCACTGTACAGATGAGCTCTGCTTCCCTCTAGTGCCTAAAACATGAGAACCTGGCTTATAATGCACTGGAGAACCTATACAACTCCAGAACCTCTCTGTTACAGCAATAGGTTGTGATGTGCATGCAATTATCGACTGTATTCGCCTTCAGCTCCTACCTATGGTGGCCGAGATGTGTCAACTAAATTAACATTTCAGAAAACAAAATTACAAAAACAAAAAAATACATTCAAGAAAACTAAATAAAAACAAATTTACAAATTCAAAACCTTACATTCAAGAAAACAAAATTAAAAAAGTAAAAAAAACAAATGTACAAAAAAAATTACAATTAGGAAAACAAAATAAAAACATATTAACAAATAAAAAAAGTACATACAAGAAAACAGAATTACAAAAATAGAAACAAATTAAAAAATAAAAAACTGCATCCAAGAAAACAAAATTACAAAAGTAAAAACAAATGTACAAAGAAATTACATTCAAGAAAACAAAAGTAAAAAACTAATTTAAAAACAAAAATTACATTGAAGAAAACAAAATTACAAAAGTAGAAACAAATTTACAAATGAAAAAAAACTGCATCCAAGAAAACAAAATTACAAAAGTAAAAACAAATGTACAAAAAAATTACATTCAAGAAAACAAAAGTAGAAACAAATTTACAAATGAAAAAAAAAAAAAAAATTTCAAAAAACAAAATTACAAAAGTAAAAACAAATTGACAAAATGTGAAACACTTTTACAAACTGGGAATTCTGAAGGAAAGGGCGGGTCTAACACACATGGTTTTTGCGGACCCTTGTCAATCAAACCGTTTGGCGGTGGTTCAGTGGGTGGAAGAAAGAGGCGAGTTAAACCCGTTAGCGCCGGAGATGTTAAGGAGGGTAACTGGGCTGTAACGCTAGCTGTAGTGGAGAAGCAGCTAGCTAGCTTAAAACGTCTGAGAGATTTTACAGCCCACGTGGTTTAGAGTCGCCTGTTCGTCTCTTTCTTCCGTCTGCTCTTTAAAAACTAAACTGTCTAAAGGAACTAATCATGCTTTAAGGTCGTGACCATCCCAAACTCCACCCACTATACCACCACCATACAGTCTGATTAATGAGGGTCTGCAACAAGCACTTCCTGTGTGTTAGACCCGCCCTTTCCGTTAGAATTCAAAATGTAAAATTTGAAGTGTAAAAGTGTTTCGGTTCTGGTAAAAGTGTTTCAGGTCTTGTAAAATTATTTTTACTATTGTAGTTTTGCTTTCTGAAATGTAATTTCTTTGCCCTTGTAAAATCATTTTGGTTTTATAAATGTGTTTTCCTGAATGTTATTATTTTTCATTTGTAAATTGTTTTTATTTTTGTAATTTTGTTTTCTGAAATGCAAAATTTGTTTTGCACTTCTCGGTCACGGTTTGTTATGGATGCCACATAAATAAGACACAAATAAATAAAAAACAAATAAAATAAAGTCTTAGTTGTGGTGTGGAGTTTGGTGTTTCGCTAGAGAAAAATAGTGATGTCATGAAATACAATCAAAATTACAATTTAAAAATCTGCGTAGGGATGTTTTTATAAATTTGTGGGTCGTTTCGCAATATTTTGAGGGTTTTAAGTCATATGTGTACACCCCACATGCCTCACATACTAGTCACATGACTTTGCATGTACACAACAACAAACAGCCAGCTGCTTATACGCTTTCAGCCGTAAACAGCCCTCACTCCGGGGTTGCCATGGCAAGAAGAAATATACTATAAATCAGAATTCCTAAACAACAGTTGGGAAAAGGTGAAATGCTAATAAGAAAAACAGAAGGAAGAGATTTGTAAATCCACTTTAACCGGAAAGTAAGCAGGTTAAAGTGTTAACATTAAATGTTATACCCTGTCATCATTACTGTTTATTGGCAAATATACACTCCTTCAGAAACTGATGCTTGTTCCTGATTCTGAACATGTTCCAAAAAGTTAGGAAATTGGGCAAATTAGGGCTGGGGATGTTGGGAAATGTTTTATAAGCAAGGATGAAGGAGGCGCTTTGCATGGGAACGACACCAGTTTAGGAGTAACATCACACAATAAGGATTTAAGGCCTTAGAATAAGGAGTCACAGTGTACTATACTGGGTCACAAATTAATATCCTGGGTCACAAATTGATATACTGAGGCCAAAACTTAATATACTGAGATCAAAAATTAATATACTGCGACCAATTTACTAAACTGGAACCAATATAATAATCATTGTAGCCTCAAATATAGGAACTTGAGCTTCACTGTAACCATTTGTGGTCAATCAATCAATCAATCAATCAATCAATCAATCAATCAATCAATCAATCAATCAATCAATCAATATCCTTGTGCTCTTAGTACAGTAACCATAATATATACATTTGTGGCCTCAATATAGTAACTTGTGGTCTTAATATAGTAACTTATTGTCTTAACATATTAAAATGTTGCCTCATTACAGTAACTTGTGGCCTCAATATACTAGATTATGGCCTCATTATAGTAACTTGTGGCCTCAATATACTAGATTATGGCCTCATTATAGTAATTTGTGGCTTCAGTCCATTCAGTTTGTGGCCTCATAATAGTAAAACATGGACTCAAGGGCTAGTCCTTGTTACTTGACTTGATATATTAACTTGTGGCCTCATTATAGTAAACCATGGACTCTATATAGCAATTTTGAAACTCAATACAGTAACTTGTTGCCTCAAAATAGTAATTCTCAGCCCTGATATAGTAACTTTAAGTCTCAGTATTTTACTTTGTGGCCTCAGTATGTGAATTTGTGGTCTCGATATAGTAACTTGTGGCCTCATTATAGCAAAACATGGACTCAATATAGCAATTTTGAAACTCAATACAGTAACTTGTGGCCTCAAAATAGTAATTCTCAGCCCTGATATAGTAACTTTAAGTCTCAGTATTTTAACTTGTGGCCTCAGGATGTGAATTTATGGTTTTGGTATAGTAATATGTGGACTCAGTATGGTAACTTGTGACTCAATACAGTAACCCATTACCTCAATGTATTAATTGGTGGCCTCAATATAGTAAAACATGGACTCAATACAGCAATTTTGAAACTCATTACAGTAACTTGTGGCCTCAAAATAGTAATTCTCAGCCCTGATATAGTAACTTTAAGTCTCAGTATTTTAATTAGTGGCCTCAGGATGTGAATTTGTGGTCTCGGTATAGTAATATGTGTACCCAGTATGGTAACTTGTGACTCAATACAGTATCTCATTACCTCAGTGTATTAATTGGTGGCCTTAGTATAGTAACTCATGGCCTCAATATAGTAATTCTCAGCCCTGCAGTCGTTTTAAGTCTCAGTATTTTACTTTGTGGCCTCAGTATGTGAATTTGTGGTCTCGATATAGTAACTTATGGCCTCATTATAGCAAAACATGGACTTAATATAGCTATTTTGAAACTCAATACAGTAACTTGTTGTCTTAATATAGTAACTTGTGGCCTCAAAATATTAATTCTCAGCCCTGATATAGTAACTTTAAGTCTCAGTATTTTAATTTGTGGCCTCAGGATGTGAATTTGTGGCCTCTGTATAGTAATATGGGGACTCAGTATGGTAACTTGTGACTCAATACAGTAACTCATTACCTCAATGTATTAATTGGTGGCTTCAATATAGTAAAACATGGACTCAATACAGCAATTTTGAAACTCAATACAGTAACTTGTGGCCTCAATATAGTAATTCTCAGCCCTGATATAGTAACTTTAAGTCTCAGTATTTTAACTTGTGGCCTCAGGATGTGAATTTGTGGTCTCGGTATAGTAATACGTGTACCCAGTATGGTAACTTGTGACTCAATACAGTATCTCATTACCTCCATGTATTAATTGGTGGCCTCAGTATAGTAACTCATGGCCTCAATATAGTAATTCTCAGCCCTGCAGTCGTTTTAAGTCTCAGTATTTTACTTTGTGGCCTCAGTATGTGAATTTGTGGTCTCGATATAGTAACTTGTGGCCTCATTATAGCAAAACATGGACTCAATATAGCAATTTTGAAACTCAATACAGTAACTTGTTGTCTTAATATAGTAACTTGTGGCCTCAAAATATTAATTCTCAGCCCTGAAATAGTAACTTTAAGTCTCAGGATGTTAATTTGTGGTCTCTGTATAGTAATATGTGGACTCAGTATGGTAACTTGTGACTCAATACAGTAACTCATTACCATAATGTATTAATTGGTGGCCTCAGTATAGTAACTTGTGGCCTCAGTATAGTCTCTGTGTTAATGGATGTGTTCACTAGCGAAACCAGCAGCACGTTCTTTGACTTTCTGTAGTGAGATAAAAGGAGACAGAAGGAGACAGAAGAGCCTCAGCAGGCTGTTTCCCAGCAGCAGGTGTCGTGCTCCTATGGAACAGTCCAGCTGTAGCCTGCGCGCAGCGAGAGGAAGGCCTGCCTGAAGTAAAGGGGGCAGGTGTGGCTCCTTCTCCTTTAACTCGGCTCTCAGGTGTCGAGTGTCTCTCAGTTCTGCCTCCTCATCCCCCACGAGAGCTCAGCGCTGCCTCAGTGCTGCTGCATGGCCGCTAGAGGAGGAACCGAGCTCCTCCTGTAAGCTGCCTCTCCGACTGGAAGCGCAGCGCGAGCTGAAGGAAGGAGCAGTCTGGAAGAGTTGAGGTGCTTCCTTTCTGGGGGGTTCTCTCCGTCTCTCTCTCTCTGGAGTGGGAGAGGAGCTTGGATGGGGTGCAGAAGAGTTTGGAGAGCTGACGTGGTGATGTGAAGGAGGCATCGCTGGTGGGGGAGCTCCACGCTTTGGGTTGGAACTATAGAGCAACAAGTCAAGTAGGGTGTGCGTACACGGATATCCAGTGGTCTCCTAGAGCTGTATCTGTGTTTCTATTCGATTTTTAAAAATTATTTTTTTAAATTTTAGCTGCTTATCTTTTATGATCAGCCTGTTTTGATCTCTTTATCTGGCATTTTATACACCACACATACCTATATCTGCCTCGCGCATTCATAAACACGCTCGCTACCCTCGTTAATGCTTCGTGCGTAACAATGGAGCCTGTCTTCAGCCCCGGTCCCGCGTGCTGAGCGCGCGCGCGCGCGTGTGTGTCCACCCCATCCAACTATGAAGCTGCTCAGCCTTTATGGACTCGTGTGGAGTTGTCTTGGCTTCGTGCAGAGCGCGCGGGCCGCGCTGGCCGAGCACCATGTGCACTCGAGCTTCATCTACAGGCGCCTGCGGAACCACGAGAGGCGCGAGATCCAGCGCGAGATCCTGTCCATCCTGGGACTGCCGCACCGTCCCCGGCCCTTCTCGCCGGGCAAGCAGGCGTCCTCCGCGCCGCTCTTCATGCTGGACCTCTACAACGCCATGGCCACGGAGGAAGAGGAGCCTCTGCTAGTGGACGAGGAAGGCAAAGGGGCGCGCGGGAAAGCCACGGCGACGCTCGCGCGTAAAAGCAGCTCGCACGGCCCTCCGCGGCAGCCCTCGCCCAGCCACAGTCCGCACCTGGCCTCCCCGCACGACACCAACTTCCTCAACGACGCGGACATGGTCATGAGTTTCGTCAATATGGGTGAGTAGCGGCCGCGCGCGCGTAAAAGTTGCGGTACCTTTTTTTTTTTTTTTTTTTTTAATTTGCGCGCGCCCTTGTGCCTCAGCGATCAATCAATACACCTATAGCCCACTTATAAAAGAGAGGGTCCTTCTAGGGTTCTTTAGTCAGGGCAATGGTTCTGTCTAGAACCCTAGGTTCTCTATATATCAGTGGGGAACGTCTTGCGTGTGATTCTGCATTGAGACGTTTTATCGAATGGTTCTATACAGAACCAAAACGGGGTTCTGCTATTGGTGCGATGTCCAGCGTGTAACGACAGCAGAACCATACACAGCATCAATCATATGGAACCGTTTCACCACCTCAAAAACATTTAAAGAACTTATGGTTCTAGATTCACCGTGGAAAACTCGAAGAACCATCTATTTTTTAGTGTTGGGACAGTGGTTAATCTGCTAGGCCTATCACCAGATATGCAGCATTAATATTCCATGCAAAAGTCTTTTATGCAAATTAGCAAGCAGTTTAAAAGCCACCTGCAAAAATGAGTTCTAATTTCTGATCATGTTTTACGCCCAGCCTAGGACTGAACTAAAGGACTAAACTATAAAATCCAATTTAACTTTTAATTTAGTACTACAGATGAGGCTGGGATTACACTGTAACTTCAGTTCTGCTAGTTGCATAGCCAAAAGTTCATTTTAACTGAAAGATTTTAATGCAAAAGTTCCTTAAAATAGCCAGAACTTTAAGAGGCGGCAACAAAAAACAGTCTAAATTTATGATTTACAGTTTAAAAGTGTTTTCAATCAAAGATTTATAATAATTTGGGTCTGAAAATGGAAACAACCTGTGTCTCCAGATCTGCTAGTTTCACCACCAGTCAATTCCAGTGCTTCATACAAAACGGCAAGCAGTTTCAAAGCCTACCGCAAAAATGTTTTAATTTACGATCATGGTTTAGGCCTAAACTATAAAATCAAGGAGATTTCTAATTTAAAATTATTAATTTAAAATTTAGCATTAATCCTAATCTTAGTCCTGGGAAACCAATGAACTGGGTTGTGACTATCATATAACTTCAGTTCTGGTAGTTTTATAGCAATTCAAATATTTGAATGTAAAAGTGAATTATTAAAATAGCCGATAGTTTAAGAAGCTGCAGCACAGATCTGTTTTAATGAATGATTTACAGTTTAAAAGTCTTCATGATCAATAATCAGTGATGATTTACTATGTAATGGCCATCAGTAACCTGGTCCTGGAAAGTGTATAGATGAGTTGGGTCTGAATATGGATCACCAGGCAAAGACTAAACTATTAAATCAATAGTAATTTACAATTTTAACACTTTTAATTTAGCTTTTAGATTAATCTTAAACTTAGTCCCGATGTATCTATAGACTGGGCTGTGATTTTATTTCAACTTTAGATCTGCTAGTTTTATAGCAAAATGCAAATTTTCACTCTAATATATTATTGTAAAAGTTACTTTAAGAAGGTGCCGCAAAAATCACTTTTAATTTATGGTTTACAGTTTAAAAGTCTTTTTAAATAGACCATTTATAATAATTTGGGTCCAAAAATTGGACTGTGACCAAACCGAGGCTTCAGATCTGCTAGTTTTATAGCACAATGTGAACCTAAACTCCAATATGTCTCTTTTTCATATAAAAGTGCTTCCTTAAATATAACCATAATTGAGATGGTAATTAAGACGTGGCTTCCGATCTAATTTTAAAGCAAACAGCAAATTTTAACCTCAACATTTGTGCCCAAATGCCTCCCTACCATTTTCATTTAAAAGAGTTGGAAAATAGAAAGTACTGAACAGCCTGGCCTGAAGACATGTTTTAATTTATGTTTACAGTTTAAGATTAGAAATCTAAAAATTTAAAAGCTGTTTAAATATGGATTAGGCTTAATCTAGATCTGGGAAAATGTTCAGATGGGCCTGTAAACAGGCTGTGACTTTAGATCTGCTAGGTTTATAGAAAAACTAGTGGAAATCTGTAGACAGACATTTTCATGCATGGTTTAAGCCTAGGACTAAACTGTAAAATTGATGGATTAAAAACTAATAGGACTAAATCCTATCCTATCATGTACATAGGACTAATAGGACTAAATCCTAATTGTAACTTTTACAATTTTAGCTAGGACTAAATTTTAGCTAGGACTAAATCCTATTAGGATAGGAATTAGCTAGGACTAAATTCTATTAGGATAGGAATTAGCTAGGACTAAATCCTATCCTATCACATAGATAGGACTAATAGGACTAAATCCTAATTGTAACTTTTACAATTTTAGCCAGGACTAAATCCTATTAGGATAGGAATCAGCTGGGACTAAATCCTATTAGGATAGGAATTAGCTAGGACTAAATCCTATCCTATCATGTATACAGGTCTTATAGGACTAAATCCTATTAGGACAGGATTTAGCCTATGCTTGAGACTGTGATTAAACTTTTGCTTAACAGTCAATTAGTTTTACAGCAAACCTGAATATTGGCACCCCCATATTTCCCCACCGCCTCCCTGTAAAAGTACCTGATGAATGATCAGTAAATCTGTACTGTAGTGAAGCTGCTGTTTCAGATCTAGTAAAATTCAAACCTCAATCCAAATACATTTAAAACAGCACTCAGTTCAAGCCTAGCCCAAAACCCTGTCTGTTACGATTGAGTTTAATGGCCCAGTTTAAGCCTAGTCCTGGTCTACACCGTTAGACCAACACTGAGCTACACATAACAGTGTAAAAGCCTCTAGGATTTATCTCAATCTGAGCCCGGGACAATCTGTAGCTGGGACTGTGGCCTCAGTTCCGCTAGTTTTAGCAGCAGGCATGCAAAAATGCAAACCCAAATATTTGTTCTCAAAATGTTAACCATGTTGATGGAGCGCCAGTGACCCATATAAACAGGTTCAACATTTATTTTCCCTAAATCCGCACCCATTAGGAAACTACTTCTCCTTTTTTTTCCATTTGTGAGTCATGCGTTAAGTTATATAGCACAAGAAGAAGATATTATGGCAACGTCTCCGAGCCACTCGTTCAGCATGTGTTTGGTTTTCATGTAAATAGTCAGAGCTCCTAATGTGTAGGGAAACTGAAGCCATGTATTGGTGAGTTTAGCATCGCGTTGAGAAGAAGCGGGTCCCGAATGTTTCTTCAGGAAGTCCGGAGGAGCGGTAGGGAGAGTATATACTTCCATAGAAGTGCTTTTACTTTCATTAAATACTGCCTCAAAGGGCATGTGGCTAGAAATGTTGGTAAAAGGTCCATTGCAGTAATGAAGTAATGACTCCAGTAGAACCAAAGGCTCTCCCAAACCAACACCAGTAAAAACTGTCCGGTTAAAACGTTCCGTGGAGCTACAGGGAGGCTTCGCACTCCAGCATCAATCAGCGGAGGTATTGAAATGTGCTGGACTCTGTTCTTGCCATGCTGGATCCATCTGTTGTAATATAAAGCGCTAAAGCCTGAACGCCGTCCAAGAGCCGGACCAACAAACGCACTAAATGTGAACATCCGAAGTGTAATGTAGATTCCTTTCCTGAGCTTGGGAAGACGGCAAACTGTCATTTAAGAATTCCCAGAAAAGCACAAACGCATCAAAACGTTATTTATGCACATGGAGAGAAATGTGACCTGCTAGGGGTGATCCGCACGATTATCTGTTTAGAGTAACGACATCAGATCATTTCAATGGAGGGAAGCTGAAGCAGTTTCTCCACATAGCAGCTGGGCGATACCACTGATTTCTATTTGATCCAACACTACCGTGGCTAATATTCCACTACCAGTGCTGATACCCTGAAGTATATGATCGAAATTGTGAAACAGAAAATCTGAAATTCAGTTATTATTAAGTACCATTGTGGCTTTTAAATAAAGTTGCAGAATTCAGAATTTCTTAATACTCTCTCTTAACAAAAATTCAATTCCGTGTTCAGTAATATGCTAATTATGTGCTCCATTAAAATAGTGTTTTATGTAATCTGTAAATAAATGCATGTGAATTAAATTATCATTTGAGAAGTTCGATTTTGAACACTTCATGAGGGAGTAGGGTGGAGGGAAAAGCAGTTCCTATACTACACCTTCACTTATAGCAATATTTTATTTCTAATTAATTCATATTAATTTCATGGAGAGATTGTTTACAAATCCATCCTACTAAATAAATAAACAAATGACATTTCTTTGTGCCAGAATTGATTCTTAAAAGTAAACACAGGATCTGAACAATTGGACTTTAGGTAGTAAGCCGCCCATCTGAATAGCAACCACTAGATTCAAATACTCTATACAGATGCTATACGATATACACTACCAGTCAAAAGTTTGGGTTCACCCCTCTAAATGGATGTAGCTGGTGGTCTTATAGACTCTACAGTGGTACACTGAACAGCTCCACCTGATGAGAGTCTGAACCAGTCCATATCCTGATCCACCACATCTACTCCTGATGTACACAGTATGGTACTCCTCCATATCTCCACCTCTAATATATATTTAGTGGTGTAAAAACTTTGATCTCTTTTTCGGGATTCTAAGCACAGTGTAAAAGCTCTAGCTCTCCTTTCAGGTTAGTGAATATTCATGATGGACCGACCAATAGAATCGCTCCAAACCTGCTTAGTAATAAACCTTGTTCTATCAGCTCCACTGCAGGGTAAGGAAGCTGCTCCATCCTCCTGTACAGCTCCACTCTGGAGGGTTTTAAGGTGGACTGGATAATTCCATGAGTGCTAGTTTATAGCTAGTGTATAGGCTAAACATAAGGAGAACCTGCTATGAGTAGCTGTATCTGAACTTTCAGTAGTGTATATTCTGGAGGGTTTTAAGGTGGACTGTATAGTTCCACTCTGGAGGGTTTTAAGGTGGACTGTATAATTCCATGCATATTATTTTATAGTTTGGCGTGAACCTGCTGTGAGGAGCCGTCTCTAAACTTTTGACCGGTATTGTACGTGCATTGTGATATAGCACCATTTAAAGCTGAACCTCAGCTCTTAGTTGAGCCTGATCTAAAACCCATCCGTCTAATTCCACCGTGTTACGTGGTTATTCTTTTTTAGTGTCACTGATATGACAAGCATACTGTACAGTGCTTACCGGTTTAAGTACATATGTCCTGTATTTATACTCCAGTCGTGACCTTCCTAACCGCTAAAACAGCAGGTGATCTTATATACTTTTTTCACAAACGTCCATTTTTACAACATCCTCCCGCAGAAAATATAGCCCGACCTTGCCGGCGCAGCCCGTCCTTGAAATCTCCATAAAGCGGATAAAATAGAGCAGTATGGTCTCTGGAAATGTAGCGGCAATTGCAGGTTAGGGAGGAAACAGAGAGCGGCCACTAAAGAGTGTTATTATATCGGGTGATTTGTTTGAAAGGAGAAAGATTTCCTTTTAATAGCGAAGCGTCCACCCATATTTGGTTACATGTGTGATACAAATACGTGTATGAGCGCACACGGGGTGCGCCGAGGATCTGGAGACAGTCTGAGAGGCCTGCTTAAACATTTTGCAGAATTCCGGCCCTTTAAAAAGGGAATTCCTTCGTTTTGTGAAAGGCCCTGTGTAATTCAGTGTTGGAGAGCGGGTTTGGTGTGAGGTGGTTCAGAGGTTCTGTACAGTGGTGGTGATGGGAAGCAGGGTTCTCCATGTCTAGAACAGACATATAGATACTTTATTTGCATATCTAAAACACCCGTAACCCTACACGTGAGTGCTATATGGAATGCTGATGGGAAAATGGGAAAACCTGGAATACAGTGTTTACTTTTTTTAGCCTCCCTGCATGTTTTCCGCCACCATGAGCATCCCAACATCTTCTCCAAACTATGATGAACAGCATCTCGGACATCAGGCAGCGTATTCATAACCATCTCATGTAGTAACTTTCTGTGAGGGGGCTTTTAGAGGGGGAGGTCTGGTTACCTTCACCACCACTGTGACTCTAGAGAGGAGAATTTAGTATGAAACCGCTCTGGATAACTTTGTTTACATCTCAGCTTTTTAATTATACGGAACATTTCGGAAATCCTTTGGGCATCTTATGAGTCATAAGTAATGTTGATAAGGGTAAAATGGGGGTAGATCTAAAGAAAACACTATTTTATCCATATTTACTATTATTACTGTTTATTAAAATTCATTTTAGACCAAAATCTCATCGTTTAGTGAAAACACAGTGACAAATCTAAACCAAGTATGTATTATTGTGTGACTGATATGCTATATATCAGACAACAGGCAGCAAATTCATAACCATGCCATATAATAACTTTCTGTGAGGGAGCTTTTAGAGGAGGACGTCTGGTTCCATTCACCAACACTGTGACTCTAGAACCATGCATTTCAGGCCAAACCACTTTGAACGATTTAAACTCAGTCTCAAATTTTTTAATAGTACTGAACTTTTAGGAATTCGTGAAGCTACACACTTGTTATAGGTCATAAATAATGTTGAAAATGGTAAAATCATGGTACATCTGAAAAAAAAAAATTCACCCACATATTGTTTAATAAATATTGATTTTAGACCAAACTCTCATCTCAAAATCAGTTTTTTGGGGGACTATTTTGCTTTATAACACCTTGTTTAGGGTCAGAATCATCTCAACGCTTCCGTAAAATCATGTACCCCATGCAGCGTATTTATATTTAGCGTATTTCATGTAGTAACTTCCTGTGAGGGAGCTTTTAGAGGTGGACGTCTGGTTACCTTCACCACCACTCTGAGCAGTACTGACTATAGAATGGAGCATTTCGTACAATCTGAACGACTGTGTTTACATTTCAGTCTTTTAATTACACAGACTTTACTATTAATTTGTTAAATTAGTGACACATTAGTGATAAATCTGTATAACACCATGCTTCACAACACCCTGTTTTTAGGCTACAATCGCCTTAAAGCTGTTGTAAAACAATGTATCGCAGCATAAACATATTTACATTCATGGCATTTAGCTGACGCTCTTATCCAGAGCGACTTACAACAGTAACCTGATTACAGGTGGGCCAGTGTAGTGTTAGGAGTCTTGCCCAAGGACTCTTATTGGTGTAGCACAGCATCACCCAGACCACGAACCGAACCCCAGTCTCTCACTTGTAGAGGTGGCACCCTGGGTAGTTGTGTTACCCGCTGAGCTACACCAACCACTATACGACACCCATGTCATATCCATGTCATGTAGTAACTTTCGTGTGGGAGCTTTTAGAGTGGACGTCTGGTTACCTTCACCACCACTGTGAAGAGTTCTGACTCTAGAATGGAGCATTTGCTTCTCAACCATTTAATTAGCAATGAGCAATTCAGAAATCAGTGAAACCAAATTAAGTTATGTTGTTTATGATAAATGGTGGTCCTACTTCACCCACATTTGATATTCATTAAAAAAAACATTTCAGACTAAAAACTGTGGTTTAGTGACACATTAATGATAAATCTGTGTTTTTTCAGGACTATTTTGCTTTACAACACACAGTTTTAAGGCCAAAATCGTCTCAACGCTGTTATGACACCATGTATTACAGAGATCAGGCAGCAAAATCGTTTCCATTTCATGTAGTAGGTTTCTGTGAGGGAGCTTTTAGAGGTGGACGTCTGGTTACCTTCAACACCACTGGGAACTATTCACACTCTACAATGGAGCATTTTACACCAAACCGGAACAATCGTGTTTACATCTCAGTCTTTTAATTACACAGGGCAATTCAGAAATCATGTTCATGGTAAATGGTGGTCCTACTTCACCCACATTTGCTATTCATTAAAAAAAATAAAAACTAAACCACTAAAAACTGTGGTTTAGTGACACATTAATGATAAATCTGTATTTTTAGGGGACTGTTTTGCTTTACAACACACAGTTTTAAGACCAAAATCTTATATTTATATTATTTAGCAGACGCCTTACAAGGGTATTCATTTTACAGGTAGGCCAGTGTAGTGTTAGGAGTCTTGCCCAAGGACTCTTATTGGTGTGGCATAGCATAGTCAGCCAGACCGGGAGTTGAACCCCAGTTTCCCCACATCGGACGGTAACTTCCTGGATGGGTAGTGGTGTTATCCACTGCGCTACACCAACCACATCTTCTCATATCTGTTATGAAACTATGTATCTCAGCGATCAGGCAGCAACTTCATATCCATTTCATGTAGTAGCTTTCTATGAGGGAGCTTTTAGAGGTGGACGTCTGGTTACCTTCACCACCACTGTGACAGTGGAGCATTTCAGACCACATCACTATGCAGCAGTTTGGTAAAATCAGTGGACTTCCCCTTTAAGTCTTTACAGCAGGCCCCGTTTTCTGGAATGCTGTGTTGTTCTTTGTAGACGAGAGTCACCGCGATAAGCATGATTAACACTGTAATGCTTCAGTAGCTGTGACCTCTCTCACCCAGCAGCTCACACAAACTTATCGAACGACTGTCTGACCTGCGGATAATTGGCCTTAATTATTTCCTGTTGCCGCAGAGCGGGCCGTGGCCGAGCAGCGAGCTCATGCGAGCCGTGGCGCTCCTCGTGTCAGCGTTTTTGTTTGTCTACAAGCGTGTATTGTATTCAATTTCACCAGACTCCGAGCTCCATTTACCGCAGCGGCCTCCTTCTTTTCCATGTGTGCATTCAGTTCTGGAACGCCGTCCGAGTTTAAAAGTTGTCAAACGGGAATGAAAAAAAAAAACAACAACAACAGAGATTTGTTGACATGAGAGCACAAAAAATGAAAGAAAGAAAGAAAGAGAGAGAGAGAGAGAGAGAGAGAGAGAGAGAGAGAGAAGCAGGACTGAAATGTTGGAGCTTTGAGAGGTTTCTGTTAAGGTAGCCCACAGGGAACGCCATCCCGATGACCGTGCCACATATGTTTTCACTTAGAATCACGAGGGCATGTACACAGTCGGCTTTGAAAGAACGACTCCCTTAATTGGGAGCGAAGAAAAGCTCAGAGATCCGACCGTGTGCTACACACACCGGACCTGGATACACCGCACTAGACGGAGTGATCATCACTGTAGTGTAAAGTGTTTCGATGACATGCTGTTTTAAATCTAAGGGGGTGGGGGTAGGGGGTGTAGCAGCGTCGGTGGGTGAGTTATCGTGCTTTAAGGAGAAGCGATGAAAACTTCTAAGCGGAGTGAAATAGTGAAGTTCTGGGCTTAGGTTCTGGCTGTCCCTGTTCTGAGCAAAAACACACACCAGCACACTTTCAAGATCTTCACTAACATTACCTCGTTGCTACAGAAGTTGTAGAACATGTTAAGCTGTTTTAAATTTACTTTATATTAAGTGTGGACTAATTAACATAATGAACTTAGTGATGCTTTAGTTAACATGATGTAATGCATTAGTTAACATGATGTAATGCATTAGTTAGTATGATGTAAGGCAGTAGTTAGCATGATGTAATGCATTAGTTAGCATGATGTAATGCATTAACATGATGTAAGGCATTAGTTAACATGATGTAATGCAGTAGTTAGCATGATGTAAGGCAGTAGTTAGCATGATGTAATACATTAGTTAACATGATGTAATGCAGTAGTTAACATGATGTAAGGCAGTAGTTAACATGATGTAATGCAGTAGTTAACATGTAAGGAAGTACTTAGTATGATGTAATACATTAGTTAGCATGATGTAATGCAGTAGTTAACATGATGTAATACATTAGTTACCATGATGTAATGCAGTAGCTAACATCATATAATGCATTAGATAGCATGATGCAATGCATTAACATGATGTAATGCATTAGTTAACATGATGTAAGGCATTAGTTAGCATGATGTAAGGCATTAGATTAACATGATGTAATGCAGTAGTTAACATGATGTAATACATTAGTTAACATGATGTAATGCATTAACCTTGCTCTAAAACCTGCACTGTAATAAGAAAAGTTGTTTTAACTTTTAAAAGTATCTGGGATGCATTAATTATTTAACCTTTAAATAATAACTTTCTGGGCACAAACACTTCTAGTATCTTACTATTTGAAGTTCAAGTAACTCCAGGACTTTAAGGCGGCCTGAACCCTAATGTTTCAAGTTAAAACCACTTTGTTTACTGTGTAACTTTACAGGACAAAGAAACTACATGTTCTAGTTTTAATGTAAGTCAAGGTAACCAGACGTTTTCTCTAAAGGTTTAGGGTCACAGTGTAATGGGCAACATGTAATAATGTTAAAATCTGAAAAGGACAAAAATTTATATTTTTTTCCAGCAGCAGTGATATACAGTACTAATGACAGATATACAGTCTATCTACATCCTTTGTTAAATAAGCCAGGTGCTTCAAGAGAAGTGTTGGTCTAGTGAACATAACCATACCATTTCTAAAATCGAAATGTTCGGACTAACCTGCTGGTTTTTAAAGTTTGTTTGTATGTAATCTCAATCAAGAGGTTTCACACTTACTGCCCAGACAAGTAGGTTTCATTTCTCTTGGCTGCCCCTGGTAGGGGGGAACGTTACCAGAACCTTGGCTAAGGTTCCCTACAGGTTCTAATAAAGTTTTAAAAACATTGTCAATGTTCAAAGAATATTTTAAATAATGTCTGATAGTGTTCCTACAAGAGAACATTCTAAAGACATTTTGAGGATGTTCTAAGGATATTCTCAGGATGTTCTCAGGGACACAGCTAAAATGATAACAAAAGAAGAACATTCTCACAACATGTGGAAAACCATTACTGAGACCTGAGAGGAGAGAATGTGTTTAGAAAGAACGTTCTGGGAACCAAAAGAAAACCTCCCACTGAAATGTTAACGTTAACATTACACTGCACATCCTCTGAAAGTTTTAAAAAAAAACATGGACCTTTGTACAACAGCTACAACACACACTGTGCAAAAGTCAGAGACCACCCTCCACTTCCACTAGGTGCCAGTTATACCATTTATCAAGAGGCTGTTCTGAGGAGCTTATTCGCATATTCATGTTCTAAGCTGCTTATCCTTCTGGATCGCTGGAGCTCATTCTAGTGCTCAATGGGCAGAAAGCTGGAAGCACCCTGGACAGGCCACCAGTGCATTCCAGGGCAGACACGCAAAAAATTAGGGCAATTTAGTGTCTCCAACTTGCCTGACTCCTTGTCTTTGGACTGTGGGATATGGGAGGAAACTGGAGCACCTAGAGGAAACCCACACAGACACAGGGAGAACAAGCAAACACTGCAGGGGAAGGACCTTGTCTGCCTGGCTGGGGAATTAAACCCAGGCACAGCTTGTTGTCCACCGTTCTGTCCTCTGAGGATACATAATTAAAAGCTGCACAGACAATGAGACTTCTAACAACCACCTGGAAGACCTGGTAGACCCTTCAAAACTGTCCCTAAAGCTTTATTCCTTCTGAGAGAGAGCGGAGAACATCAAGCTCCACTCCTGCTTCAGATCTGAAAACAGTCACTGGTGTTTCTGTGGTGGTCTCCATCCTAGTGACCCCACTTGTTTGAGCTGGTCCAATGGAAAACATGCATCTCCATTTTCTTTGTTGATTTTTACTTTTATGCATCATTTGAACACAGCAGCTGCTTTTTACACTGTCGGAAAGTTTCATGATGAATGGAACAACAGAAATGACCCAAAATCGCTCGGTAACAGGTCTCATTCCATTGACTTACATTAGAACTAAATTCGTTTTTGGCCTCTCCTGTGAAGTTGCCAGTTTGGAGACACATGCTGTTCTCTGGACAGCGATGATATGAGCGTTACATACATAGAAGCCAGTTCTAATATATGTTGCCTCGAAATGACTGAAGCAACCGCGTTATAGGTTCACTGCTCAGGGCGCAGATCCCGCTCCAATACCTTATGCGTTAAATTAATTCTGTGAATGAATCCAGTCCTGGCTGTGGCCTGACAGCCTCGGCAGCCCCCTCCTCCCCCGCCCCCCCCCCAACCCTTTCTGGTCTTAATTAGCAGACCAGGCTTGAAGTTGAGCCTGACCAGCTGGTAAAACTCGGGCCTGGCCCCTGACCTCTTCCTGTTAAGTAATCACAGACTTTCACTGTAGATATATTATCAGAGAAAACGGGGCTGTGTTATTTCACTGGCACCGCGGCCCAAACGCGCTCCGGCCTCCAGCGCCTCGGCCGCTCTTCAGCCGCTGCGCCCAACGCTTGGATGTCACTTTGCACTCCTTTATTTGGGAGCCTGGCCATGATTTCAGTGCTCTGAGCTGACCGTTAAGTGTGGCAGACAGAGCTTATCTCTGTGGTGTATGACTGTAAGACGCGCATGATATGATGTTCTATAAACATCCAGGTTCTAGATATATGGAACTCTTTCCAGTATCAGTCAGGGATGATTTGAGCGTGCTTTAGGATTATATACACTGCTATGACACAGCAGGAGACCACCCTTCATTTATTTACATTCAACAGACGTCACTAGTCAGAAATTAGAATTAAAGGGCCGGTATCCTAATATTTTGTCCTTATGGTTTATTTAAAACATGAGTGTGGTTTATGTACCTCAAACACCATAAGTCATTTCCTATGGGGAGTATGACTTTAGCAACAAGCTGTAAGCCAGATGCAGTGTCCAGTGCAATTTTATCAACCTTATGCAAATGAGCTATGATGTGTTACTGTGCCTTTAAGACTGATATATGTAAATGAGCCCTGTTCTGATTGCCTGCTTTGAATTGCACACTCATTCAAACAGCAGCTCAGGCTGAAACACTCCTTACAACTTCACTGTGAACGGGTGGAGTTAAACTGCTGGAGGCTGGATAGGTGTACACATGTAAATGGGCTGTAATTTGTGACATCACAAAAGCAGTCGTTTTAAAACGGGCAGTTTATGGAGTTTAGGTTCCGTATGTAGACTAAGTGGTGTGGTAAATGAACATGTGGAGACCCTAACAATGTTGTTTTCTCGATTTCCAAGAATGTGAGGACAGTTCCGTTTTCCATGATATGGGCCCTTTAACAGAAGCCTATCAGGGCTTTAGTGTGTCCACTCTTTCAAACTCACATCCAAAGTTCAATCCTAGATGCTACATCCTCTCACCATCCAAATAAACCCAAACACAGTCAGTGGTGTTGAGGTTCTGGACTCTGTGGTGGTCAGTTGTTCTGAGAACACCAGCAGCCTTTCCTTGTTGGATGTGTGTGTCTCCTCTTCTCAGTGAGGAGCTTCGTGAACAGCTACACCTCCTGCGTAGCATTGAGGGGTCTTCTCACAGTGGGAGTCGGAAGGACAGAAACACCTGTGGATGTGCCCAGATCTGGAGCAAGAGTGGAACTTGATGTTCTCCTCGCTGTCAAAAAGCTGTTTGTCTGATGGTGGACAGTGTTGGTAGTCCACCAGGCCTTCCAGGTGGTTGTTAGGACCCCTCTATTCCCTCTGTAGCACTTAATCTAATGTTTTCTGGACTCCACTTTTGGAAACTCTAATCTAATCTCGTTAGAAATAACTCTGGAAAAAATGATTAACTCCTGCTTAATGGCCACTGTGACCCTCGAATTCCGGCAGACCCGGGAGGTAAACACGCGCAGTGCTAAGGTATGTAAAATATACGCTTGCTGTCAGCCCATCTCAGAGAACGTGCATATGGAGGTAATGTAGGAAAACAACTGTGGGGTGCAATTCAATATCAACTCAACTCAACCTAAATCAAGTGAACTTAACTTAAAATAACTTAACTTAACACAAATTAACTTAACACAAATTAACTTAGCTAAGCTCAACACAATTTATATCAAGTGAACTTAACAGAAATTAGTTTAGCTCAACTCAACTCAACCTAAATCAAGTGAACTTAACTTAACACAAATTAACTTAGCTAAGCTCAACTCAGCTCAACTCAACTTAAATCAAACGAACTTAACACAAATTAACTTAGCTCAACTCAACTCAACTTAAATCAAGTGAACTTAACACAAATTAGTTTAGCTCAACTCAACTCAACTTAACACAAATTAACTTAGCTCAGCTCAGCTCAGCTCAGCTCAGCTCAGCTCAGCTCAACTCAACTCAACTCAACTCAACTCAACTCAACTCAACTTAAATCAAGTGGACTTAACATAAATTAGCTTAGCTCAACTCAACTCAACTTAAATCAAGTGAACTTAACTCAGCTGACTGAATGGAACTCAATTCAACTGAACTGAACTGAACTCAAATGAAATAAAATCAACTCAGATCAGCTCAAATATGCTCAGCTCAGTAGACAGTGTTGGTGGTCCACCAGGCCTTCCAAGTGGTTGTTAGGACCCCTCTATTCCCTCTGTAGCACTTAATCTAATGTTTTCTGGACTCCACTTTTGGAAACTAATCTAATCTCCTTAGAAATAACTCTGGAAAAAATGATTAACTCCTGCTTAATGGCAACTGTGACCCTCGAATTTCAGCAGCCCCGGGAGGTAAACGCGCGCGGTGCTAAGATATGTGAAATATGCGCGTGTTGTCAGCCCGTCTCAGAGAACAAAAGCTTTATCTTGTGGACTCTGCCCATGCTGAAGGGCAGGGTGTCATTAGCGAGGGCCTGTTTTGCTTAACGGGCAGCCCATTCATCATGCTGAGAGAATAGTGACTGCTCACAGTGGAGGGCCTGTCCTGAGAAGGCTACCTCCGCTCACTTGACTGATTTAATGGACTGGATATTGCTTTTTTTGGTCGTCTAAATGTTTAGCTTGGGCAGGCAACGTTAAGGAATCTTGATCGATGGCCACTGCTTTGCAAGAAAGCAACCGTTGACACTTCACATGCGCGAGACAATCTCACACCCCTCCAGCGGAGACGGCTTAGCCGCGAAGCTAAAGGGAGAGAGCTAAAGAGGACGAGAGTCCGAGGAATCCCATGCTCGTTAATTCTAACCATGCATGCTGTTGTGTTTTGTTGCAGTGGAGAGGGACCGAGATTTCTCCCACCAGAGGAGGCATTACAAGGAGTTCCGTTTCGACCTGACTCAGATTCCGGATGGCGAGGCCGTGACCGCAGCTGAGTTCCGGATCTATAAAGATCACAGTCAGGGCAAATACGAGAACGTCACGCTCAAGGTCTCCATATACCAAGTTATCAAGGAATACCAAAACAGGTGAGTTCAAACAAGGACAGGATGCATTAGGCGAACCACTGTATAGGGGCAGTCAGTATATATTGATATTATATCGTTAACATGATATGCTAATGCTATACGCTAAATGCTTTTCTGAGCATATCGGAGGTATTAGTACTTAAAGCAGCATATTCCCTCGTACAGCGTGAACGCAATTAGACCTGTCTGATTTAGATTTAGTGAAGTTTGTAAAGAATTAAATAATAATTACTGTATTTGTGGATTTTTAGATTTATTTAATTATAATAGTATTTTTATGTGATAAATATGGGGTATGGTGAAAATATGGAAAGTATAAAAGTATCGTGATATACATTTTTTGCTTGCCATATCACCCAGCTCTACCACTGCATGGTTCAGTTATGGAGTTAATGTGGGAAAGCATGGCAAGCCAGCAACTCAACTCAACTCAACTCAACTCTCATCACACACGTAGTCATACATAGTTCCACTAGCAGTGAAATGTTTTGACAACTGCCCATTCACATGAAACAATAATAATACATAACTATAAATGGTGTAGCTAAGCAGATAACACCACTACCCGCCAGTGATTCACCACCACGTGTGGGAGACTGGGGTTCTAATCCAGGTCTGGGTGACTATACTGTGCTACAGCAGTAAGAGTCCCTGGGCAAGACTCCTAACACTACACTGGCCTCCCTGTAATACAGTTAACCTTGTAAGTTGCTCTGAATAAGAGCGTCAGCTAAATACCATGAATGTAATAAATGATCTGAAATATAAAATATATAGGATATGAGCAAAATCAAATAAACTCTAATAATAAGATAATAGAACAATATATACACTAAATATACAAACGTACAAACTATAGAAACTGACAGTAGTGTGCAGTGTGGGGATGAACATCGTTGAGTTGAAAGATATGAATAACGACAGTGCAGTTTGTTCATCAGCAGGAGATCAATATGCAACACGCTTAAATATGAGATTTTGTCTGCACACTGTGGTGGATAGTTTCTATTTATTTGTTTTATGTATATAGCTTAACAAAAATATATAGCTTAATATATAGCTTAATAAAAATTCATAAAATTCATATTTATATATATTTATATATATATATATTGCTCAGGCCTAGTGTAACTCACCATGTCAGTACACGTAATCACTTTTCAGTCCTACTGCATAATCAAATAATATCTTCAGACGGTCAACTGCATGACCTTTGACCTCTTGGTTCCCGTTAGGGTCTTAAAACGAAGACGACTCTTAAAGGGTAGAGCACTCTCTCTCTATCAGTTACAGCAGAATGCCACCGATCTTTCAAAACACACACAGATACAGGTACTGGGATGTAAACAATGTCATTCAGAGCAGTGTGATGGAAATGCTTCATTCTAGAGAAACTTAGCAAGTCAGTGGTGGTGAATGGAACCAGGTGTCCACCTCCAAAAGATAATACATGACATAGATTATATTTATGGCCTTTAGCTGACTCTTTATCCAGAGTGATTTACAAGGTTATCTGTGTTATAGGTAGTCCAGTGTAGTGTTAGGAGTCCTGCCTAAGGAGCACAACATGATTGGGACTTTAACCCCAGTTTCCCACACGGGGTGGTTGTCTAATAGTTTTGGCCTGAAAGTGTATTTTGGTATTTTGATTTATGTTGGAGAGACACGTACAATGTAAAACGTCCCCCCAAAAACACACCTGTACTTTTTAGGGTATAGATATATTGTCCAGCATTGTCCACTGTGCATGGACATAACAGTCTCGGGTTTGTTTCCATGTCTACTTTAAACATAGTGCCGACCTCCAGCTGTTCGGACAAGCAGATTGGTCACTGTGCAACAGCAAGTTCACACCTTACCGATGCATGTAATTGTGATCAAACGGTCCTTCTTCACAATGTTCCACTGTGTTGATGCCACTGAGTGCCTACACTGCCCCCTAGGGTTTTTGTGTGTACTGCAGAAACTGCAAGTTTCTCGTTACCCTTAGAACGCATTCTTATAAGCCATTCACGGTGGAGGGATACATGCTGCAGGGGGGTGTGAGGCAAAAAAAATAGTCCCCCCAAAGAAAATAGATTATTTACAGGTTTTCCAGATTTTCCCATCTTCAACATTCCATACAAACACACATGTCTAAATTGTTCTTTGCATGGCTAAAACGTTCTTCAAATGGACAGAGAATGTGTTCTATACGGTTCTGCACATATAATACCTGTTTACAAGTACGGGTTCTGCTATTGTTACTATATCAAGCTTGTAACAATTAAAGAACACTAGTTGGCGCTGTGGAGAACCATGTACCACACATTCTCCATCAATATGAGCATGCCTGTTCACCATCATATAGAAAAGATCCAGTACAATAGATCATGTATTGTTGAGCTCACAAAGACTTTCTACACACTTCAACAGAACGGTTCTTCAGTGGTTCTTTAGTAAAGGAAGTGGTTCTGTTTAGAACCGTGGGTTTGTGTGTTTAAATGGTTTCTTGTGTGTAAAAAGATTCTTCAGGTTGATGGAGAAAATGTTGCATATTAGTCAAAATAGTATATGAGTCTAGAACCTCTGAATGTTTCTCTATAGAACAAAAGAATAGAATAAAGAAAGGGTTCTGCTATTGTTAGTACAAAGTTGGCCTTGTCTATTCATCCGTCTATCCATCCATCACTGTCCATTTGTTTATCTATCTATCTATCTATCTATCTATCTATCTATCCATCTCTGTCCGTACATCCGTACATATGTCTATCTATCTGTCTATCTGTCCGTACGTCCGTCCTTCCGTCTGTCCGTCCGTCTGTCTGTCTATCTATCGATCCATCCATCCATCAATCCATCCATCCATCCATCTCTGTTCGTACGTCCGTATGTATGTCTCTGTCTGTCTATCTATCTGTCTATCTGTCCGTCGTCCATCCGTCCGTCTGTCTGTGCGTCTGTCTGTCTGTCTGTCTGTCTGTCTGTCTGTCTGTCTGTCTGTCTATCTGTCTATCTATCTATCTATCTACCTATCTATCTATCCATCCATCCATCCATCCATCCATCCATCTCTGTCCATCTTTTCTTTCGTTTATCTATCTCACTCAGAATACTCGTATCCTGGTGATTTAGATTAGAAGGTCTATATGTGTGTTGTGAACATGGAGAACCCTGGTTCCCATCACCACCACTGTCAGGAACATCTGAACCACCTCACACCAAACCTGCTCTCAGTCACTCGGTTTACACGGGTTTTAAAGCACGGCTGGAATTCCTCATTAAAGCTAATATACTTCTGGAAAACGTGATGGAGGTCATTTTACTCGCGCGGATTTGGATGTGTTTGCTTTCGGATGTGTGCAAATATCGCAAACCAGGAATATATAAAAACACTCGTTATCATGACACCATCTACGAGACTTCAGTCCAAACACTTTAAACAGACCAGGCACACCAAGTGGATGGGGATTTATTTGTTTGCTTATTTGTTTGTTTGTTTACGCCGATAATGAGCCTTACAAAGTATCCAGATCACATGTTTGCCCTTAAAGTCGAAAAGCGAAAACAAACAGGGAATATCATTTAGTTTGTGTTTACGTGCTGCGCAGATCCACTTCTCGGCAGATTTGAAGGCTGAAAGAGTTTAAATAGAAGTGGCGAGAGTTCGGCTTCACCTGAACATTAGCTCTTCGATGAGGCTTGTCTCTGACTCCACCGGCTGCGGCCGCTCTTTCGCCCACCAGCGGTGCTCTGAGTTTGCTCTGCTCTCCGGCGGAACCTTTAAAACGGTCTTTTAAAGCCGTGACGGGTCTGTAAAACACTTTGGACAGGCAATCAGGCAGAAAATAAAAGGACATCCTGTTTACACTAGCGTGGGTCTGGAGTCTGTCTGGAGTCTTCTCTAGTGGTGATTAAACAGCACGTCTCAGGAAGTCTTAAGAGTCTAATTTGTCACCATTGAAATACTGACAATGGCCTTTACCCACACGTGGCAGCTCATACCGAGAACCGCTCAGCGTGGAGGAGCAGCTAACGCAGAACTGCCCTTCAATTAACCATTTAAGCGGCATGAATAGACTGTTTACAGCGTGGACTATGGATTTCAGTTTAAAGCTGCACCCCCCCTAACAGGGACGGTTCTTGTAGGGTTCTTTGGTAAAGGCAAGGGTTCTATATAACATCATGAGTTCTATACACCACCTGCATTCAATGTTCCACTTTATACTAGTCTAAAAATCACAGTTCTTCTAGGATTCTTTAGTAAAGACAATGGATCTATCTAGAACCATGACTTCCATACAGAATACCACAAGTTCTATATACCATTTGCATGTTTAAATGACTTTTTGTGTTCTGTAAATCGTGGAACCCTGTCTGCCGTGCATGCAAATGATTCTGTGTTGAATTTGCGTATCTAGAACCACAACCACTGCCTTTACAAAAGATCTGGATTCTTTAGTAAAGACAATAGATCTATCTAGAACCATGACTTCTATACAGAATGTTTAAATGACTCTTTGTATTAAAAAAAAACATTCTGTAAATCGTGGAACCGTGTTTGCCGTGCATGCAAATGGTTCCGTGTTGAATTTGTGCTTCTAGAACCATTGCCTTCACAAAAGAACTGTTTAAGACTGAGTTCAATGTTCCACTTTATACTAGTCTAAAAATCACAGTTCTTCAAGGTTTCTTTAGTAAAGACAATGGATATATCTAGAACCATGACTTCCATACGGAATACCACAAGTTCTATATACCATTTACATGTTTAAATTACTTTTTGTGTTCTGTAAATCGTGGAACCCTGTTTGCCGTGCATGCAAATGATTCTGTGTTGAATTTGCGCATCTAGAACCACAACCACTGCCTTTACAAAAGATCTGGATTCTTTAGTAAAGACAATGGATCTATCTAGAACCATGACTTCTATACAGAATGTTTAAATGACTCTTTGTATTAAAAAACATTCTGTAAATCGCGGAACCCTGTTTGCCATGCATGCAAATGGTTCGGTGTTGAATTTGTGCTTCTAGAACCATTGCCTTCACAAAAGATCTGTTTAAGACTGAGTTCAATGTTCCACTTCATACTAGTCTAAAAATCACAGTTCTTCAAGGATTCTTTAGTAAAATCAATAGATTTATCTAGAACCATGGCTTCTATACACAATACCACAAGTTCTGTATACCATTTGCATGTTAAATGACTTTTTGTATAAAAAAAGGTTCTTTAAACAGTGGAACCCTGTTTTGCTACGCCTGCAAATGGTTCTGTGTTGAATTTGTGCTTCTAGAACCATTGCCTTTGCAAAAAACTTGGTTGTTTTACACCTTTAAAAATTGTGGTTCTTCCATGATTCTTTAGTAAAGACAAAAACCATACAGAACCATTTACATGCAAGTGGTTTTTGCATGGTTAAAAGGTTCTTCAAACTGATAGATACATGGTTCTATATAGGACTTCTTTGAAAATGGTTATATATGAAGCACAAAATGGGTTCTGGCATTGTTGCTATGTCAAGCTTGTAACAATAGAAGAACCCTTGTTGTTGTTATATAGAACCAGATGCAGTACAACCGATTCTAGATCACTCTAGAAACCTGTTGTCCTGCATGCAAATGGTTTTTATATAGAACCAATGCTGCTAGAACCATTTACAAAAGATCCTTTTAAGAGTGAGTTCACAATGGCTTTCTCCACACTTTAAAAATATAAAGAAACGTACAGTACGTTCTATATAGAATAATTTGCATGCTTGAATTGTTCCTGATATTGTTTAAAAGGTTCTTCAGTGCAAGGAACTCTTGTTGCCATGGATGCAAATGGCCCTTTGTGGAACTTATGCTTCAAGAACCACTGCCTTTACAAAAAGTCCATTTAAACATGAGTTCCTTGCCTCGCAATGACTTTTAACACATCTACAAATATAGCCACGGGTTCTAAACAGAACCATTTGCATGCGTAAATTGTTCTTTGCATGGCTAACGGGTTCTTCAAATTGACAGAGAATGTGTTATATATGGTTCTGCACATATAATACCTGTTTACAAGTAGGGGTTCTGCTATTGTTACTACATCAAGCTTGTAACAATTAAAGAACACTAGTTGGCGCTGTGGAGAACCATGTACCACACATTCTCCATCAATCTGAGCATGCCTGTTCACCATCATATAGAAAAGATCCAGTACAATAGATCATGTATGTATGAGCTCACAAAGAATTTCTACACGCTTCAGCAGAACGGTTCTTCAGTGGTTCTTTAGTAAAGGAAGTGGTGCTGTTTAGAGCCGTGGGTTTGTGTGTTAAAATGGCTCTTTGTATGTAAAAAGATTCTTCAGGTTGATGGAGAAAATTTTGCATATGAGTCAAAATAGTATATGAGTCTAGAACCTCTTTCAACGTTTCTCTATAGAGCACCAAGAAAGGGTTCTGCTATTGTTAGTACAAAGTTGGCCTTGTCTATTCATACGTCTATCCATCCATTATTTGTCCATCACTGTCCATCTGTTTATCTTATCTTATCTTATCTTATCTATCTATCTATCTATCTATCTATCTAATCTATCTAATCTATCTATCTAGTCTATGTCTACATCTTTGTCTATCTATCTATCTCTGTCCGTACATCTGTACGTATGTCTGTCTGTCTGTCTATCTATCTGTCCGCCGTCCATCCGTCCGTCCATCCGTCTGTCCATCTGTCCATCCATCTGTCCATCTATCTATCTATCTATCTATCTATCTATCTATCTATCTATGTCTATGTCTTTGTCTATCTATCTATCTATCTATCTATCTATCTATCTATCTATCTATCTATCTATCTATCTATCTATCTATCTATCTCTGTCCGTACGTATGTCTGTCTGTCTGTCTGTCTGTCTGTCTATCTATCTGTCTATCTGTCCGTCCGTCCATCCGTCCGTCCGTCCATCCGTCCGTCCGTCCGTCTATCTATCTATCTATCTATCTATCTATCTATCTATCTATCTATGTCTTTGTCTTTGTCTTTGTCTATCTATCTATCTATCTATCTATCTATCTATCTATCTATCTATTTTTCTGTCTGTCTGTCTGTCTGTCTCTTCAGTTAGTATTTTGATCTTCCTGTTCTTTCCCAGTTTCCAGCTCCTGTGTGAAATTCCAATTTCCAGTCTTTTACTGGTGCACGTTTACCATCAGATTGTTTGTTAAATGCTGCAAATAACCCAAATCCTAAAACTGTGAATCCTCGACCTTAAAGTTGTGAAGCAGCTCAAATTACTGTGGCGTTCTGGGCCTTGAACCGACCTGAAATTCTGAAACCAGACACAACACGTCTGCATCTGGGCTTTCATTCAAAATCAGACACATGGGAGCTTCACTGCACTGAACTCAAACACTAAGGCACCGTGTTTACCCTGTTCAGTTATTACTAATGTGCACCTCCTGGTTGGATGGCAGGTTCTGTTGGTTCTCGAAGTGAAATAATCTCCTCTACACCCTACAGAGAACACCTCTGCACACTCTAACGCCCAGTCCAACATGTTGGAACAAAATCGTCAAGTAAATAGAAGTTGTGCTCTAGTAAAGGGTGCCGTACTGAAGTGTGTTTACTCGTACTGCACATACTTCAAATTCAGTATCGGTATCAGCACGGGAAATCGATACCCATGACTGATACCACCAAGTCATTTCTGACATGCACGTCCTGCAGCTTACATACGCACCAGCAGACAGAACTTAACAACATGTCGGCCATGTGGAACAACAAGCAGCGGTAAAAATGCTAATGGCTAAATCGGTACCGCCAGTATTTGATGGTGTAAACAGGCTAACGGGAGCCGCTAACCTGAATGTCTGAGCTGTGATCACTCATCTGCTGCTGTGGAGCTCTTACAGTCTGAGTTAGTCCAGGTCGGTACTAAGGAGCAGAAGGAACCGCCAGACTCTCGGAGTAAGGAAAGACTTTATTGAGTTAGCATAGCACCCTGCTAGCCGGGCTAGTGGACACACCTGTGGTGCACCTCTGTTGGTCAGCTGTATCGCTCAGCAGGGGTCTCAGAGCTCTTTCTATCTATCTATCTATCTATCTATCTATCTATCTATCTATCTATCTATCTATCTGTCTGTCTGTCTGTCTGTCTATCTATCTATCTATCTTTCTGTCTCTCTGTCTGTCTGTCTGTCTCTCTATCTCTCTGTCTGTCTGTCTGTCTGTCTGTCTATCTATCTATCTATCTATCTATCTATCTATCTATCTATCTATCTATCTATCTATCTATGTCTGTCTGTCTATCTATCTCTCTTTATCTATCTATCTATCTATCTATCTATCTATCTATCTATCTATCTATCTATCTATCTATCTATCTATCTATCTATCTATCTATCTATCTATCTGTCTGTCTGTCTGTCTGTCTATCTATCTATCTATCTATCTATCTGTCTGTCTGTGTGTCTGTGTGTCTGTCTGTCTGTCTGTCTGTCTGTCTATCTATCTATCTATCTATCTATCTATCTATCTATGTCTGTCTGTCTATCTATCTCTCTTTATCTATCTATCTATCTATCTATCTATCTATCTATCTATCTATCTATCTATCTATCTATCTATCTATCTATCTATCTATCTATCTATATATATATATATAAAATCCAGAATGTAAATGCCATTCTGTCAAGCTGGTATGTTTTATTTGTGACACAGGACACAGATTTCCCTAGAATAAACTATGTATGTAATTTTATAAATATCAGGACCTATAGGTTAGTACGGTCAGATAGAGTTAGTATTGGTATCAGTACTCGGTATTGACGATGCATCCCTAATGTTAGTCACATGGAAATCACCAAACATGTCATTTAACACAATCAGTTCCATTAAAACATCACTTTCTACTGTAATGTCATTTCTACTGAGGGTCTAACCATTCTCCAAATCCAGAGTTTGGCTCAGACCTCGACTTTTGAGCCACGGTAATTCTATGTAACGTAGCTTATAGAACACGATTTGTGTTTGTTTGTTTGAGGGGGGAGGATTGAATAAGAAAAATAACTCTGAGTTTTATTAAATTACCAACAATTTAGAACACCAAGGAGAAGAACACGGTGAAGTAACTTAACTTCATATGAAGCAACATAGCGAGAGCTCAACAGGCTACACCAGCAGTGGTGGCAGGGGGTTGGCGTCTTGGTTTCAGAATCATTATACCCATAATCTATACACAAATCAATCATTAAAATGTGAGATAGTTAATTATAGAGACACTTAGCCACTCCCATGTTCTCTCCAGTGGTGCTGGTGATGGGAACCAGGGTTCTCCATATCTACAACACACATATAGACACTTTATTGACTATCTAAACCCCCAGTAAGCCTACACGTGTCTTCTAATTGTTCATATGGAATGCTGATGATAGGAAAATCTGGAAAACCTAGAAATATTAGGATTTCTTTGGGGGATTACTTTGCCTCACACCACCCAACGACTATCCCTCGTAAAACCCTCCTAAGGCTAACGTAAAGCACTGTTTCAAGCGTCAGGCTGTGTATTCATAACCATTTCACGTAGTAGCTTTTACAGGTGGACGTCTGGTTCCATTGACCACCACTGTGAACAGCTCTGACTCTCTGAACATGTCACAACAAATCACTTCTTCTCACTCTCATTTACAAACACGGCTCTTGAGCAAACCCTTACATGGTCAGACCTGCATACTTAGTTACTCCGTTCTATAACCTGAGAATGACACTACTGAGAAGAACTTTACATTGACGTCAATGCAGTACTGAATAATAAGCCGTGCTGTGTAACCAGGGGCTTCCATTGACAGTTTCAATGGAAACGAGGTCCTTCTATGGCGTTGCTCCATAGAGGAACGCCTTTATAGCGCCTTGGACTTTTAAGAGCGTGCAGATGTTGAAACTACAGAGGAGACGGGTGTTGTTCTGAAACTGAGCTGTAATTTGGAATTGGGTCAGCTGTGCTTATGCTGTATGTAATCTATCAGCGCGCACTCATCCAAGGCCTTCGCAACAGCGCAGGCTTTCTTTGTTCCAGGCGAAGCGGAGGCCATGTGCACAACGTGAGAACGTGTCGGCCCCTTGCATCACTTCCCCTTCCATTCCGACCCTGGTCCGCCTCACTCGCACCATATGTGCCGCCTGATAAAAGTCCCAGGATAAAGCTTTTCCATTAACAGGTCATTTGCAAGTTCCCCCCACTTATGAAGTCTCGGAAGCCCATCAGTTATCGCTCCTGCTCTATCTCTGCCGCTTTGTCAGGCTGCTCGCGTCTCAAGCAGGACCATCTGCTCCTAATAGGGGCCTCCAGGGGAGGAAGGCCGTTGCCCACTTACCCACCTGTCTCTATTGCAGGCATGCGCCGGAAGAGAGCTCGAGCGCGAGCGTTTGAACAGCCCTGATCGAGTGACATGTTTTGGAGACGAGTTAACACGACCTCTACGGGGAAACATGGTGTCTTCCTGCAGCCTGAAATGTGTCCTAACTTTTTTGGATGGGCCCAACTGTAAATTTATTTACACCTAATGAAAAACAAGCTAGAGCCCCAGCCTTTCCATATTACTGTATCAGTACCATTTCAGAATGAGGCTACCCGTAGAGGGTTAGCAATGTTTACTATGTAGATCATTAGTGCTTATAAGCATTTATAACATGTTAATAAAAAGGTCCAATGTGATTATGTATTAAAGCAAATCAGTAAAGATCAGAATCTGAGTGACAGTATGACAGTATCATCAAAATACAGCTGCACCCAGAAGGAGGTGTGGGAGTGCGGTGCTGTTGGGAAGGAGGATAAAGGTGACCAGGATCAATAACTGGTGATAAATTTAGACTGATATGATCAATATTTATTGAGCTACACATACAGAAGTCTGTCTCTCAGTATGGCGTCGGGCCGCCGTGTTCGCTAACCCAACACGCCAGACGTCTCGGTATGGAGCTGTAGAGGTTCCTAATGGTGTCCTGTGATAATCCATCCCATCCAGCTTGAACATCCTCACACAGTTCCTGCAGATGGTGCGGTAGGGGTGGAGGTGGAGGGACACTAGGTCTTCTGGACGTGTGACGACAAACCGTTCATCTTGGTGCTGACCACGGTGCCTCCACACACGGATTCGTTGGGCGTCTCCACCAAGACTAAAGCGGGACACGTCACTGAAGATGACCCGCTGCCATTCTGAGTCACTCCATGACAGTCTGGTACGACACCACTGCAGTCTTTGATGTAGTCCTGCGTGGTGCAGCCGTCTGCCGATGGTGCTGCACTAACAGGAGGACTCATGGAGGACACCACAGCTCGCTGGATGTCTGTAATGGTGGCTGTTGGGTCAGTCAGGGACAGTGATAAGGCCCGTCCTTGTCAAACCTACCCACCAACTTTCATTCCTGTCGGTTGATTCCTTCTGGTGGAGCTATTTCTCCGCATTTTAAGCCAGTCATAATCCTTTATTAGGGCAGCCTTTTTCAGACGGAGAACTGAAATAATTAATACGGTGAAAATGAAACAGACTTTAGTTAAACCGTGCTTTACTGATTGTTATGATCACTCGTCTCACACATGATTGTCAGCTCACTTAAGCTCAAGTTTCAGAAACTCATCAAGTCTTAAATAATATGGATATTAAACAAAGCACTCCTAAATGACCTTATCACCGAACCCCACAACCACAGGTTAGGATCTCCATCACTGTGTTATGTAACACTGCGGTATTATACCGCTTACCTCCAGCGGTTTGACAGAATTTTCATGTTTGTGTTTATCAGCTGTGTAATGAATGGGGTTCATAGGCAGGCTGCCTGCACAGAGTAGCTTTATAAGGGCAAGTCCGGGACTCAGAGTCATCACAGCCAGGGAGCAGTGGGAGTAGCTCACACATGTGCAGATCACAAGCGAGTCTACGCCTTCCAGCCTAAAGCAAGTTCCAAGTTACTGTGGTGAGAAGGGAGCAAGTTCAGTCATATGAAATTCTAAAGATCTACCCCGGTCTTAAGTCAACTCAAGTCAACTTTATTTACGTAGCGCTTTTTACTACAGTTACAAAGCAGCTTCGCAGAGAATCCAGGTCCAAGCCCTCAGTGAGCGAGCCAAAGGGCGACATGGCAAGGAAGAACTTCCTCAGAGCAGGAGAAAGAACCCTCGAGAGGAACCGAGACTCAACAGGAGAACCCGTCCTCCTCAGGTTCACACCAGATAGCAACAAACACAGAAAGGATCAGAGGAGAAGTGTTGAGTGTTAGGGAGAAGTGTTGAGTGCTTAAGGAGGAGTGTTGAGTGTTTAGGGAGAAGTGTTGAGTGTTTAGGGAGAAGTGTTGAGTGTTTAGGAGAAGTACTGAAAGTTTAATGAGAAGTGTTCAGTGTTTAAGGAGAATTATTGCGTGTTTAAGGAGAAGTATTGAGTGTTTTAAGAGAAGTGTTAGCCGTGTTACAGGAGAACTGTTGAGTGTGTTAAAGGAGGAGTTTTGAGTGTTTAAGGAGAAGTGTTGAGTGTTTAAGGAGGAGTGTTGAGTGTTTAAGGAGGAGTTTTGAGTGTTTAAGGAGAAGTGTTGAGTGTGTTAGGAGAAGTGTTGAATGTTTAAGGAGTAGTGTTGATTATTTAAGGAGGAGTGTTGAGTGTTTAAGGAGAAGTGTTCAGTGTGTTAGGAGAAGTGTTGAATGTTTAAGGAGGAGTGTTGAGTGTTTAAGGAGGAGTGTTGAGTGTTTAAGGAGAGGTGTTGAGTGTGTTAGGAGAAGAGTTGAGTGTTTAAGGAGGAGTGTTGAGTGTGTTAGGAGAAGAGTTGATTGTTTAAGGAGGAGTGTTGAGTAATTAAGGAGGAGTGTTGAGTGTTTGAGGAAGAGTGTTGAGTGTTTAATACGGAGTGTTGAGTGTGTTAGGAGAAGAGTTGAGTGTTAAAGGAGGAGTGTTGAGTGTTTAAGGAGGAGTGTACAGTGTTTAATACGGAGTGTTGAGTGTTTAAGGAGGAGTGTTGAGTGTGTTAGGAGAAGAGTTGAGTGTTTAAGGAGGAGTGTTGAGTGTTTAAGGAGGAGTGTTTAAGGAGGAGTGTTGAGTGTTTAAGGAGGAGTGTACAGTGTTTAAGGAGAAGTGTTGAGTGTGTTAGGAGAAGAGTTGAGTGTTTAAGGAGGAGTGTTGAGTGTGTTAGGGGAAGAGTTGAGTGTTTGAGGAAGAGTGTTGAGTGGTTAATACGGAGTGTTGAGTGTTTAAGAAGGAGTGTTGAGTGTGTTAGGAGAAGAGTTGAGTGTTTAAGGAGGAGTGTTGAGTGTTTAAGGAGGAGTGTTTAAGGGGGAGTGTTGAGTGTTTAAGGAGGAGTGTACAGTGTTTAAGGAGGAGTGTTTAAGGAGGAGTGTTGAGTGTTTAAGGAGGAGTGTACAGTGTTTAAGGAGGAGTGTTGAGTGTTTAAGGAGGAGTGTTGAGTGTGTTAGGAAAAGAGTTGAGTGTTTAAGGAGGAGTGTTTAAGAAGAAGTGTTGAGTGTTTGAGGAGTGTTAAGTGTTTAAGGAGGAGTGTTGAGTGTGTTAGGAGAAGTGTTGAGTGTTTAAGGAGGAGTGTTGAGTGTGTTAGGAGGAGTGTTGAGTGTTTAAGGAGGAGTGTTAAAGGAGGAGTGTTGAGTGTTTAAGGAGGAGTGTTGAGTGTGTTAGGAAAAGAGTTGAGTGTTTAAGGAGGAGTGTTTAAGAAGAAGTGTTGAGTGTTTGAGGAGTGTTGAGTGTTTGAGGAGTGTTAAGTGTTTAAGGAGGAGTGTTGAGCTCAGTAGAGCCTGGGAACCAGCGCTGGCACCAGCACTAACACCGGCTCTTTGTTGGTGTAAAGGAGGTATCCGTGTAACCCGAGGTGTTGTGAATATGGACATTGCTCTGATCAGGCCCTGATCTCCGCTCGTATGTGAGCAGGCCGTCGCTGTGTCCTACATGTCCTACACTCACCCTGGCATGCAGGCGTTGTGGATATGGAGGTGGAGATACGGTGCTCCAGGGGCTCTGAGGGGATGCTTTGAAACTTCCAGTCCACTCTCCTTTTATAAGAGGTCTGGGGGACCTTCACACGCTCGCTCTCCCTGTCCTCGCTGTGATTCCTCTTCTCCTCCATAAACGGAACACCACATGCTGTTTCCGGCAGCTTTAAGGAAGGCTCAGCTCCCTACACACTCCGATACTCGTCTCTCAACGAATCTACCTTTCCTACTGTCTGAGGAATCACACAGACCGTGGAGGTTCATCGGGTTCCGCGAGCTAAAGCTAACCAGCATAACCAAAAGCTAGACCTCCTGTCTGTAGCTGCCAGTCAGCCCTTCATTCCTTTATCCATCACCAGCAGTGTTCCTTCATCCCTTCATTCCTTTATCCATCACCAACACTGTTCCTTCATCCCTTCATTCCTTTATCCATCACCAGCAGTGTTCCTTCATCCCTTCATTCCTTTATCCATCACCAACACTGTTCCTTCATCCCTTCATTCCTTTATCCATCACCAACACTGTTCCTTCATCCCTTCATTCCTTTATCCATCACCAACACTGTTCCTTCATCCCTTCATTCCTTTATCCATCACCAACACTGTTCCTTCATCCCTTCATTCCTTTATCCATCACCAACACTGTTCCTTCACCCCTTCATTCCTTTATCCATCACCAACACTGTTCCTTCATCCCTTCATTCCTTTATCCATCACCAACACTGTTCCTTCACCCCTTCATTCCTTTATCCATCACCAACACTGTTCCTTCATCCCTTCATTCTTTTATCCATCACAAACACTGTTCCTTCATCCCTTCATTCTTTTATCCATCACCAACATTGTTCCTTCATCCCCTTATTCTTTTATCCATCACCAACACTGTTCCTTCATTCCTTTATCCATCACCAACACTGTTCCTTCATTCCTTTATCCATCACCAACACTGTTCCTTCATCCCTTCATTCCTTTATTCATCACCAACACTGTTCCCTCATTCCTTCATACCTTTATCCATCACTAACACTGTTCCTTCATCCCTTCATTCCTTTATCCATCACCAACACTGTTCCTTCATCCCTTTATACCTTTATCCATCACCAACACTGTCCCTTCATCTCTTTATCCATCATCAACATTGTTCCTTCATCCCTTCATTCTGTTATCCATCACCAACACTGTTCCTTCATCCCTTCATTCCTTTATCCATCACCAACACTGTTCCTTCATCCCTTCATTCCTTTATCCATCACCAACACTGTTCCTTCATCCCTTCATTCCTTTATCCATCACCAACACTGTTCCTTCATCCCTTCATTCCTTTATCCATCACCAACACTGTTCCTTCATCCCTTCATTCTGTTATCCATCACTAACATTGTTCCTTCATCCCTTCATCCTTGATCCATCACCAACACTGTTCCTTCCTCCCGTCATTCTGTTATTCATCACTAACATTGTTCCTTCATCCCTTCATTCCTTTATCCATCACCAACACTGTTCCTTCCTCCCGTCATTCCTTTATCCATCACCAACGGTGTTCCTTCATCCCTTCATTCCTTTATCCATCACCAACACTGTTCCTTCAGGATAACGATGTTAGTCCTGTGTGAGGGGCGGAGCAGGCCACACAATGCTTCCAAACTAGCTGCTCATTAGCCACGCCCACATATTCGTCTCATATCCGTCTGATTAGCAGTTTAAGCTGTATTATATGGTATTATGTTTATATTTTTCGTTCTGGCCTGGCAGGATGTTAATATAACACTCAAGTTTCGAATCATACAGACATTTTTAATATCTTATCTAAGACTAATTCTGAATTAATCAGATTTTTTTTAGAAATCAGATTTTCTCTCATAAAGCTTGGACATGCTTATTTGGAACTCTGTTCTGTGAGTTATTAAAGAAGGAGTTATTAATAGCTGCTGGTATGGTAGACGTTGTTCTACAGAATGACCTGTAATACTCTAAGAGCAGTGTGTGGTGTTTTATGATTCAACAATATGACTAACGAGACCTCAGCAATGCTCTCTGTTTTTCTAGACAATGAAATTTTAATCTAAAATCCTCCAGAGGGTAAATATCCGGCTTGTCTAATAGTTTTGTTTGACTTTATGTAAACAGTATTTGCCTTTTTTGACATCGCATTTTTAGGACTGGCCTTTCTTCATACTGTGCCTGTAAGACTTGTATATGTAAATACGCTCTGTTCTGATTGGCAGCCCTGTATTGTGCCTAATCCAATTGGCTGAAACACTCCTTATAGCTTTAGTGTGAGTAGGTGGAGCTAAAGTGCCAGATGCTGAATAGGTAGGGTGGCCACACGTTCAGTTTTAGGCCGGACAGTCCAACCCCCAGTCCTCCGCCCGGCGCAGTAGCTAGATGGATGCCTATCAGTCCTGTTTTCGGGATGAACCATTTTAAATGTTCTCTCTGTGTGCCATGTCCGTGTCAACACACATGCCTTGCATTTCATTGGTTTAACAAGGTCACGTGGCATCGTGGCTCGCCTCTAAAGGCTAGTCAGTTAGTAAGCTCCCGTCTGACTCACGAATGTCCTCCACTCCACCCAGTTAGGTGAGTGAAACATCAGTCATGTGTTAAATAGGTTAGGATTTTAATTCTCCCTTTATGATGTCCTCCTTTCGGGTTATAAAAGTCTCCACCCGTTGAAAGGTGGTGTATGGAAATGTGTTTAGTGACATCACAAATACATGGAATGGACTGCACTGCACCATACTGGGAGTGTTTTTCATGACACGGTCCCTTTAAAGTCTGAGCCGAGGTCATGAAATGAGCGTGCTCTGTGTGTGCTAGCTGCTAATTGCTAAGAAAAGGCTGCACCATGGTGATAAAAGTATTAGGGAAGGAAAATATTCGGAGGAAAGAACACATGATCTGCTTTAAGACGCGGATTACTCTTACGGGATTTGCATTGATTAAATTCGTAGTAAGGAAAACCCCAAACCAAACCTGGATTCAGGAGAGCAGTCCAGGACTGGGGAGCGTGTAGTCGGAGGTGTGTGATCAGAACCGGTGCGTGTAGCATGTCGGGGCCTGTTCGAGCCTCACAGTGTGTGGCCCATAGGCTGTTTTGGAACATCACATAAGTAGATTAACTAGAATTGCCTGTTGACAAAACCGAAGCCAAGATGACAAAGGAAGGCTCTGAGCGGAACATGGCTGTGTTCATTCTGGGGTTTGTGTTTGATCAAATGGGCTAATCCCGGCCTTTCACATGTGCCAAGTAAAAGACCCTCTGTACTCACAGCTGCCGTCTCCATTTGTTATTCAGGGACGCCGAGACGTTTCTGCTCGATTCAAAGAAAGTCCGCGCCTCGGACGGAGGATGGCTGGTGTTTGACATCACAGCTACCAGTAACCACTGGGTGCTGAACCCGCAGCAGAACATGGGCCTTCAGCTCTGTGTGGAAACCATGGACGGTGAGCATCACAACATTGCTGCCTGCTTATACCACCTGACACTGTATGACACCAGCTGTGCAAAAGTCGGAGACCACCCTTCAGTTATCTTATTTAGTAAAGTTAATCAGGATTAAAAAAGTGTCCCTGGAAATAATTAACCATAAACCACTGAAACGTACCTCCCTGAGCACCAATCACAGGTGTGGGTTTCTGGATGTAGGCCACATCAATCTTCAGACACTCTTGGATCACAGAATTGGTCAGTTGGCCCAGATTTGGTGGATGCCTTCCCTGGTTATTCCAGGTGGATCCCACAGATTTCCAAGAAGATTCAATCTGGGGATTGTTTGACCCAGTCCAGATGTGTGAGTGCCCCTGAATGTTCATCATGCCGATCAGTCACATTTGCAGCCCTGTGAAATACATACTTACATATATACACTGTTTAATATACAGCACTGGAAATAAATCGCATCCCACTCCAGTTTCTTCTTCTATCAGCATCTCCACATGTACAGCAGGTTCTTAGTGAGGAACCGAAGGTTGGGTTCTAGCTTTACTGGCAGATACAGTGAGCGTCTGGTTCATAAGAACAAGGTCCAGCAGCAAACACACAGGACAACACAGCTACAGACTGGCAGAGGGCCAAACCCACTCTCTACTGACCGTGATGAGCGCCACCTCATTCCAATGTCCCTTACGTAAGATGACCTCGAGTGACCTACAGAGATACTCCAGGCTTCTGGAGGTCATTAGTGATTTTCTAAATACACAGATCTAATACAATATCTCATCTGGAGTTTGGGAGACATGGTTCCAGTAGTGTAGAGAATCAAACAGAACCAACACAAACCCAGAACCTGTACACCTAGAGACGCTGATCATTCTGAGGTGGTCTCCTAAATTTTTGCACAGCTGTATATGTATATGTTTTTAAGTGACTGCAGTATATGTTCCATATTTAAGAATTTCTCTTTAGAACGGTCTATATTTCTGCACAAATCTGATCAAGTGTTCCACAACATTCCTATAGGATTCCGGTCAGGACTTTGACCTGGCCATTCCAGAACATTAACGTCATTCTTCTTTAACTGGTCTTTGGTAGAACCTCTTGTGTAGGGTCGTTGTCTTGCTGCATGACCCATGTTCTCTTGAGATCGCTCTCACGGACAGATGCCCTGACATTTTCCTGGTATAATTCAGAATTCATTGTTCCGTCAATGATGGTGAGCCGTCCTGGCGCAGATACAGCAAACAGGCCCAAACCAGGATACAGCCACCACCATGTTTCACAGATGGGATGAGGTCTTTATGCTGGAAGGCAGTGTTCTCCTTCTCCAGGCTTATTGCTTCTAATCAGAATGGTCTGATTTAGTCTGATCTCTCCACAAACATCGTTCCATCTGATCTTTATCAAACGGGCAGCAGTGTTCTTATTGGAGCACTGAGTGTTTCTCCTTGCAGCCCTGCCATGTACACCACTGTTGTTCAGTGTTCTCCTGATTGTGAGCTCATTAGCATTAGCATTAGCCACTGAGGCCTTTAGCTGCTTAGAAGTTACACATCTTATTCTGGGAGTGATCTTTGTTGGTTGACCTCTCCTGTGAGGCTAATAATGGACTTATATTACCTCCGTTTGTACACAATCTGTCTGACTGTAGATGGTGGAGTCTTTAGAGATGGTTCTGTAACCCTGCCCAGCCTGATGAGCATCCACAACTCTTTCCCTGAGGTCCTTAGAAATCTCCTTTGTTCGTGCCATGATGCACTTTCTCAGACTTGATAGATCCCTGTTCTCTAAATGGAGCAGGGCGCCCACACACCTGATTGTCATTCCAGTGTTTGACCACACTTGATTTTAATTTCACCTCCTGAAGGTTCACATACTTTGCCACTATAAAATACTGGATCATTTTCCTCTATAAAATAAATAAAAAAATAAAAAAAAATATAAAAATAACAACAACAACAACAACAACAAAACAACAATATTATTATTATTATTATTATTATTATTATTAATAATAATAATGATAATAATAATAATAATGGTTATTAATAACAATGGTTATTAATAATAATAATAATAATAATAATAATAATAATAATAATAATAATGGTTATTAATAATAATAATAATAACAATAACAACAACAGCAATATTAATAATAATAATAATAATAGCAATAATAACAATAACAATAAGATTAATATTAATAATAATAATAATAATAATAATAATAATAATAATAATAATAATAATATTATTATTTATAATAACCCTCTTTATCTACATTTAGGACTTTACAAGCTCTCAAGCACCACTGTACATGCCATCCTTATAGGAATAATGCTCTCTACTGTACATGGTTAAATATGTGTGTATGTTTATATATGCTAGTATATGACTGAAAGTGTCCCATATTCAAAATTTCAATAAGTTGGCATACTTATACGTCACATATATGTCTATTCATATGCATATACATATTTAAATATTCAAATTCATATATGCTAATATATGTCATCTATTAAAATCCATATATTGCCAGTTATGATCAGATTTCTGTAAGGGAGAGTTGTGACCTGTTTAGCATGGAGGAGATATCGGATGTCCATAGCAAGCAATGCAGGGTCACAATACATACAGTTATGGACAAAGATAGATCAACTATAAATATAATGCATATGTACAGAGTGAGTGGAGAGTTAAAGATACATGGCAGTGAGTTTATGTACAGTAACTGTGAAGAAAGTAAGATAATTCTGGAAATGTATGCAAATTTATGCATATAATGCCTCATTTGCATATTCAAACATCAAATCTCAAAAAACTTCTAATACCAGAAGTAATTATCTTAGTGCAGATAATCAACTGGGGATGTTTCATGGTGGTCCCTAGTGGTTAAAGTCTTACACGTTGGACACGAGGACACACCCTGAGAACCGTGCCTTCGCTGATTCTGTACCTGCCTATTTACAGGTCGGAGCATCAACATGAAGTCCGCCGGGATCATCGGAAGGAGCGGGCCGCAGTCCAAGCAGCCATTCCTCGTTGCTTTCTTCAAAGCCAGTGAAGTGTTGCTGCGCTCCGTAAGGGCCACTGGGGGCAAGAGGAAGAATCACAGCAGAAACAAAAGCAGGACTCAACAGAAAACCTCGCAGTCTCCCCGGAGCGAAGGTAGAGTCGTCTTACAGCCAGCGGCTAGGCAATAAATCCCACCGTGCCTGTGGAAAACATAACACAGGCTTCGGTGAGCTCAAAGCTGAGCTCAAAGCTGAGCTCAAAGCCATCGTCAGCACGTTTACGCTCTGGTCGCGTGACGTTTGCGCACCGACGGAAGGCATGAAACTCATCTACTTGTCCCCGTGGTCGGGCTAAGCGAGCAGGAACAGCCTTTGGTAGTGGGATCATATGATGTTTGGGGATATTTAGCTAATTTCATTACTGAGTGAAGACCTTCTGGCAGCTGCGAACACAGAGGGAATGCCCAGGAGGCTTGGCCACTGAGGCCCACCCATGCAGAAGCAGACTAAACAACATTAAAGGACTGGGCTTGCGTTTGAACACTGATGGTGGGTTCTCTTTTTGTTGTTTTTATCTAGATCAAAACACCAGCGAACAGAAGCAAGCCTGCAAAAAGCACGAGCTGTACGTCAGCTTCCGCGACTTAGGATGGCAGGTACGGGGCGTGTATGGAAACGTCGGGGACAAGCGGACACATATCAGATTCCCCACCAGGACGATCCTTGTTTACCTACGTTCTCTCCTTCTTTCCTCTCTTTCATTCTCTCTCTCTCTTTGCTATGTCAAGGACTGGATTATCGCGCCCGAGGGCTACGCGGCTTTTTACTGCGACGGAGAATGCTCGTTCCCGCTCAATGCACACATGAATGCAACCAATCATGCGATCGTACAGACTCTGGTGAGTATATGCTGATCAGGTGATGGTTTTTTTTATGGGTGCCCAGTCAGAATTGGCCCGGGATTGGAATCAGCCCATTTGTGCTCCATCGTACAAGTGAATAACCCTCTCAGGAGGAATTTCTGAGGAGGAGAACCCTGACGAGATCCGCTTTTATAAGGAATGATGGGAAATTCCAAAGAATATAAGGTTCATTTTACCATATATAGCAGCTTCTGTATCATTCCCATGGTACTCGCTCTGTCATTCCCATTCCGGGCCTGGAAGGCCTGCTATAGCACTATGTAACTTCGGAGGAGGGTGCATGACATCACGGCCACGTCCGACGCCAACAGGTATGGGTCTTCAGCTAGCTGTTAGAAGAAGCTAGCTCGGTGTTCCCAGTATGCACATTACAAGAGGGGCCGGGAAAAGATGGAAGAAGACGTTGTCAGAGGAAGCGAAGAGAGAGTGACAGACCAAGAGATGGGGCAGGAGGAAATCTCAGAGAGGATGCAACATAGACTCGTGGCTAACAGGACAACAAGGAAAACCTGAAAGCTGAGAGTTCATCCCGGCTAGTGTTATTTAGGGAGGACTAGGGCTATATCCCTAACTGTGTCATCCCTGTCTCATGGAGTTTGGAGTTTTTCCTGATGCCAAAAGTACCTTAATCCCATTTCAGGAGTTTGGTCGGTCCATCTGATGCCAAATAAGTCTTGGAACCTCCGGTAATGAGCTCCGGTGATGCTACTCCACCTTGTAATTCCACATGGTTCCTTCTTTTCTGAGGCTGTCTTTGTCCATTTGCCAAATTCCAGATTCCCTGGCGGAATTCCTTTTCGCTCCGCTTCATGTGCATGTGTGTTACGGAGGCATACGGAGGCTACAGACTTGCATTTATTGCCAGACATACGAACAACCAAGCCGTAGGTGAACACCGAGAGGAGAACATCGAGTTGCTTCAGATCTGAGAACATCCACAGGTGTTTCTGTCCCTTCTTCTTCCACTGTAGGAAGACAACTCAACGCTACAGAGGTCTGAGGAGGTGTAGCTGTTCAAGAAGCTCCTCACTGAGAAAAGGAGACACAGATAAGCTGCCGGTGTTCTCAGAACAATGGACTGACCACCCCAGAGTCCAGAACCTCAACCCCGCTGAATGTGTTTGGGGTTATCTGATGAGAAGAAGCAGAAAACCAGCTCCTAAGACTGAGCTATAGAGATGTAGCTGCAGATTTCATTATGCCAAAGCTGATTTTAGCTGGTTTATGTGTATGAAAGGGGGTCTCTGACTTTTGCACAGGAACCTATGTTCCAACTTCGGCTAACAGAAAGCCCTGCAAGTGTGCTAATGTGCGCCATAGTCCGCTAAAACTGTGAAACGAGAACTCAAAATGAGCCGTGTAATTTCTTCAGAGAACCACCCACTGAGAGAGTTAACCAAAAGTGGTTCTTCAGAGAACCACCCACTGAGAGAGTTAACCAAAAGTGGTTCTTCAGAGAACCACCCACTGAGAGAGTTAACCAAAAATGGTTCTTCAGAGAACCACCCACTGAGAGAGTTAACCAAAAGTGGTTCTTCAGAGAACCACCCACTGAGAGAGTTAACCAAAAGTGGTTCTTCAGAGAACCACCCATTGATAGAGTTAACCAACAGTGGATCTTCTGAGACCCATCCATTGAGAGAGTTAACCAAAAGTGGTTCTTCAGAGAACCATCCATTGAGAGAGTTAACCAAAAGTGGTTCTTCAGAGAACCACCCACTAGGAGAGTTAACCAAAAGTGGTTCTTCAGAGAACCACCCACTGAGAGAGTTAACCAAAAGTGGTTCTTCAGAGAACCATCCATTGAGAGAGTTAACCAAAAGTGGTTCTTCAGAGAACCACCCATTGAGAGAGTTAACAAAAAAAGTGGTTCTTCAGAGAACCACCCACTGAGAGAGTTAACCAAAAGTGGTTCTTCAGAGAACCATCCATTGAGAGAGTTAACCAAAAGTGGTTCTTCAGAGAACCATCCATTGAGAGTTGACCAAAAGTGGTTCTTCAGAGAACCATCCATTGAGAGAGTTAACCAAAAGTGGTTCTTCAGAGAACCATCCATTGAGAGAGTTAACCAAAAGTGTTTTTTTAGAGAACCACCCACTAAGAGAGTTAACCAAAAGTGGTTCTTCAGAGAACCATCCATTGAAAGAGTTAACCAAAAGTAATTCTACAGAGAACCACCCACTGAGAGAGTTAACCAAAAGTGGTTCTTCAGAGAACCATCCATTGAGAGAGTTAACCAAAAGTGGTTCTTCAGAGAACCACCCATTGAGAGAGTTAACCAAAAGTGTTTTTTTAGAGAACCACCCACTGAGAGAGTTAACCAAAAGTGGTTCTTCAGAGAACCATCCATTGAAAGAGTTAACCAAAAGTAATTCTACAGAGAACCACCCATTGAGAGAGTTAACCAAAAGTGGTTCTACAGAGAACCATCCATTGAGAGAGTTAACCAAAAGTGGTTCTTCAGAGAACCACCCATTGCGAGTTAACCAAAAGTGGTTCTTCAGAGAACCATCCATTGAGAGAGTTAACCAAAAGTGGTTCTTCAGAGAACCACCCATTGAGAGTTAACCAAAAGTGGTTCTTTAGAGAACCACCCACTGAGAGAGTTAACCAAAAGTGGTTCTTTAGAGAACCACCCACTGAGAGAGTTGACCAAAAGTGGTTCAGTACAGCGAACAGTATCTATAACAGTATCTATATATTATGGTTCTATTGGTCATCAACGTGTCCAGCGATGTTTGGATTCAGACCATCGTCAGTTTATTAGAGACCACTCAAGCAAGGCAATGCTGCTACTTGTCAGATTCACAAATACTCAAAATCGTGCTCCGTCTTTAATGAGGTCAAATATTTGCTCATTGATAAGATTCTTTTGCAGTGTGGAAATTCAGGAATGCTAATCCCTAGCTGTGTCACGTGTCTCTGTAATGATGCAGCTATGGATTAGCATCCGTGTTATATGCTACTTCTGTAGCTTTCAGAAACTGTTCCGGCATTTCCGTCTAATCATGTGCCTGTTTCGGTTTGTTCTAATTCCAGGTCCACCTTATGTTCCCTGACAACGTGCCAAAACCCTGCTGTGCCCCAACCAAGCTGAACGCTATATCCGTGCTCTACTTTGATGATAGCTCAAACGTTATTCTGAAGAAGTACCGTAACATGGTAGTCAGGTCTTGCGGGTGTCACTGAGGATAAACCGTTCGTGAGCTTGGCCCGGATTAAGCCTAGTCCTGGGCTGGATTACACGGTCACCAGGGATTATCCATAGAAAACGTTTGAATTACCCACCCTGTTGGCGACCTGGCTGGAACTACATCCGTATTCTCTGAGTAGATAGGTTTGACATTTGATGTACAGTGTTATGTATATATTAGCTCATGAATGCTCTTATTTATTTGCCTTTCAGCTCTTCCAATAGAAGGTATGTAGAAAGTTACCACTTGCAGATACATGTCTGATCCAGAGGGCTGCGTTCCCAGACCTGGATCATGCCTAATCCTGGACTAAAAATGATTTCCAATGGGATTCACCATTAGTGGGTTTTCCATCCACCAACGACTAGCAAATTTTGAAAATACTGAATGAAATTCCACGTATCTTTTTAAGGGCTGCCTTAGACAAGGCGGAATGCCAAATCCAAAGCCCGTTCGGAAAATTGCTCTACACAGTGTGCTTCCAGAGGTTTCTGGGGCATCCCAGATCCATAGTGGCTGAAGATGCAAAGAGGCTGAAGTTGGTTTCTCCCCAACAATGTCCACCTTTAGCTAACGTGATGGTGCCAGTTCCGCCTCAACGTTTAAGGTGGAATGGGAAATTCAGATATGAAGGCAGCTTCAGTCTCCTGAAGGTACACGTCATCATTGACCCATGTTTGACCCTGAAGTGCCCATCTGAATGATTCTGCCATCCTGACAATGTCCACCTTCACAAACCTTAAATGATGGTGCCATATCTGCCGCAACATTTAAGGTGGAATGGGAAATGTGGCACATAGGTTTCCGCCTTTCCACTATTTAACCTGGTGTCTCTGAGCTGCAGTCATAACAAGATGGTAAACGTCTGTAAAGATAATTTACCTAGAGCAATAACTGAGTCAAAACTCTCCACCCTGCTTATTTAGAAGCAGCTCCAACTCACAGTAGCCTACGTCATCTAAAGTGTCTTCGCAGAACTGCGTGGTGGATGGAGATACGAATGAATTAGCAACCTGGTTATTGGCACTGCAGGTTAGTCCAAGACTAGGCTGGACCTGTGTCTGGGAACCCCTGAGGAGTTTTCTAGTGTATGAGGCCAGTACAGCATACAGTATCTATATATCATGGTTCGATTGGTCATTAAGGTGTCCAGCGATGTTTGGATTTCAGATCATTGACAGTTTATTACAGACCACTCAAGCAAGGCAAGCTGCTACTGTAAGATTTACCAATACTCAAAATCGCGTTCCGTCATATAATGGGGTCAAATATTTGCTCGTTGGTAAGAAGCTGAATCCTGTGGTTCAGGATTGTGTATGTCAAAGTATCTGGGAATATGAAGTATATCAAATATGGCCACCCCCCGCCACCCCCCTTTCCCTCCACCACCAAAACTAGACCGGGGGGTCTACAAATCTGGACCTTGAATCCAGTTTCCAGTCCTGGACTTTGTCATCCTTGGTAGGCGTGACAGTACATGATGGCCAATCAATTACATTAATTGCTCCCGTAACTTCCAGCAAGAACCAAATCCAAGACGGGAACCTGGATTCAAGGTCCTGATTTGAAGACCAGGGCTGTAGAGTCACGTTCAGTTCAGATATAAGTGAATGCATATGCCTCCGGAAAAGCGAGGGAAGATTTGTTGGAGGTGATAGTCTTCCAAGATGCTCCTGATGTTCTTATACATTTACATTAGTAATTTGAGTAATATATTTTTGGAAGATATTTCATTTACTGTATTAGAACTATGTTTATGTGTCAGTAAATATATTTTCAAATAACGAACTGGTCTTCCTGTTCCTTATTTATCCACATTAACAAGAGCTCTTTTTCTCCATCGAGTTTGGTGCTGTGAAACGAGGAACTCTGCAAGTATTGGACGTTCTTGTTTACAGTCCAGATCTGTGGTCAAGACATTGACGGGAGCGGCTATGTTCGCTTAACTCAGCCTTGTTCAGTGTCCTGTCAGACATACGGTGTTCAGTCACGTTAAGCACTGTAATTAAAGAGAAATAACCAAAAGTGGTTCTACAGAGAACCATCCATTAAAAGTGTGAATCAAAAGCGATCCTTTAGAGAACCATTCATTTATAGAGTTAATGAAAAATGGTTATAGAGAACCATCCATTAAAAGAGTTAACCAAAAGTGGTTCTACAGAGAACCATCTATTGAGAGAATTAACCAAAAATGGTTCTTCAGTGAACCACCCATTAAAAGAGTTAACCAAAAGTAGTTCTACAGAGAACCATCCATTAAAAGAGTTAACCAAAAATGGTTCTACAGAGAACCATCTATTGAGAGAATTAACCAAAAATGGTTCTTCAGTGAACCACCCATTAAAAGAGTTAACCAAAAGTAGTTCTACAGAGAACCATCCATTAAAAAAGTTAACCAAAAATTATTCTTTAGATAACCATCCACTGAAAGACTGAACCAAAAGTGGTTCTACAGAGAACCACCCATTTATAGAGTTAACCAAAAGTGGTTCCACAGAGAACCATCCATTGAGAGAATTAATCAAAAATGGTTCTTCAGAGAACCACCCATTAAAAGAATTAACCAAAAGTGGTTCTACAGAGAACCATCCATTAAAAGAGTTAACCAAAAGTGGTTCTACAGAGAATCATCCATTACAAGAGTCAACCAAAAGTGGTTCTTCAAAGAACCATCCACTGAAAGAGTTAACCAAAAGTAGTTACACAGAGAACCATCCATTAAAAGAGTTAACCAAAAGTGGTTCTACAGAGAACCATCCATTAAAAGAGTTAACCAAAAGTGGTTCTACAGAGAACCATCCATTAAAAGAGTTAACCAAAAATGGTTCTACAGAGAACCATCCATTAAAAGAGTTAACCAAAAGTGGTTCTACAGAGAATCATCCATTACAAGAGTTAACCAAAAGTGGTTCTTCAAAGAACCATCCATTAAAAGAGTTAACCAAAAGTGGTTCTACAGAGAACCATCCATTAAAAGAGTTAACCAAAAGTGGTTCTACAGAGAACCATCCATTAAAAGAGTTAACCAAAAATGGTTCTACAGAGAACCATCAATTAAAAGAGTTAACCAAAAATGGTTCTACAGAGAACCATCCATTAAAAGAGTTAACCAAAAATGGTTCTACATAGAACGATTCATTAAAAGAGTTAACCAAAAATGGTTCTACAGAGAACCATCCATTAAAAGAGTTAACCAAAAGTGGTTCTACAGAGAACCATCCATTAAAAGAGTTAACCAAAAGTGGTTCTACAGAGAACCATCCATTACAAGAGTCAACCAAAAGTGGTTCTTCAAAGAACCATCCACTGAAAGAGTTAACCAAAAGTGGTTCCACAGAGAACCATCCATTGAGAGAATTAATCAAAAGTGGTTTTACAGAGAACCACCCATTAAAAGAGTTAACCAAAAATGGTTCTACATAGAACCATCCATTAAAAGAGTTAACCAAAAATGGTTCTACAGAGAACCATCCATTAAAAGAGTTAACAAAAAATGGTTCTACATAGAACCATCCATTAAAAGAGTTAACCAAAAAAGGTTCTACAGAGAACCATCCATTAAAAGAGTTAACCAAAAATGGTTCTACAGAGAACCATCCATTAAAAGAGTTAACCAAAAGTGGTTCTACAGAGAACCATTAATTGAACAAGTTAAATGAAAGTGATTCTTTAAAATCTTAAAATCAGATTTTCAACATCATATGGTCATCGTAGGAAAAGCGACTGCATTACTGTAGGAGAACGTGGCCTAATGTTCTAGGCAGACTCTGCTTTAGGATAGAAAGCCTCCCTTAGAGTAGGACTGAGAGACAGGACCATCACACAGGTAGGAGATAGATGGGGTGGTGGCTGGGTACAAGAACTTCATTATGGGAAACCGTAGAAACTGAAATTTATAAGTTTGGAAGAGCTAACCAAAAGTCCATCCAATGAAGGAGTTAACCAAAAATTATTCTTTGGAGAACCGCCCATTAAGAGTGTGAACCAAAAGTGATTCTTTAGAGAACGATTCACTAAAAAAGACTGAACCAAAAGTGGTTCTACAGAGAACCATCCACTGAAAGACTGAACCAAAATTGATTCTTCAGAGAACCATCCATTGGAAGAGCTAAACGATACAGAGTGACTATCTGAGTTATGGTAGGCTGTCTGTCAGCTGGAATGAGTCTGCCCATTCCCCACTGACCTCCCTCATCATCAGGTCTGCAGTTCACAGTTGGGAATCCCGAGCTTGCCGATAGGCGGGCAAAAAGGGCTGTGTTACGAGATTACATCATCTTGTAACACAGTCGGGAATGTCAAGCTTGCCGGTAGGCGGGCAATAAGGACTACGTTACGAGATGACATCATCTTGTAACACAGACGGGAATCCCGAGCTTGTCGGTAGGCGGGCAATACGGCCTATGTTAAGAGATAACATCATCTTGTAACACAGTCGGGAATGCCGAGCTTGCCGGTAGGCGGGCAATACGGCCTGTGTTAAGAGATGACATCATCTTGTAACACAGTCGGGAATGCCGAGCTTGCCGGTAGGCGGGCAATACGGCCTGTGTTAAGAGATGACATCATCTTGTAACAAAGTCGGGAATGCCGAGCTTGCCGGTAGGCGGGCAATACGGCCTGTGTTAAGAGATGACATCATCTTGTAACACAGTCGGGAATACCGAGCTTGCCGGTAGGCGGGCAATATGGCCTATGTTACGAGATGACATCATCTTGTAACACAGTCGGGAATCACGAGCTTGCCAGTAGGCGGGCAATAAGGACTATGTTACGAGATGACATCATCTTGTAGAGCTGGAATTTCAACTAGGCGTTTCAGGCAGTGGTTTCCGTGGGAGAAAGTTTCGGAGAAACCTGAAAAGCATTATCTTTAAAGGGCCATCTCAAATTGAAACTGGGTTCACATTTCTACAAGGGCTTGGCACCGCATCAAACCGAACCTGAGTTAAGGGATTAATATGTGTTTACACTGCTACACTGGCTCCTTCTGAGCGGGCCGTCTAAGACGGGTACCCTTTTCGGGGCCCTCGATTTTTCTTTTCCGTACAGTGTCATCCCGTTTTTTCCTCAGGGCCTGTCAGAAAGCGGAGCGACTGCGTCTCATGTAATTAAGCGCAGCGGTGGGGGCCGTCCAGATGTTACGCAGGCTGGATCTAAAAAAAAAACATTAATGTGGGATGAATAGAGGAGGCCACCTGCTAACTTAACTTCTGGCGACGCGGACGATTTGCATTCCTGCGGCCTGCTGCCCTGTATGATTACTCCTGCCACTTCACAATCCCATCTACTGTTTAATATGGTGGATTCCTTCCAGTTCTGCTAAATGTCTTCCTTTCTGCAGAATCAGGTTCTGGATGAATGGGCTCCTATTTGAAGCAATTCTCTGCCAGCGAGCGGACCTCTTAGCCCTAAGCCCTGCGGCCACATGAAAGCGAGAGGGGGAACAGTCGCCGTACTGAAGGTGGATTGATATAGTGGCCCGTATCCTCGGGGGAGACTTCCTCCACATGCGGACGTAGGGCTAGAACAAGGTTCTGAAGTGAGTCAGCGATGGTCCGACACCCATTCCGTCTCCTCTCCCTCGCGCTCAAATGGCAGCTTCTCTAAACAGCTGTTAAGCTTCCCAGGAAAGTCGATGTGAAGTAGTATTTGGATTTGGGGTTTCCTAAGCCATAACACCGGGGGACATTGCCTGGTAAATTACACAGTGTTAGGCCTGTGCTCAGTAAATCACGCTGCTCCTTTTTTCACCTTGAATCGAAGCTCTGTTCCCGCTCTTTGACTTCATTGTGCTTTATGAACTTCACCTCCTGTTCGATATGAATGTTACACTGGGTCATGTGCCAGAACTCTCTTTCTCCTCTTCCCCCCACGACCACATTGTGACCAGGGAAAAAGCCTGACATGCCTGAAATGAATCCACGACCCATGGTAGAACGCTTACCGCTCGCTCCTCTTTCACTGCCAGTGTGGACTTAAAGCCCTGATAGACCTGCATGTTAGACAGGAATTCCGACACTTTTCCCAGCATATTCCATGTAACTGAGCGGTTGGGATGTGAACAGGCTCGTCCAGAGTGGGGTTTGGTGTGAAACTTAGGTTCGGGGGTTCTTCGCAGTGGTGGTCATGGGAACCAGGGGTCACCATGTCTACATTAAGGCTGCCCTCTAGAAATCGATGAGTCGAATCATCAGTCGGTGACCCTTTAAGTCGACTGACCACAGTGACCATTTTTTTTTTCGTAAAACAGACTAAAAAGCACAAGAACTATAAGAATGTAAAAAGACATGTTAGTAAGTATTAAAGGGGAATAATATATATATATGTCAGTTCACCGCTGAAGGAAGCTAAAGCTGTGAAGCTGAGAAACACGGGGGGAACGATGTCTCAGAGAAAGTCTGGAGGAGCTTCTGAAGAAGAGAACCCGAACACATGAAACTGAATTCTGCTCTTCATGTAGTCAGACATCAAACACTGCTCCAAATGAGGGAGCTGACTTTCGGTTTAGACATAACGGCTGTTTGCGGTGAAGGAGAAACGGAGCGGAGACGTTTGTTTTATTTTAATTCTGTTATTATTTATTCATCTACAGCTAAGATTATCTTTATTTAAGGATAAGTACAGTCGCTTAATACGCCTGCTGATAAACGAGAGATAATGATTACAGAGCGGGTAATATAATAAACAGTTTTAGGTTTACCGTTCTTCTGTTCATCTATAATAATGTAAATATGGACTAATCTGGTTTTATTTAGCAGGTCATTATTTATGAGAGATGAAAGGCGAAGGGTCCTCCTACTGAAGAAGCTGTTAGAAGTGAGATTATAAAGTCTATAAGCTATAAGCGCTAATGTTTAGCATACATACGCGCTGCTGCCCGGCGCTATATCCTGTAATTAAAGGCTCCAGTTCAGATCGATCATCATAAGCCCCGCCTCTTTCAGTTCAGAAACATGTTCCTGTGACTCTGCTGACTTTCTAAATGAGGAGGATCAGATCTGAACAGTGTGCAGACTGATTTACTGAGTACTAGATAACGTACATGGAGAAAAAACAAGAACGAGTAGTCGAATCGTCAGCCAGGACGGGCCAATCCTGGCGAATCGACTGACAAAATTCTGAGTCAGGTACAGCCCTAGTCTACAACACACATATAGACACTTGATCTACTCTGAAAGTGGCCGGTGACCCAAAGATCAGGGGACAGCATCAAAACACCAGAACCATTTTTGTGTTCTATGTATACGGTTCTATGTAGCACCAAAAAAGTTTCTTCTGTTGTTAAAAATAAACTTGGCATCGGAAGTTTGTAGGTGCTCTATCTTTTCATAAGATCGATTTCACCAAGCATAGAACCATTAAAGCATGACCGGGTTCTATTTAAGACTAAGCAGAGAGTAGGCAGAGAGAATTAAATGGTTCTAAAGCCTTTACTCAAGAACCTTTGAGAACCATTTATGTACAGTGTGAATAAAGTCATTGTGAGGCATTACATTCTGGCTTAATTGGTTCTATTGATAGAAAAATGGTTCTAGAACCATATGAATGTGAAGTATATGTTTCTATATACCACAAACAAAGGTTCTTTTATTAGTAGAAACTTGACATCAGAACAATAGCAGAACCCTTTTTGGTTCTCTATCAATCCATTTTCATAAGAACAATTTCACCAAACATAGCGCCATTAAAGCATGACCAGGTTCTATATAAGACTAAACATAATGTTCTGAGAAAAATGGTTCTAAAAGTTTACCTTTAAAGTCATCAGTAGAACCTTTTGAAATCGTAAAAAAGCATTTTTGCTTTACAGAACAAAAGTCACCAAGCATAGAAAAGTCAGTGTAAAAGTAGAAACTGGACATCACTCAAAAACAATAGCAGTAAAACCCTTAGAAAAACCCAATAGCAGAACCCTTTTTTGCTAGTTCTCTATCGATCACCAAGCACAGAACCCATGACCAGGTTTTATATAAGACTAAACAATTTCACCAAGCCATAGAAAACATTTTTGTAAATTAAAGCATGTAAAGTAAAAACTTGACATCATCACAATAGCAGAACCCTTAGAACCCAATAGCAGAACCCTTTTTGGTTCTCTATCGATCCATTTTCATAAGAACGATTTCACCAAACACAGAACTATTAGAGCATGACAGGCTTCTATATAAGACTAAGCAGTATGTTCTAGATATAATGGTTCTAATGCCTTAACTAAAGAACCCTTAAAGAACCATCTTTGTTAAGTCGTGGTGTACCAGGTGAGACGCCAGCAGACGGTTGCCGACACACATTCCCTACCCCAGAAAACACACTGTGCCATGTTGGGCAGCCGACCGGTCTGCGTAGTCCACCATGGGATCTAGGCTCATGTAGCATTGTCGTTCTACCCCCATCACTCCTGCGTCCCCCCTCTTCTCCTCCCCTGCAGTTTATTTTCACAGTGTCAGCTTGCAGTCGCTCCACAAGGCTGCTGAAACTTTATCTAATCTAAATGTTTGGCAGTTTACCTTATTCATCTTTCCACATATGGGTATTCCTATTTGTGTTCCGTGGGTGGGCTGCGTAGCCTTCCATTATGTCCAATCAGAATTCCATGAGCGGTGCGGCCACCTGGGTCAGATTTTTACACCCTCATTGGGATCAGGGCCATGAAGAGAAGAAGGACGTGTGTGATGTGTGTGTGTGGAACCTCCACTAAGACCATGACCGCGAAAGGGAAAGTAAGGACGCCGGACCCCCAGAGGAGCACCTGTAAGGCGTGGCTTGGAGCGGAGGTGTGCTGTCCCCTCGCATCTCTGTCAGAGAGCGTTCCAGCCAGCGTTCTACGTCTGGTTCCTCTTTTGCTCCATCCTTAACAAGACAAGGGTCCTTTCAAAGAGCCAGACAAACACATCACCTCACAGTGCATGCAGGGAGGCGGGGCCTTAGGCATTGTTTACTCCCCTCGCCATACTCTCATACTTCCTCCACATATTTGGGTTTAGAGGGGACTTTCCACGGCGCTCACTGTGCCCGGTGTTTACCGAAGGCTTACACAAGGAGGGATCTCTTACTCCTCGTCGCGGAGATATGAATGAACCTGGATATGAATGGATGTGGGAGAGTGGCGCGGAGTTCGAGCGCCGTTTTAAGGATTTCTGGGAATTAAAAATCGCACGACTGTAACTTTCAGCTGGTTTTAGGTCGCATGTACAGGGAGAATCTTCTGAACGTGAAATTGCACGTTGTGCGTATGGTTCTATAGAGCACCAAAAACAAAACCATGCTAGAACATTTTTGGCGTTCTATAGAACCGTTTTTAATCCGGCTCTTGAAGCCGGAAAGACTAGCGTGGCCAGGTTATGGTCATGCTAGGAGGCATGTGCTCACCCTGGTTAAATAAGCTCACCGTGTATGTGGTAGTAACTTCAGCCTCCTGCGGATGGCGCTGCACCAGGATGATGGGGCTATAAATCCCTATGGGCTGTGAGTGATGGGATCCATAGATTGTGAAGAGGTGCTACAGTGCAGGGAATGTCTCGGAATGACTGTATTTGGGCATGCGAAAGACCATAGTGTGAATCTGCAGGAGTATGGAAGCGTACGGTCATACGGGTCTACCAGCAGTGGATAAAATCCCAGTCTACAGGGAATTCTCTTCGGAATTGTGCCAGGGAAGACCTCCACCAAATCTGGACCAAGAAGAGTGTCTGAACACTGATGTGGCCTACATCCAGAAACGTGTCCAGTCCATGCCAAATTCAGTCACAGCTGGTGGAGGTGTTACGCGGTGTTAGGTACGGTTCAGTACCAGGTTAGACTGTCTGGTTAGACTCATTTCATGAGGTGTGCATGACCGTCGGCTCTGAGACTGACCCTCTAGAGTCGGGACATCCCTATGGTCAGTGTGAATCAGGGAGGCATGTAGCCATGGAGAAGGCACATTCTGTTGGGACTGGATCTGGCATGGACTGGACCAGTTTCTGGACGTAGCCACATCAATATCCAGACACTCTTACATCTGAGCACTCGAGTCAGATTTGGTGGATGCCTTACCTGGTACAATTCCGAGGAGAATTCCCTGTAGACTGGGATTTTATCCACTGCTGGTAGACCCGTATGACCGTACGCTTCCATACACCTGCAGATTCAGCTACTTCCTTCACACTATGGTCTCTGGCATGCCCTAGGTACACCTGTCTAAATGGACGGTGTTGGTGATCTCATAGACTCTACAGTGGTACGCTGAACAGCTCCACCTGATGAGAGTCTGAACCAGTCCGTATCCTGATACACCACATCTACTCCTGATGTACACAGTATGGTACTCCTCCATATCTCCACCTCTAATATATATTTAGTGGTGTAAAAACTTTGATCTCTTTTTCTGCACAGTGTAAAAGCTCTAGTTCTCCTTTCAGGTTAGTGAATATTCATGATGGACCGACCAATAGAATCGCTCCAAACCTGCTCAGTAATAAACCCTGTTCTATCAGCTCCACTGCAGGGTAAGGAAGCTGGGTCCTCCTCCTGTACAGCTCCACTCTGGGGTTTCTGAAAGGCAGAGCTATCAGCCTCGGGTCTCACGCGATCCACGTCTCCGGCAAATAAAGTGCTGAAATGAAGCTGAAGATGAGCGGGACTTTTTCAGAGCTCCCTGGATTCCAAAAGCTGTGTGGAGTGGGCAGATCGTCTTGTGGAGTCCTCCGTAGTGCAATTAAACAATCTGCACAATATATATCTCCAAGTGCATTAAAACATCTGTTCCCATCTGTCACTGTCAGATGTGTTGATACTCAGCGTTCTGCTGAGCAGCTCGCCAACAGCCCTATCTCAGAGCAAGCGGCCTGTGCTGGGACGATATTATGGTCCATCCATCATGGAAAGGAGGTGTAAATACCCACTTTATCACTCTTCCAAACAGACACGGTGCATGGACCTCCAGACACGTCTGATACTCTTTCCTGTTTCCCACTTCAGGCTCACTCCCTCCGATGTCTCCGTGTTGACGTACTGAGCCTTCCTTCATGGTCCTACCATCCCCACTAGTCTAGCTCTTCAGTGTAAAGAGGTGGTCATTTTGGAATGGTGACCTTTACGTGACCCTTACATGGAGGTCATTACGGTCTATAATCATACACTGCAGGGACTGTGCCAGTGAGCTACCGGATCACTAATCTGTACAGCAGATGCTGTCTCAGAGGGAACCCATCAGAGTCTAGAACCGGATTCCTGAACGCTGGCTGGACTGGAGAACTAATTACTCCACTAGTTGGCGCTGTGGGCAGCCGCTGCCTAGTTGAGGATAATAGACGGTAATGCAGCCACAGTAAGAGGTGCAGGCAGGTTGCTAAGAACACACTCCGTTAAGAGTGCGGAGGAACCGCACACGGTAAAGCCACCTCCTCGGCACTGAAGTACAGCTTCATGAGTCGAGAGAAAAACAACATTTAACATTTAGCTGGACGTGTGGAACAAAAGACTAGGTAAATATAATTAGAGAACTGGTCACCAAGTGCATGTGGATATCCTGATTATGTATGTCATATAGGTTTGCTCTTATCTTTATATATATTATTTTTGACATATTTGCTTTTTATTTTTATTTTGTCTTTTGCAATTTTTTCTTTATATATTTTTATATTATTTCTTTATATTTCTTTATGCTTTGTTTTTCTTTATTATTTATATTTCCTTATATTTTTGTCTTTTCATTTCTTTATATTTTTTAATTTTTATTTCTTTATGTTCTTTAGATTTTGTCTTTTTATTTCTTTTTTATATTTTAAAATATTTTGTCTTTATATTCTTTAGATTTTTTTCTTTGTACTTCTTTATACTTTGGTTTTCTTTAGTTTTTATATTTCTTTATATTTTTGTCTTTTTATTTCTTTATATTTCTTTATATTCTTTATATTTTTATTTATATCTCTTCATACTTTGGTTTTCTTTATGTTTTACATTTCCTTATATTTTTTTCTTTTTATTTCTTTATATTTTTATATTTTGAAATACTTTTTCTTTATATTGTTTACATTTTTTCTGTTATAGTTCTTTATATTTGTTAATATTTTTAAATATTTTGTCTTTATATTCTTTAGATTTTTCCTTTGTACTTCTTTATACTTTGGTTTTCTTTTGTTTTTATATTTCTTTATATTTTTTATAGTTTGGTTTTCTTTATGTTTTATATTTCCTTATATATATTTTTTATTTCTTTGTATTTCTTTATATTTTCTCTCTTTATATATTTGAATTTTTTAATAGATTTTTAGATGCTCTATCTTATTATCTCGCTAAACACACATTAAAACATCAGTACAGATGTATACAGATTAAACAATCTGCACAATATGTATATAGAGTGATCTATCACATTAAAACATCTGTGGAGCCAATGCTTCACCTGTTACACTGTTATTGCATTTGTTGTTAACGTGTAATTACATAGTTATTAGACACACTAAATTTGAAGTAAGCCATTTGATCTAAAAAGCTTAAACGTGACATCATTTAAAGCGTTAGGGCTCTAACTGATGATGTTCCTTCTCCCTCTGTACCTGACACTCTACAGTTCAGCTGTGTAATCCTTTAGTCCACACCAAATCAATAACCTCAGATTTAAGCGCGCTGAAACAAAACACCCAGCGACGGACTGGAGAAAGCCCAGAGCCAGTGCTGCAGCCTTCAGAGCGGGGCGACTGAGGAGAACGAACTTCTCATGGTGCAATCAGACCTTGAATCTATTCATCCCATTTCAGAGCGGGAGAATTGGAGTCGTATGGGAGGAGGAAAATTGTTTTACTCTGGCTTGAGTTTTCTGTAGTTTCGCTCTGTTTTCAGGATTTATCTGATGGCTTGAAATGGCTTTGATGCCCAGCTGAAACCTGCTCCCCATAAAGACGGCTTTTTTCCCCACATCTGTTTCATCCTAAAGATGAAAAAAGAGCAGAGTCACACTCTTTTATTGGCATAATAGCCTGCATTAGAGCGGCACTGCAAATCAAATGAGCAGAGGAGGTCTCATCAAACCTGCAATTCATCACTTTAAATTAGGTTATATTCCCACACATGCACATATATATATACACACACACACACCCACACATACATACACACACACACACACACACACACGTGTGTATGTATATATATATATATATATATATATATATATGTATATATATATAATATATATATAATGAAGAGTATATATGGAGTGTATATAAAGTGTATATGTATATAGAGTGATTTATGTATCTGTCTCTCTCTCTCTCTCTCTATCTATCTATCTACATAACCTCCAAAAAAATTACATTATAGGACATTCTAAGCAAATTCTATTTGGTCTAAATTATGTCTAAAAAATTAAAACGACAAAAGTGGACTATCACTTTAATATGGTCAGTGTTTCAGTGTAAATTATAATATTATAAAAAGTTATATTATATAAATAATAATCTCACCAGACCAAAAAAAAAGAGTCCCGTTTGACTGGAACATTCCTAACAGTCTGTAACACCCCCATCAGCACCAATAACAGCTGTGACTGGATTAGGCATAGACCGGACCGGTTTCTCGATGTAGCTACATCAGTGTTCAGACACTCTCACATCATAGAACTGAGCAGGTGGTCCAGATTTGGTGGAGGCCTTCCCTGGCACAATCCCGAGGAGAATTCTCAATAGACTGGATTTTATCCACTGCTGGTAGACCCGTATGACCGTACGCTTCCATACACCTGCAGATTCAGCTACTTCCTTCACACTATGGTCTTTGGCACACCCAAAGGCAATAGTTTAGGTACCCCATTCTAACTGGATGTAGCTGATGATCTTATAGACTCTACAGTCGTACACTGAACAGCTCCACCTGATGAGAGTCTGAATCAGTCCATATCCTGATACACCACATCTACTCCTGATGTAGACAGTATGATACTCCTCCATATCTCCACCTCTAATATATATTTAGTGGTGTAAAAACTTTGATCTCTTTTTCTGCACAGTGTAAAAGCTCTAGTTCTCCTTTCAGGTTAGTGAATATTCATGATGGACCGACCAATAGAATCGCTCCAAACCTGCTTAGTAATAAACCTTGTTCTATCAGCTCCACTGCAGGGTAAGAGCGCTGGGTCCTCCTCCTGTACAGCTCCACTCTGGAGGGGTTTAAGGTGGACTGTATAATTCCATTCTGGAGAGGTTTAAGGTGGACTGTATAATTCCATTCTGGAGAGGTTTAAGGTGGACTGGATAATTCCATAAGTGCTATTTTATCCACTTTTTATTCTACAGATAGATAGATAGATGGTTAGATAGATGGTTAGATAGATGGATAGATAGATGAATAGATAGATAGGTAGACAGATAGATAGACAGATAGATAGACAGATAGATAGACAGATAGATAGATAGACAGATAGATAGATAGACAGATAGATAGATAGATAGATAGATAGATAGATAGATAGATAGATAGATAGATAGATAGATAGATAGATAGATAGATAAACTATGGAAACACCCATATGAAATGAAAACAGTTTGCTACACGGTGATCCAGTTTTAGACACAAGCTATGGGAGGAAGGAGGAAACCTATCAGACCATGTTACCAACATGGCGGCCATCTTGAATGCTGCCATATTGGATGTGTGTGACACATCAAACTGGTAGAGAATTTCACCAGATGAACAGTGGTATACTTTATCATCACCGTAACTTCTTCTGTACATGGCAGTGTATGACGGAAGACGTCATCCCAAGCAGAACACATAACAGAACATCTTCATGTTCCGGTGAACAGAACACACAAGTCTTCGCCACCCAAACAGGCTTATGCATACGTACATAATCGAGTGCTACAGCTGACTGTAGTGTGGCAGTACTATTTTGTAACATCCACAGCAATTACAGCTGTGCCTGTCAGGGTCATTAGGGCTAAGAGAACGCTGTCCTTGTTAGCCAAAATGCTGCCTTTATTTTGGCATCCAGAAGCAGAAACCTTTCCCTCAAAGGCTGCTGGAACAGTACACCACGCTCCACTGAGCAACAGCGATGACAGAAATCATGATTCACCCGAGTACCATCAGCTAAACTACAGGGAATAGCAGCGTATATGTATACTGCAAATGAAGTTCACCGAGGCAGAGGTTAATTCACGAGGGCCGCATGTCACAAACTCAGCGGGATATGTTTATGTGCACTGCTAACAAAGCACTTTTCTAACTTTGGAGGAACCTGAGGACATCTTAGCCAGCTTCTGAGAGCACAGCTAATGCCATTAAGTTCTCCAGTCATTTTCCTAATTGAGTTGGCCTTTGTTCAGCACCCCGATGATCCTCGTCCTAATGCGTGGTGGTGAAATGCTCGTGAGCGTGTCTGGAATGCCGACTTCAAACCTGCACAAAAGCCCCCACGTCGCTCACCTGTGCTGTGTTGTGTAACCTTACCTAGCCTGGCCTGAAGGCGAAGCTCACCTCTTTGAAGTAAGCCTCAACAGCTGGTATTTGTCAAGACGAATGTCCGTGTTTTTGTCCTTTTAGCTGCCGAGCGTTTAAGGAAAGGAAACGCTAAATGCCTGGGCAGGGACACGGATCCGACGCAGTGAGCTCCAGCTGGGGACGATTCTGAATCATATTTCCCACCGCAAAATGCTCCTGCTTAGCGTTGCACTTGATCACAGAGCAGAAAGGACACGTTAAAAATACAGCGGCCAAGCCTGAGGAAGAACAAAGCTGGATTTAGGCAACAGCGTAAGGCTTAGACCATCGTTACTTACGATAATGACAGACTGACATAAACCGCACAAACTCCTTCGATTCCTCGCTCTCATAAGCACATAACTTACACCTACTTTCCTAGGAGATCCTCAATAACATGGGTTAGCATTAACAAAAGCTCAGCCTAAAGCTATGAGGACACAGGAGTCCACCCAAACAAACTTCTTAGTCCTCCTAAAGCACATTTCGAGCTCTGCGTCTCAGTTTGGCAAGCAGTCTAGACCATATGGTTTACTCAGCTTCCCCACTAGCTGGAACTCTAGCCTTCATGCAAATCCACCAGGCCTTCTCTTGGGCTCCAACAGGACTCCTCTTGGGCTTCCATTTACACTACCAGTCAAAGGTTAAGGCTCCTCAACCGGTTCTCCTTCTGTTTATCTTAAAGCTCTACTGTAGAATAAGACTGAAGACACCAAACTATAAACTAGCCCACATAGAATTATACAGTCCACCTTAAAACCCTCCAGAATGGAATTATACAGTCCACCTTAAACCCTCCAGAATGGAATTATACAGTCCACCTTAAAACACTCCAGAATGAAACTACACCGTCCACCTTAAAACCCTCCAGAGTGGAGCTGTACAGGAGGATGGAGCAGCGTCCTTACCCTGCAGTGGAGCTGATAGAACAAGGTTTATTACTAAGCAGGTTTGAAATTTAGTCTCCGCATTTAACCCATCCATGAAGTGAAACACCACAACCACACTCACTAGTGAACACACACACTAGGGGGCAGTGAGCACACTTACCCAGAGCGGTGGGCAGCCCTATCCACGGCGCCCGGGGAGCAGTTGGGGGTTAGGTGCCTTGCTCAAGGGCACCTCAGTCATTACCGTAGGCTCAGGGTAATCGAACCAGCAACCCTCCGGTCACAAGGCTGGTTCCCTAACCTCCAGCCCACGACTGCCCCAAGATGTTAAGTGCTGGCCGACACAGTGGCAGTTGGCCTGCTTGCACAAGAATTTCACCACCAAAACACTAGGTGTCGATGTGGTTTCTATGCCACTGTGTTGACTTCCTTGGCGTCCTACAAACTTGTGTTTTGAACAGGTTGTTCAGCAGGGCTACACTATGCTTACTAAACTGATTAGCCACAGAAGCATAAATTGGCCTTTAGATGGCTACATCACAATAAAGTTGTTCAGTTGTACTATACTAAATATGCTTACATAGCTGCATAACAAGCTGAACCGACATTTTGACCTGTAGCTAGCATATCGTTGCCGGTATCTTCAAAATCACAACTTTACAGGAGAGCCCAAAAACCTCATTTAATTTCAATGGAAGTCAAAGGAACCAGACATATTTCCAAGCAGCTTTGGGCCATTTCTGTTGGTATGTTCATCACGAAATTTGCACATAGTGTAGACAGTAGCTTATGTGACCAAATGAGACATAAAAGTAAAAATCACCAAAAATGGAGATACATGTTTTTCTTTGGACAGCAACGATATTAAAGGCATCCTGCTCAGTTACACTGCATAATATTGCACTGGACACTGTCTACCCCCACTTATAGTCAATTTCTGGTATTTCTCTATTTCATATTTACTTATACTGACATACCAAAGTCACAGGATAACAGTATGTGAACTGATTATGAGGGGGTGTTACCTCAGTTGACGGCTTGGGAACGTTCACACCTGTATAAGTTGTGGGGTGTTATCTTGTGAGTGAGGCTAAACACTGGTCATGTTGAATCCTGAATTTAATGCACCCTGTAACTGCATAGTTTAATAAAAAGAAAATACTCCCACATACATACTACAAAAACAAGAACCCGAACAGGAACCAACTGAAATTAAGGTTCTAACAATAATTCCACCTATTTGGGAGACAGACCCATAATAATCACCATGATTACCCACTTCTTTTGGTAATTTTAGGCCACTTTAAAGCATCTAAATAGGCTATGGCTAAGCTAGCTAGCTAATATGCTGTTTAGCTTATTGGCTGCAAAGAACCTATCTACTGCTCTACTCTGCGCACACACACACACACACGTCTACATTTACTCAGAACCGTGTGGAGAACCAAACCCAGCTTTTATTTTTCTCTGTCGAGTGTTAATATGAGCAGAAACACTCGCTCTGTGGCTGCTAGCATAAGCGCTAATAGCGTTAGCTGCTCCTAGCTGGTCTCCTGATGTAGTAATGCTCTCTACTGAGTAATAACTCTACACATATGGATCAGAACACCATCACCCCGTCCTAGTTTACACTCTGGAGCTCTTACTGGAGTATATCAGTGCTGGTGAAACTTCATCTCCATCTGGAGAGTAAAGGATTCACTAAACCGGGATTAGCTTTAGCTGCTAATGTTAGCAAACACAGAGGATCCTCAGTGAGGCTAATCCAGCAGCTCTACCTGCTTTAGAAAGCTGGAAAACGGAGGAAATGGAAGTAAATCTATTATATATTTGATATTACAGACTTAAAGTCAATGTAATTATTGAATAGTGAATGAATTTATTGTAAATTGTGGGTTCAACTGAGCTATGTATTTTCTAACTGAGTGTGAGTTATACCCTGAAGTGTCCCAAAGCCCTTTGTTTATTAATAATGAATTAGTTCTGTTCTGTGAGGGTGTATAAGTGGCTGCATTCCTCACTCTTATTCCCCACTCTTATAATAATCGGACGGTAATTAAAATAATTCATATATTATCATGTAACAAGTCTTATGATTAATTAGCTGTTTACACGTGGTCTAAACAGAAGCCTTACCATTAATCACACTGTACTGATTAATTAAGCTGCCATAATATTGTAATTAAATGTATCACTTGTATTGTTCTATTCTTCCTGTCGTTTCCTGAGTTTCCTAAGATCCTTTTCTCCTGTAATCCAGAACAATGACAATGTCTCACTCCAGAACTTCGTCTGCATTCCTGAGGCCGGTTCTCACAGAGCACACAGCGATGTCTTATTGAGGAGAAGCCCAGCACAAGGGCTTCCTTAAACCCCTCTATTGTTAACACCTGGACTCGGAAGAATGGCCCTTTCACAAGTAAATTGTGGCCTGGCCTTACAGAGAGATTTTATACCAGAGCGCAGTTGACATTGGCAGCTGTGGCACGGCCCGACTCGGCCTCCTCAATTCACAGGAGATCAATCAAGGCGGCGTGTTTCCCCGAAGCTGTAGATTTCCGCTGAGGAGGGAGGCAAGGGGCCGTAAAATAAGCTGCTTGTGGTTTTGGGCTTCTTCTTTTTTTGAATCCCGAAAAAGGTCCCCGAGCTTCTCCGTGACGGTACACGGAGATCCTTGTAGCACTGTCAGCCTCATACTGAGAAGACGGCGAGGTCTAAAGCCTTTAAGCAGCCGCCACTTCTCTCCTCTCCCCTCCCCTCCCCCACTTCCACTCCTTCTCCATCCTCTGTACCGCCAGGGATGCAGGGATGCTGCTGCCATAGTAACTGCTGAGTCATTCCCTCCATGCCTGCTTGTCATGGAGCTTTGATGTGCGTTCCGCGGGGCGGAGCCCCCCTCTCGCCGAGCTGCCGGAAGCAGGCGTGTGAGAAGTTGGATCACCACAGGTGGCAGAGCATCCTTCGGAAGGAGGCTTGCTAAGTAGCTTAGCGAGCTAGCCGAATGGGTAACGCGCCCACCGCGGTGAAGCACTGCCTGAGCTATGGGGCTCTCGCGGGGGATTCTCCCTGGCTGCCGTGGCTATTGCAGGAGAAGAAGGTGGGGGTTTGCTTCTGTGCATGATTTACACAGACAGGAGTGGGAGGTGAGGGGCAGGACTGTGGTTGCGGTAGCGCCAGTTATCTTTCAGGTCAGAAAGATTTAGAAGCGGAATTAGACCACCAATACATCTGTAGTATTATGAGAGCTGGCTGGGTTTTGCCAGAGGAGGCTCTGTGATGTGATTTGTGGGATTTGACTGGCTGTACGAGACAAAGCATGTTTCCCCAGATTACCACGGGCCGACCTGTCCAGGTCATACCCTGTCGGGGGAACTTGGCCATGTCTATTAGCAGGCTGTGCTATGAAGTTAGCCCAGGTAAACTGAAACAGGGCCACTGTTTTGTTTCTATACATGTATTTTGAAAAGTGGTCTTGGGCATAGTAAAAGCCCCTTATGGATAGCCCCTATCCCGAGTTACATAAACCAAATCACTCCGGATTTACTGCTTTCCAGGCTTGTAGAAACTATGGACATTCACAAACCAAAAAGGTTTTAAGTAAGCTCCACATAATGCAAGATAACCTTACAAATGTATGTTCCTAATGATCCATTGGTATGAAGCCTTTACATACACTGCCTGGCCAAAACAAACTGGATTTAGATGAGCGGGTTTCAGATAATTAGCGCAGTGATTGATGTGTTTCAGCTGCAACATCAGTTTCAACTCTGATGCAGCAGTAGCTTCCCATTCCTCAAACAGCCCTGTGGGACGATGTATCCCATGGAATAGATGTTACTGTGTTTGAGAAAGATCAACCAAAGAATATGATTCAAAGAGCATAAAGACTGGACTCTGGAGCGAGGTGCCAAGTACCGGGATGGGAGGAGGGGCCTGTGGACCCTAATTAAGCTCTTGGAAAGTCCCCCTGAAAGTCACAAAATCCAAACCCATGACTTTAAACTGCCATTGGTTAGCATGTTCACCCACAAATTAATGAGCTCCACTATTTATTAATTAACTAAGCTAGAGCTGCAGTACTGCTCTGCCTCAAGGTGGCGCTCTTGAAGATTTGGTACATACATTAGTGGTCCAGTTGCTCAAGAGCTTTAAGTACCCTCTATTTTTTACTTAAAGCTTAAACAGCCGTGTGGGAAAACGCATCCCGTGGTCTTGGAAAAGATGTTACTTAGGTTCAGGAACAGGTCAAATTATTGGCATGCATTACCCAAAGAATATGACTTTTTAAAAAAATCCTTAAAAAAAAAAGGTGGGTTGTGGGGGGGGCAGCATGGTCTGGGAACTCCTAATGATCCTCTTGGACCCCCTACTGTCATTGTTTAGCGTATAACCCTTCACCCACAAATCAATGAGCTTCATTTATATTAACTAACTAGAAAAGAGCATTTCCAGAAGAAGCTTTTGAAGCATCAGCAAGCCCTTTGGTGAGTATGGAAGCAGCCTGCCAACATGGGACCCCAGTAGCAGGGGCTATTCTGCACATTGCTCAGAAGCAATAGAAAAAGGTCAGGTGGGCTAATGAGATCAGACTGACCCTATTCCAGGGAATGCATTGGGGTAGGAAGGGAAACACATAAAGCAATGGGAAGCACACATCATGCATAGGGCCCACTGTACCAGCCTCTGGAGGCCGTCTTATGATACGGGGGGCATTAGTTGGACAGGTACATACATATATATATATATATATACATATAATACACATATACATACATGTATATATATATACACATATACATACATGTATATATATATATATATATATATATATATATATATATATATATATATATATATATATATACACACACACACACACACACATATGTATACATATTATATAGTATACATACTATTGTGTACACACACACACACACACACACACACACACATATATATATATATATATATATATATATATATATATATTATTACTAATATAATAGTAATTATTACTATTATATATACCAGGAATACCATTGCTGAGCCTTGACCTGTCCAACTAATGCCCCCCGTATCATAAGACGGCCTCCAGAGGCTGGTACACTGGGCCCTATGCATGATGTGTGCTTCCCATTGCTTTATGTGTTTCCCTTCTTACCCCGATGCGTTCCCTAGAATAGGGTCAAACTCATTAGCCCACTTTACCTTTTTCTATTGCTTCTAAGCAATGTGCACACACACACAATAGTATGTATACTATATAATACAGGGTGAATAATAATACAAGTTTTTGGGATGTGTTGGAGAGCGTGGTTTGACACTCTAGGCCTAAATAAATGTTGTGGTCCAACAAAGTATTAGCGCCTGAGACGTTTTTGGCCAAGCAGTGTACATTTTACATGCATTTACAGGGGAAGATAGATGTATGTTACTCTAAACAGCTTGTCATCACTTTAATATCACCAATTAATAAATATTATTGAAGTTTGTTTATTGATATACTGATAAATTGCTGCTATGGTAGCTATACACCATCCGGTTTTGTCTTTCTGGTGAGAAACATCTAGGCTATAGTTAAGCAGGCCTATAAGATTATGGCTACTCACACAGAGAGGCAGGTTTGGTCCTTCTGCTGTACTGTATACTCAAGTACTTGGGGCCAGTGTTTCTCTTACACTTGTCTTGGAGGCCCACGACACTCTTGATCCATCAAATGAACTCATTAACTGCCCATTAGTTAAAGCGGGTGTGGTAAAGCAGGAGGGCCACTACAATGTGCAGGGAATGCATGTGTGTTTGGACGATGACATGAGGGTTGTGTTCCAGTCTAATCATTCTGCCACATCTATCACAGTCCGATCATGTTTTCCGTTATCCAACACAGTTTTCTAGGAATCACAGTTTTTGAATCACGAGGAAAGGCAGTTCTGGTTCATTTTCAGGGGAACTCCAGCGTGGCTTTGGAAAAGGCTGAGATAACAACAAAGCCTATTAGAGTGATTTAGCGTGAAATGCTGTCCAAGTCATAATCACCTACATCCACTTGATTCTACTTATTTCTTTCTACCTACTGTAAGGAACTGAGCGCTTTCCATTTTACATTTATAAGACGTGAATTTAAATGAAAATTCATCCTTTATTATTATATAACAAGGACTAATTTGGTTATTTAACTGTTTAGACATGTCTAATATAGTGAATAAATCATTTAGAAGTATCTGATTTAGTGATTAAATAATAAAGAATGGTCTGATTTAGTTATTAGAAGTGTCTGGTTTAGTGATGAAATAATTTAGAAGTGTCTGATTTAGTAATTAAACTATTTAAAAGTGTCTGATTTAGTGATTAGAAGTGTCTGATTTAGTGATTAAATCATTTAGAAGTGTCTGATTTAGTAATTAAACTATTTAAAAGTGTCTGATTTAGTGATTAAATAATAAAGAATGGTCTGATTTAGTTATTAGAAGTGTCTGGTTTAGTGATGAAATAATTTAGAAGTGTCTGATTTAGGGATTAAATCATTTAGAAGTGTCTGATTTAGTAATTAAACTATTTAGAAGTGTCTGATTTAATGATTAGAAGTGTCTGATTTAGTGATTAAATCATTTAGAAGTGTCTGATTTAGTAATTAAACTATTTAAAAGTGTCTGATTTAGTGATTAAATAACTTTGAATTGTCTGATTTAGTGATTAGAAGTGTCTGATTTAGTAATTTAATCATTTAGAAGTGTCTGATTTAGTTATTAGAAGTGTCTGATTTAGTGACTAAAACATTTAGAAGTGTCTGATTAGGTAATCAAACAATTTGGAACTGGAGCACCGTACTGCTTCCCTTAGCAATGAGTCTCCGTTTCTTCTTTTAAATGGTTGTTTATTCAGGATGAGAAGTAGATTAGAAGTGTCTGATTTAGTGATTAAACTATTTAGAAGTGTCTGATTTAGTGATTAAATCATTCTGAATTGTCTGATTTAGTGATTAGAAGGGTCTGATTCTAGGGTCTAATATAGTGATTAAATCACTTAGAAGTGTCTAAGTGATCAAATCATTCTGAATTGTCTGATTTATTGATTAAATTCATTTAGAGATGTCTGATTTGGTGATTAAACAATTTAGAAGTGTCTGATTTACTAACCAAATAAAACCTTTATTAATTTAATATGTACTCAAAAATAAAACACGTCTTTCCCAGCATGCCTTTCAGAGTGTTTTGATATAAAATGGTACACAGTGGTGTCGAAAGCGTCCAGATTTCCAGATTTTCCCATCATCAACATTCCATATAAAACTTGTAAAATGTTGTAGCCCTGGAGACCCCTGGTTCCCATCACTGCCACTGTAAAAAAAACACCTGAGCCATTTCACACCAAACCCACTCCTAATGACTTACAGCTCAGAAACTGAATTATTCAGCAAAATCACAAAAAGTTAAAGTTATTTTCTTTTAACGTTTTTCAGCATACCTCCATGATCACCAATCTGTGGAACCTCCACTCTCAATGCTGGTACCGCGTTACCACAGTCGGATCTCTAAAAGATGAAATTATAGAGATTTACAGCCGAATTTCCCCAAAACATACATAGTGTGCCTGAACACTTATAGACAGAAGTTCCCATTGTCCACTCGTACACATGGTTCTCGGGGAAACCAGTTTCTAATTTGAGAGAAACATGTTGAAATGATTGTCTCTGGTAATCCACTGCATGCTAGCTGTGCAGCAGATGGAGATTAGATCGAACAGCCCTATAGTATTCCTTTAAGACCTGCATTGTTTAATGGGAAACAAGGGGCACTTCAGTCAGGGGAAAGGGTTCTCCTACGCATGCTCTGTGTTCATGGAGAACTGGAGCACCATACCGCTTCCCTTAGTGATGAGCCTCCGTTACTTCTTTTAAATGGTTGTTTATTCAGGATGAGAAGCAGATTAGAAGTGTCTGATTTAGTGACTAAACTATTTAGAAGTTTTTGATTTAGTGACTAAATCATTTAGAAGTGTCTGATTTAGTGATTAAATAATGTAGAATTGTCTGATTTAGTGATTAGAAGTGTCTGGTTTAGTGATTAAATCATTTAGAAGTGTCTGATTTAGTCATTAAACAATTTAGAAGTGTCTGATTGAGTGATTAAATCATTTAGAAGTGTCTGTTTTGGTAATTAAACTATTTAAAAGTGTCTGATTTAGTGATTAAATAATTTTTAATTGTCTGATTTAGCGATTAGAAGTGTCTGATTTAGTGATTTAATCATTTAGAAGTGTCTGATTTAGTGACAATCATTTAGAAGTGTCTGATTTAGTGATTAAATAATTTAGAAGTGTCTGATTTGGTAATTAAACTATTTAAAAGTGTCTGATTTAGTGATTAAATAATTTTGAATTGTCTGATTTAGCGATTAGAAGTGTCTGATTTAGTGATTTAATCATTTAGAAGTGTCTGATTTAGTGACAATCATTTAGAAGCACCTGATTTAGTGATTAAATTATTTAGAAGTGTCTGATTTAGTAATTAAACAATTTAGAAGTGTCTGATTTAGTGATTAGAAGTGCCTGATTTAGTGATTTAATCATTTAGAAGTGTCTAATTTAGTGACTAAATCATTTAGAAGTGTCTGATTTAGTAATTAAACTATTTAGAAGTGTCTGATTTAGTGATTAAATAATTTTGAATTGTCTGATTTAATGATTAGAAGTGCCTGATTTAGTGATTTAATCATTTAGAAGTGTCTAATTTAGTAACTAAATCATTTAGAAGTGTCTGATTTAGTAATTAAACTATTTAGAAGTGTCTGATTTAGTGATTAGAAGTGCCTGATTTAGTGATTTAATCATTTAGAAGTGTCTAATTCAGTAACTAAATCATTTAGAAGTGTCTGATTTAGTAATTAAACTATTTAGAAGTGTCTGATTTAGGGTTCTCCTACGCATGCTATGTGTTAATGGAGAACTGGAGCACCATACCGCGTCCCTTAGTGATGAGCCTCCGTTTCTTCTTTTTAAATGGATGTTTATTCAGGATGAGGCCACTGAGAACTCGCTTATCTCGCACACTGACCCGGCTGGCCAGGAAGCGAGAGCCTAGATAAGAGAAGGGTTGCCATGTTGCAGCACCTCTGGAGCAACTTGAGGTTAAGTGCCTGAGCCATCAGAGCAGCTCTCCCAAGAGCGAAACCGACTTTTTATTGTTGCTCAGATACGCGCCGTGCGGCGTCTCAGCGCCGTTCCCAGTGCCAGTCCCAGATCTCTGAAATTAAACCTGAGTTTTACTGTTCACAGGAAGGAAATTGTATATCATAAACGACCTGGCAATGAGCTGCGGATCTGGACCTTTTGAGTCAAAGCGCAAAGTCATACGCATCATTTGAGAGGAAACATAGCACAGAAGATGTCTTCAGCTGCCTGTCAGTTTTTCCAAAGAGCATTGTGGAATGACCGTGCGCTGCACCCTCATTGTTATTCAATTTGCAGGGTCCTGACGTACACAAGTTTCCAGACTTCGTCAAAATCGTGGAGGTCGGGCCAAGAGATGGACTTCAAAATGAGAAGGTAGGGTTTTTCCCCAACCAACCCCCCCGCAAAAAAACCCAGCAGCAAATGACAAATGGACATGCACGGTGAAAACACTTTAAATGCAGGCAATAAATCATCCTCCTTCACAAAGTACATTCTGTTATTTATCACCTGCACTCATCATTTTTCAACCCGCTGCTAGATGCTTTTATCATGTTAAGGCAGTCAGATTTTGACCCTGTACTCGTCCTTTTACTCCAACCACACTGACGTGGTAACTGTTTGTAGTCATGCTAATGAATCCTGCATGTGTAAATCGAACCACAGGTGATATTTCAACCCTGAATTTGCACCCAAACATGAGGTCGCCTGAGTGGTGTTGAGGTCGCCTGAGTGGTGTTGAGGTCGCCTGGGTGGTGTTGAGGCCACTGTGTGCAACTCTGTATTGTACCTATACCATGGTAATCTATAATTGTTATGTTAATCTAAAGCCTCTCAGTCTCGTTAGTTACTAGGCTAGACTTTTTTCACCTGGCATTATTCAGTTCTGAAACAGAGATTTTATATTGGTTGTGTCTGATTATAGTGGATTGAGGTTTTGTAGTAGTCAATTTGTCTAATCTGATTCTGATTCTAGACCAAGATTCTGTAGTACATAAATCTGATTCAAGGCTGAGATTCTGTAGTAGTTGAATCTGATTCAGAGCTGAGATTCTGTAGTACACATATCTGATTCAAGGCTGACATTCTGTAGTACACATATCTGATTCAAGGCTGAGATTCTGTAGTACAAGTATCTGATTCAAGGCTGAGATTCTGTAGTAGCTGAATCTGATTCAAGGCTGAGATTCTGTAGTACAAGTATCTGATTCAAGGCTGTGATTCTGTAGTACAAGTATCTGATTCAAGGCTGTGATTCTGTAGTAGCTGAATCTGATTCAAGTCTGAGATTCTGTAGTACACATATCTGATTCAAGGCTGAGATTCTGTAGTCCTCAAATCTGATTCAAGGCTGAGATTCTGTAGTACAAGAATCTGATTCAAAGCTGACATTCTGTAGTACACATATCTGATTCAAGGCTGACATTCTGTAGTACACATATCTGATTCAAGGCTGAGATTCTGTAGTACAAGTATCTGATTCAAGGCTGAGATTCTGTAGTAGCTGAATCTGATTCAAGGCTGAGATTCTGTAGTACAAGTATCTGATTCAAGGCTGAGATTCTGTAGTAGCTGAATCTGATTCAAGGCTGAGATTCTGTAGTACACATATCTGATTCAAGGCTGAGATTCTGTAGTCCTCAAATCTGATGCAAGGCTGAGATTCTGTAGTACAAGAATCTGATTCAAGGCTGAGATTCTGTAGTACACATATCTGATTCAAGGCTGAGATTCTGTAGTACACATATCTGATTCAAGGCTGAGATTCTGTAGTACAAGTATCTGAGTCAAGGCTGAGATTCTGTAGTAGCTGAATCTGATTCAAGACTGAGATTCTGTAGTAGTTGAATCTGATTGAAGGCTGAGATTCTGTAGTACACAAATCTGATTCAAGGCTGAGATTCTATAGTGCATGAATCTGATTCAAGGCTGAGATTCTGTAGTAGTTGAATCTGATTCACAGCTGAGATTCTGTAGTACACAAATCTGATTTAAGGATGAGATTCTGTAGTACACATATCTGATTCAAGGCTGAGATTCTGTAGTACACAGATCTGATTCAAGGCTGAGATTCTGTAGTAGCTGAATCTGATTCAAGGCTGTGATTCTGTAGTAGTTGAATCTAATTCAGGGCTAGGATTCTGTAGTAGCTGAATTTGATTCAAGGCTGAGATTCTGTAGTACACGTATCTGATTCAAGGCTGAGATTCTGTAGTACACGTATCTGATTCAAGGCTGAGATTCTGTAGTAGGTGAATCTGATTCAGGGCTGAGATTCTGAGTACACATATCTGATTCAAGGCTGAGATTCTGTAGTAGTTGAATCTGATTCAAGGCTGAGATTCTGTAGTAGCTTAATCTGATTCAGGACTGAGATTCTGTAGTATGCGTATCTGATTCAGGGCTGAGATTTTGTAGTACACAAATCTGATTCAAGACTGAGATGTTGTGGTAGTTGAATGTGATTCAAGACTGAGATGTTGCAGTAGTTGAATGTGAGTCAAGACTGAGATGTTGTGGTAGTTGAATCTGATTCAAGACTGAGATGTTGCAGTAGTTGAATGTGAGTCAAGGCTAAGATTTTGTAGTAGTTGAATCTGATTCAAGACTGAGATGTTGCAGTAGTTGAATGTGAGTCAAGGCTGAGATTTTATATACAAATCTGTTCGAAGGCTGAGATTTTGTAGGAGTCGAATCTGATTTAATGCATATTTTCATTACCACAATGGAGTCATATTTTCTGAGCTAGTATTTAAGTCTTATTTTCATATTTGCTTGTTGTGTTTGCAACATTCCAATTCAAAAAAATGCAATCAGTATTCAACTGGCAAAGATTCTTTGTGGTACATGAAGTTTTAAGAAATGTTGAGGCTGTGAGATCGGACTGGTGGTCTACAACACTACCACTGAGCGACCTTCTTTAACATGCGGTTTATGGAGCTGATGCTGAGTTGCAAAACTGAAGGCCGTGAACATGAAAGCTGACAGCCTGAAGTAATTTGCCAAAAAAGAAATAGCTGCAATTACCTTCACAATTTGCTTAGTGAGGAGGCGCGCAGGCAGAGAGGGAGACATAACTTCAGATGTGTTATCTAAGTGCAGAGAAGAGGAGTCTCTCTTCACATACCACCCTTAGATTTCCCATTTCTTTATATAGAAATATAAACTCATTTTGTTTAATAAAAAAGGCAACTTTCCACATGAGCGCCTCCTCAGCACATGCACATGCGTTTACATGATTAGTTTGACATGAAAATATCAGTCACTAAACTGGCTTTTAATAACCTGAGAAATAATTCTGAGAAAGTTCAGTATTTTCTATCTCAAAGCAACAAAGAGAAACTCACTCATACGTTTGTTATGGCAGAGTGGATCACTGTAATGCTCCTCTTACAGCAGAGCCGATCACTGTAATGCTCCTCTTACTGTAGAGTGGATCACTGTAATGCTCCTCTTACAGCAGAGTTGATCACTGTAATGGTCCTCTTACAGCAGAGTTGATCACTGTAATGCTCCTCTTACGGCAGAGTTGATCACTGTAATGCTCCTCTTACGGCAGAGTTGATCACTGTAATGCTCCTCTTACGGTAGAGTTGATCACGGTAATGGTCCTCTTACAGCAGAGTTAATCACTGTAATGCTCCTCTTACAGCAGAGTCGATCACTGTAATGGTCCTCCTACAGCAGAGTCGATCACTGTAATGCTCCTCTTACAGCAGAGTGGATCACTGTAATGGTCCTCCTACAGCAGAGTCGATCACTGTAATGCTCCTCTTACAGCAGAGTGGATCACTGTAATGGTCCTCCTACAGCAGAGTCGATCACTGTAATGCTCCTCTTACAGCAGAGTTGATCACTGTAATGGTCCTCTTACAGCAGAGTCGATCACTGTAATGGTCCTCCTACAGCAGAGTCGATCACTGTAATGCTCCTCTTACAGCAGAGTGGATCACTGTAATGGTCCTCCTACAGCAGAGTCGATCACTGTAATGCTCCTCTTACAGCAGAGTGGATCACTGTAATGGTCCTCTTACAGCAGAGTCGATCACTGTAATGGTCCTCCTACAGCAGAGTCGATCACTGTAATGCTCCTCTTACAGCAGAGTGGATCACTGTAATGGTCCTCCTACAGCAGAGTCGATCACTGTAATGCTCCTCTTACAGCAGAGTCGATCACTGTAATGGTCCTCCTACAGCAGAGTGGATCACTGTAATGGTCCTCTTACAGCAGAGTGGATCACTGTAATGCTCCTCTTACAGCAGAGTGGATCACTGTAATGGTCCTCCTACAGCAGAGTCGATCACTGTAATGCTCCTCTTACAGCAGAGTCGATCACTGTAATGGTCCTCCTACAGCAGAGTGGATCACTGTAATGGTCCTCTTACAGCAGAGTTGATCACTGTAATGGTCCTCCTACAGCAGAGTTGATCACTGTAATGGTCCTCCTACAGCAGAGTTATTCACTGTAATGGTCCTCTTACAGCAGAGCCGATCACTGTATTATTATTAGGTCAAATTAATTACGAATATCTAAATTAATTAATACATTCTGCTAGGGGAATGGCCACTAGGGGGCCTTTAGGATGAGATTGAATCAGGCTCTTGGAGGAAGGGTACTTGCAGGACATAGAAAATAGTCACCCATATTCCATCTGCAATATTCCATATCTCAGTAGCTCAGTAGACATGCGTAGGCTCAACTGTGTTACTGCATAGTAGTAATTGTAGACATGGAGACCCCTGGTTCCCCCCATGGTTCCCCCCTGATTCCCCATCACCACCACCACAGTGGAGCGGCTCTACAGCCAGCTATTTCACCTCAGAGCTCTCTGTCTCTGTAAGACACGGTGTAGATCTCAATCACGGAATCAGAAATGTTGGACAATCTGAGTTGGCCAATCACAGCTCCTCACCTGCCTGGTTGAAGCGTAGCACGTGCTAATCTACGTGCCTCGGTCTAATCTATTTCTTATTACATGCTTAGCTGTCGGTTGTCTCCGAGCACCAGCCTGGCCTGGACACATGGTTCACATTTTCCCTTCACCTATTGTATCGCTGAGGCGGACACAAACCAACCCTGAAACATCTCGGAAACCCGACATGGTACAACCATATGGCTCACATGTTCCGTATTTAGCACGAGTCAGTCACGTCTTTATCGCTGCCATATTCCCATGTGCTGTAAGTCCGGAGATTGACTCGATGACAGAGTTAGTGTTCCCTGAGTGATGGCTTACTGCGATAGCGCCGTTTCGGAGCGCGGGCGGGTGCAGCAGGTGAACGTGGTAAAGGGTTCCCCTCGCAATCAGAAGCCATCTGAGTTTCATTGTGTACCGTACGCACGTCTTCATCCCCAGCCGGACCTCTGATCCTCTGTTTCACCCGCTCTCTCTGCCCTCCTCCTTCAGGAAATGGTTCCGACAGAGGTCAAAATCCTGCTAATAGACATGCTGTCCCAGACGGGCCTGTCTGTGATCGAGGCCACTAGCTTTGTGTCCTCCAAGTGGGTTGCTCAGGTAATCACTCCTCACCGGGAGCCGACTGAGAGTGCTGACTGATTTACTCTGGGACTCAGTGTCCTCCAACAGAGCAGGAAGACACCTGCACCCGAGCTGTCTGTCCTTCTGTCTGTCTCTCTGTCCTTCTGTCTGTCATTTCAGTCTGCCTGTCTGTCCTTCTATCTGTCAGTCCTTCTGTTTGTCTGCCTGTCATTCGATCTGGCTGTCTGTCTTTCTGTCTGCCTTTCTATCTGTCTGTCTGTCTGTCTGTTTGTCTTTCTATCTATCTATCTATCTATCTGTCTGTCTGTCTGTCTGTCTGTCTGTCATTCTTCTTGTCTGTCTGTCCTTCTGCTGGCCTGTTCATTTGTCTCTCTGTCTTTCTGTCCATCTTTCTGTTTGTCTTTCTGTCTTTTTATCTGTCTCTCTTTATATCTGTCTGCCTGTATTTCTACCTGTCTGTCCTTCATCCTGTCTGCTTTTCTGTCCTTTAATCTGTCTGTCCTCTTGTCTCTCTGTCTGTCTTTCTATCTGTCTGTCATTCTTCTTGATCAATCCACCCATCTACTCATCTATCTGTCTGTCTGTCTGTCTGTCCTTCATCCTGTCTGTCTGTCTGTCATTCTTCTTGTCTGTCTGTCCTTTTGCTGGCCTGTTCATTTGTCTCTCTGTCTTTCTGTCCATCTTTCTGTTTGGCTTTCTGTCTTTTTATCTGTCTGTCTTTATATCTGTCTGTCTGCCTGTCTTTCTACCTGTCTGTCCTTCATCCTGTCTGTCTTTCTGTCCTTTAGTCTCTCTGTCTGTCTTTCTATCTGTCTGTCATTCTTCTGGATCAATCCACTCATTCATCCATCTATCTATCTATCTATCTATCTATCTATCTATCTATCTATCTATCTATCCATCTATCCATCTATCCATCCATCTATGTCTATCTATCTATCTATCTATCTATCTATGTCTATCTGTCTATCTATCTATCTATGTTTATCTATCTATCTATCTATCTTTATCTATCTGTCTATCTGTCTGTCTATTATATTCACTCTATCATATTCACCATATAAATAAATAAATAAATAAATAAATAAATAAATAAAGTTTAAAACACACTACTACATTATAATCAGTCTAATGTTGGTCTCCTGTTTTGAGTTCTGTTATAATTCATGTATTTATTGGTGTATGTATTTGGGTTCAGATGGCAGACCACACTGAAGTGCTGCGAGGGATTAACAGGTTGCCTCATGTCAGATACCCGGTCCTGACGCCCAACCTCCAGGGCTTCCAGGCAGCCGTGAGTAAATGTTTACAGCATTTACATTTATTTACTAGTGACATTTGCAGTGTGCTGATCGTGCCAGGTCACCGAGGCAGCGTGTTCCTCCTTCAATAAACTACTTTGGGCCTACACGCCCTGTGTCTGCACGCCCTGCTGGAGTAAGTGCTTGTATAACGCTGCACATCTTCCGCTTTTAACACGTATTTGTAAATGTTTATCCCGCCGCTCTTAATTGCTTAGCGGGTTAATCACGGTTCCCAGTCCTGTCCGTGCTGCCGGCTGCCGGCCTGATGAAGTGTTTCCTCTGTCTAAAGGTCGAAGCTGGCGCGAGCGAAGTGGCCGTGTTTGCTTCCGCCTCGGAGACTTTCAGCAAGAAGAACATCAATTGCTCCATCGAGGAGAGCATGCAGAGGTTTGAGCAGGTCATCGCTGCGGCCAAGCAGGCAGGCATACCGGTGCGGGGGTGAGTATGACCTTAAGGGTCTATGCTGAGGTAGAGTGTTCCACAGACACGTTAAGTTGGCCTGACTTAGCTTACTACAGACTCACATACATACATGTACACTCACTGAGCACTTTATCGGGATCATCCACCTTCCAGCTACACTCATTATCAGCTCCACTGACCATACAGGACACTCTGTAGGTGTACAGGTCCAGACTGTAGTCCATCTGTTTCTCTGTGTACTGTATTACCCTGTTCTTCAATGGTCTGGACCCCCACAGGACCACCCCAGAGCAGGTATGATGTGGGTGGTGGATCATTCTCAGCACTGCAGTGACACTGACGTGGTGGTGGTGTGTTAGTGTGTGTGGTGCTGGTGTGAGTGGATCAGACACAGCAGTGCTGCTGGACACCTCAGTGTCACTGCTGGACTGAGAATCGTCCACCAACCCAAACTTTCATGCGGGGCAGCGTCCTGTGGGCAGCGTCCTGTGGGCAGCGTCCTGTGGGCAGCGTCCTGTGGGGCAGCGTCCTGTGGGGCAGCGTCCTGTGGGCAGCGTCCTGTGGGGCAGCGTCCTGTGGGCAGCGTCCTTTGGGCAGCGTCCCGTGGGCAGCGTCCTGTGGGGCAGCGTCCCGTGGGCAGCGTCCTGTTCCCACTGATGAAGGACTAGGGGATGACCAACACTGCACTGTGCAGCAGCAGATGAGCTATCGTCTCTGACTGTCCATCTACAAGGTGGATTAGCAAGGTAGGAGTGTCTAATAGAGTGGACAGTGAGTGGACACAGTGTCTCAACACTCCAGCAGCACTGCTGTGTCTGATCCACTCACACCAGCACCACACACACTAACACACCACCACCACGTCAGTGTCACTCGCATTTAGCATGATGTGAGAAGGTGCGCCTAATACAGTGCTCAGTGAATGCACACGCATATAGACACATTAGCAACTACCTGGAAACCGCAGCCACGCCAGCTTAAAGTTCGTTCCCAAACTTCCCCACTGCGAACTGAGGCACCTGAGCGGCACGATTCCTGAATTAATGAGTAAATAAGTGAAGTTCCAGATGTGCATGCATCCTGGTGCTTTTGTATCATGTCAGAAGCAAAAGTCCAGATGTGTCCAGGCCTTTCATTTAGGGAAAAAAAGAAGGAGTGGGTGGGGAAGGGGGGGGTCTAACACAGGCCTGCGCCGAGAGAGAGCGGCCACACGTGAGCCCGGCGCTGTCATTCTGGCAAAAGTGACTTAATGCCCGCTGCTGGAGATGACTGAAAAGCGTTGCCATCTCTGGGGCCCGGAGAGAGTCTATGGAAATTCCGGTAGCGAAAAACTGAGGGATCGTCTAACAGCCAAGTGCCCAAGAGAAACATTCTCAACTTTTCACTTGTTTGTCCACCGTTTCGAGCTGTAAATTTTTCCCCTCCAACATATGGAAAGCGCATATAGCCTTTAACTCTGCTCCCCTGCATCATTTCTCATTTGCCACTGTCAACGCTATTGGAACTATTTAACACAGCGCCTGACGCCGGCCATATGTTTCGCCTGCCCGAGCACATTGGGTTTTATTCCGTGATGAATGTAATCCGTTGTAAGAGCGCTTTTGGCAGCTGCGGCCTTGTCGTTGCCACGGAATAACATTTGACGTTACCGCACTGGCTTTTTTTCTCTCATATGGAGCATACAATACAGGCCTCGGTGTGTCCACTCGGCCTCTCACTGCATGTTTGGCTTTGTTTGCAGCTACGTTTCCTGCGCTCTTGGCTGCCCGTACGAAGGAGACATACAGCCGGCCCAAGTAACCAAGGTAACGCTAGGTGAAGAGAACAGAGAGTACGATCGATGCCATAGGAGGACCACTTCAGGTTCCTCTGAAGAGCTGTCCTCGTACACATACTGTAAAGTTTCTGTACTGAAGGCTGCCTACTAAACTAGTAACACACAATTAATAATAACAGCCAGTACATACAAGCATGTCGTTTATAAGCAAGCTTATAATGTGTTATAAATGTATAGTTATTAACTATTGACTAGTTAAACTAATGATGTTTAATTGCAATCCGTCATTTGATTGAACACTTGAAATGTCTTTGTGTGACATTCATAACCTAAGGGAACAGGTAATAATTACCTGGGGAATGAATGAGCATGGCAGTCAATGATCACATTTCAGTTGCATTTAGTTTAATTTGGCCATTTACCTATAAAAATTCAGAATTATCATTATAATGATATAAATCATTATAATTAGGAGATTTATCTATTATAATTAGGAGATTTATCTATTATAATTGGGAGATTTATCTTTTATAATTTGGGGATTTATCTTTTATAATTTGGGGATTTATCTATTATAATTTGGAGATTTATCTATTATAATTGGGAGATTTATCTTTTATAATTGGGAGATTTATCTTTTATAATTTGGGGATTTATCTATTATAATTGGGAGATTTATCTTTTATAATTTGGGGATTTATCTTTTATAATTTGGGGATTTATCTATTATAATTTGGGGATTTATCTATTATAATTTGGAGATTTATCTATTATAATTTGGGGATTTATCTATTATAATTTGGAGATTTATCTATTATAATTTGGAGATTTATCTATTATAATTTGGAGATTTATCTATTATAATTTGGGGATTTATTCATTTTAATTAGGAGATTTATCTATTATAATTTGCAGATTTATCTATTATAATTTGAGGATTTATCTATTATAATTTGGGGATTTATCTATTATAATTTAGAGATTTATCTATTATAATTTGGAGATTTATTCATTGTAATTTGATGTTTTATCTATTTATTTTTGGGGTATTTATCTGTTATAATTTTGGCATTCATTAATTGTTATTTGCGGACTCAACTATTATAATTTGTGGATTCATCTATTGTAATTTATCTTATTTGTCTTCATAATTATTTATATTATACAGTATTCATTTCTCAGATTTATATGTCTCACGTAGCGGTTTAGCTACATTATGAATGGGGGTCACCATCAAGGTACTCTCACAGATTTAAGTAAAGAAGAGGATAATTGATGGTTCTTATAATCATACTAATAACTGTTAATCAGTAATAACTCAAACAGTGTAGACTGTCCTGTAAACTACCCTAAACCAATATTCACAGCTGGCAGTATTTTGGGAATTTTAAATGACAGATAAGGAAATGTTATTAAATAATAAGGTATAATTTTCTGTCCTCCTGTGAGTTTTAGAGAGATCTGGTTATGGAGGTTCTAATGTGATGCATGAACATGAGTTTCCTTATAAGGTCATTTTATAATCCTGTACAGATTCATCACTAAACCGCTTCCTGCTCCGTTTACAATCTGAAACCCATTTGTGTGAGTTATGTAAATTCATTTTACAGGTTCCTTCAAACTCTCTGTCTGAGAACAAATACAGAAGCTAGAACCGTTCTGTGTAGAACCATGTCATGCATAAATGATTTTTGGATAGTGAAATGGTTCTTCAGATTGACAGAGAATGGTATACTGGAACCTTTTTTGAAAATGGTTCTATACAGCACTGAAAGCATTGTATATGTACAACAAGAGAACCAATTTTTTTGTGCTGTACAGAACCATTTTCAAAAAGGCACTCTATAAATAGTAAAGGCAGTGGTTCTGCATAGAACCCTCAATACTTAAATAACCAGTACATGCTGTTTCTCTACATGGTTCCATATGGAGAATCTGTTGTATACGGTTCTAATAAGAGAACCTTTTTTGATGGTACTGTATACAGCATCATCTTTTAGAAAAGCCTCCTTTACCAAAGAACTCTTGAAGAACCATCTATACTGTTCTATATTGCACCAAACCTGGGTTCTCCCATTGACACAATATCAAGCTTGTATACAGTAGAACTCATTTTGGTGCTATATAGAACCATATTCAACACATTCTCCATCAACATGAAGGACCATCACACCATACGTATGCAAATGGTTCTATATAAGAACCATAAACAGTCAAAGAACTAGTTGCATGCCTATGGCAAATTGGTTCCATTGGTTGATGGAGAATGTATTGTATATGGTTCTATATAGCACCTTTATAAGTTCTACTGTAGGCAAGCTTGACAAGGTTCCAATGGAAAAACCCATATTGGTGCAATATGGAACACATGTTCCACCAATCTGAAAGAACCATTTCTCAATGCAGATAACCATGCAAGCGGTTCTAAATAGAACCCTTGGAGAACCATCCCCTTTAGGAGTGCACAGTAAAGAGCCGCTGGTTTAAGGGTGAAGCTCTGAAAGCAGAACAAATGAGTCTTTGGCCATTCAGAAGTTTGAATGTACTGAATGGTAGTCAATCATGCGAGCTCTGCATGTCCTTTCCCCTCCACCTCTAACAGTCCCCCGCTCCCTGGGGACCCTTATTACGCTGTTTGCAGTAAAGCCGCAGCGTTACTCTGGCCCTCAGACTGGGCCCTCTGTGTGCACTCCCCCTGTGTTTGTTTACCTTTCCTGAGGGGATTTATGTTTTTACGGGCTCCTCTTTCCCCCTCCCGTTTCTCGGCCCAGGTGGCGAAGCGGCTGCTGGAGCTGGGCTGCTATGAAGTGTCTCTGGGGGACACGACGGGCGCAGGCACGGCCGGCTCCATGGCCGCAATGCTGCACGCCGTGACCACAGAGGTGCCTGTCCGCGCTCTGGCCGTCCACTGCCACGACACTTACGGCCAGGCCCTGGCCAACGTCCTGACCGCACTGCAGGTGAGCGGAGCCCGAGGCCTCTGAATGCTCCCTTTATGCTCTGCACGAATGGCAAAGGCGAGTAACTCTGAGGTATTGCTTCTTTGGCAGGCGCTTCTTACACTGTTCTGGCATGAAGAGAGAAAATTAGCAGAGACAAAAAACTTAAACGCAGAGTTTGGATCCCGCAGACCAAGATGCACGTTTAGCTGACACAATCTCTTTGGAGAGCAGACTTCTGAACAGTCTAGTCCACAGGTTCTGCTTAGTCAGTGAACTTAAAGGTGCAGTAAGCGATATTTTATATTTCTTTAAATACTCAGCAATCAATAAATCACATGCTCAGGCTAGTGGAGTCCACAGGACTGTACAGTCCCAGGTCCAGTAATTTAATTCGAACTACAGAGACACCATTCGTCCTATTATATGAGTCAGTTTGCCACCAAAATAGTTTTAAAGCTGTTATTAAAGATGACATGGTTACATACTGTTACTTTAATTGGCCTTTATCCAGGCAAACCAAACCATTCTCACTTTCTCTATGTAGACTGCCAGCCCAAATCCAATGTGTAGCATATTGTCGCTGTCCAATGAAAAACATGTATCTCCATTTTTACTTTTATGCATCATTTAAACATATGAGCTGCTGTTTACACCGAGTGAGAATCTCATGAAGAACGGACCAACAGAAATGGCCCAAAACTGTTTGGAAAGACGTCTGGTTCCATTGACTTACATTAAAGCTGAATGAGGTTTTTGGCCTCTCCTGTAAAGTTGCAATTTTGGAGATACCTGTTTTTCTTTGGACAGCGACGATATACAGATTGTATCCACTACTACTTTTGATAGTCTGGATACATGTAATCTGATTTATGGCATATCCAGACTGTATCTAGATTAATTTCTTATAGTCTGAACAGCAATACACCACATGTAATCTGATTTATGGCATATCCAGATTGTATCTAGATTGAATTTTAATGTGGACAGGGAATAAATCAAATGCTCGGGCTATAAAAGAACTAAAACACCTGTGGAGTCCACAGGACTGTACAATCCCAGCTCCAGAATTTACAGTTCATATAATCCAGTTTACCATCAAAAGGGTTTTAAGGCTGTTATTAGGCAGAATGGTTACATACCGTTACTTTAAAGGGCTCATATCCAGGCAAACCAAACCTGCGTCTTTTCTCTTTTTACACTGTGCATTTATTGAAGTTAAAGTAAAAAAGGAGAAAGGGGTCGTCTATGGTTACATAACTCATGTTTAAATATACGGTACCCCTGCATCCATGTCTGTTTATCCCTCATGGTGTCCCATGTTGTCCATTTATGCCACTTGTTAGCAAATACGTCAATCGAAGTTGGAAAGTCATTTTTTCTAGTATATCAATTTTTATTTATTTATATATATATACACACACACAACTAGTGGTTGGTGTACCTCAGCTGATAACACCACTACGCACCAAGTAGCCACCACCACACGTGGGAGACTGGGGTTCGAATCCCGGTCTGGGTGATGCTGTGCTACACCAATAAGAGTCCTTGGGCAAGACTCCTAACACTACATTGGCCCACCTGTAATGTGATTAACCTTGTAAGTCACTCTGGATAAGAGCGTCAGCTAAATGCCTGTAATGTATAGACCAGTTTGATGTTATTGCTTTGTTGCTGGCTGTCAGACGTATTCTTGCCCATATTTATCATTATCCATAACATGTTCATCTATATGTCCAAGATACATACAGGAGCTCTGCAGTCTTAAGGGACTGAATAACCCAAAGTGTCTTTTATCCCATATTCCCGTATACATATTCCCAAAAAGAGTACAGTCTACTACTGCATTTCCAAAACTAGCCTCCTTATTCCCGCACATCCTCCAACATGGCTGCGGATAACCCGTCTGTTTACTCCGTATTTCAGGAGTTATAAAATAACGGGTCCAGTCCTTCCATCCAAATTCTTTCCACATCCACGAGTTAGCGGCCATGTGCTGTGTATACACACTTCGCTCCACTCTTCCTGTGGTTACCAAACCCTTTTCACTTGGCTATGTTCAGACCGGCATTCCCAGATTATATCCAGTTAGATTTTTGATAGTCAGGGAAGTAACATTGAATCTGTTCCAAATTACATTTAAAGACAGTTTAAATTAAATTCCAATCTGATTTTTAGGGTTGCGCCTCAGTCTGGACATTTTGGCTGCCGCATTTCACTGCCTGCTACTCGCAGGGCGTCAGCAACGACAATGTCAAATCCAGAATAATGGAAGTGCTGGGATTCAGGGAGAGCGTTAAAGAGAATGTGGAGGGTGAAATGATGCGCCACCGTCTCTCCTGCTTCCGCATATGAAAGCCACGTCACCAGTGCAGCTACATACTCACTAGGTCCTACGTCATTACTTTAGGAACCTATGCATCTATGTGATGTCTGGACACACAAATCTGATCTGATAACTTACTAATGATAGTGCAGACAAGCATCTCAGACGATCTGATCTGAAAAACAAATCCGATCTGCAGGCTGAACACAGCACTTAGAAAATAAGAGTGTTGGCTAGTATATAAACATAGCAGTCCTCGATCCATATGGTCAAAATCTACATTCATTTAATGTGTTTTGAATCATCTATTTTTCTGATGTCACGAAACATAAGCTCACTTAACAAAAAACGAGTCACTGTGTGTTTAAGGTGGTAGTACCTTCAGGCTCCTGCAGATGGAGCTGTATGGGGGCTATAAATACCTATGGGGTGTGAGTGACGGGATCCATAGATTGGGAGGAGGTGCTACAGTGCAGGGAGTGTCTCGTTCCATGTGTGGAAAATGGCTCCAGAGCAGATGTTAATGATTGGCTAAAAGGAGGGACTGCATGTGGGCGTGGCCAAAGACCATAGTGTGAAGGAAGTAGCTGAATCTGCAGGTGTATGGAAGCGTACGGTCATACGGGTCTACCAGCAGTGGATACAATCCCAGCCTACAGGGAATTCTCCTCGGAACTGTGCCAGGGAAGGCATCCACCATATATGGCCCAACAAGAGAGTCTGAACACTGATGTGGCTACATCCAGAACCTTGTCCAGTCCATGCCCAATCCAGTCCCAGCTGGTATTGGTGCTGGTGGAGGTGCTACAGGCTGTTAGGTACAGGTTTATGGAAAATAAACACCAAGTATTTGGAGACTGTACTGTAGGGTTGCTTGGGATTAACAGAACCTTCATGTTACATATCTAGTACTCAGGAGTTGGACTGTGGTACTAGTTAATACCTAGAACCTTGTGGACCGATGTTATTGTAAATCAGTAAGTTGAGTTGTCCTGGGTTTCCTGGTTCGGAGCCAAAGCCCATAGGGAGGAAGTTTATGGATACTTGTGGCATGTTTTATATATGTGGATAAAACAGGAACACAGGCAGGAGAAATTTCCCCCCAGGCGGAAAAATGCAAATAAACAGCCGGCTGTGCTCCGAAAATCCCCGGAATAGCGATGAACCCTCACGTTTTTGCCGTCTCATCATTCAGTTATAAAGAAACACCACATGACAGCAGATCCCACCTGCCCTGCGGCTCATAACATATGCATCCACTCAATCTGGGAAGTTTTTTTTCCCTAGTTTTGGAAATAATACCTTTCTGCGTATCGTTTCACCACCTCCCCGCTCGCAAAACCTAAAACCCACGGAACCCGTGGACGCGGGAAGGCCGGCGCGGCTCTATCGTCCCTCCACCGGCCCTTTTGTACTCCCTTTCAGCGTCTGTCTTCGCTGCCCGCGCTGCGATGCTCTTTGGGGGCAGGGCGGGTCAGCAGATGTGAAGGGGTCGAGACAAAGGCTTACCTATTGGGTGTCTGTTTCATATGACAGTGGCCTGCTCTTGACAAAGGCCGAGAGCTGGAGGGGAGCACGGGGCCCTCGGGGGTGGGGCTGGATTGGAAGGGGGGTCCAACTCATCTATCGCTGGGCCGTTGAAGCCCTCTGACAATGCTCCGCTTAAAGGCCAAGGGGGAAATTATCCTTTCATCGCCCGCTACTAACCACATGGAGAATGGAGCAGAAAGGAAAACCCCAGGCTCTAGTATTCCTGCCTCAACTCCTATCCCACCCCCTCCTCCTTCTCTCTGTTTATCCATCTCTCCCCAGCTGTAACTCTGTAACCCTAACAGCGGCCCGAGCGCCACAAAACGTGGCCATGAATCTCCCTGCCCAATTTTGCGGGGAGCATTGGGTAACATGACAGAGGGACAGGAGAGAAAGGAATGACGGCCCGTAAGTTGAAAGCGGAGCGTAAAATAATTCCTGCTCCACGGGAAGTTTTCAATGTTAGGCACTCATTTAGACCTTCAGATTCTCTTTCGACTTTTCCCTCTGAGCAGAAGGCTGGCCTTTATTCTCTCTGGGAACTTTTCTTTGCAGCTCTAGAAGCTAATAAAGTCAACTGTTAACACCTAGAAGTGATAATTAGGTGAAACCCGAGAAAAGTCCAGATGTTTTTCCCACTTTCCTGAAAAAGCAGACCTTTCCCAAAGCAAGGCCACACTCCGTAATCTTTTACCACGCCGCAGTGTATCGTACGCACGGCCATTCATCACGAGTCTGTCATAATTCTAATCTCTCTCAGTTCTTATTTCCGACTCCAGACTCAGATCCGTTTTACAAGGCTATAAGGGATATTTAGCAGCTAATAATAAAACAGTGAACGGAAGCTCACCAGACAAAACACAGAGCATCATTGAACTACAAATGCTCGCGTTGCTCTATTGATTTACTAGTTTCATACACCTATTTTCTATCTGATTTACATATAGTGACTAGTTACTTCATTAATTTACTCCATTTTAAAATTTCCCATATATATACTTATTCAAATTATTATTATTTATCTTTCCAAATTACCTAGTGCGTAATTACCGAATTCATTTTATTATCTTACTTTATACTTTTTACATCCTTATACCTCCATCAATTTTCCCTCTTCCCCTTCCCATTTATCCACCTTACCCCTCCATTACTCTATCTCTTCCCCTTTTTT